>OX424459.1:11200000-11753293 GCA_949152455.1 Lithophane leautieri
TTCCTGACTTTATTTTGAGTAACATTACAGGCAGGAAGGTGAAACTTAATTTGAGGGCGCGTTCTGCATATTTTGTGAGAGGCGTGTTTGCTCACAAACGTCGCGAGGGTCGCTCGTCTCGAGAGGCCCTCCAGTTCGAGGGCTCGAGGTGACAGCGCTGTCTAATCTCCGAGCTTCGAGTTTATCTCATTGATACACTTGAACCACTTCCAGTGATAATTCACTGATCAATTACTGCCAGACTTGTACATTTGTTATGTTGATTCATATTTTATAGGGTAATAATGTTCGTGGCTTTTCTAGGTAAGGTATTACTTCAAATTAAATTAAGTCCTACTTAAAGGAAGGTATTTAATCATATTTTATTTCCATCTTAATTTTAGGTAAAAAAAAAATATTTTCTCAAATATGCTTGGAAATTCGAGCATTATTTTAACAACCTTCTTCGAGATAAATCGAAATTGGTGTACTATGAAAATCCATAACGGTCGTGTTTAGTGGCCAAATAAATTACTATGAAAACTCATAGTAATTTATCTCACGCTGTGCTGTGGGTCCCATAGCACAGCATCATGCTGAGTGGAAGCCTTCTTGTCACAGTCATGACGTGGCAGCAGCTACCGACGATTTCTGTTTTGTACTCGTGATTATAATAGATCTATTTTTTTAAATTTAATTGTTCTATTACTCGAGTTAATTATCTTTTTGTATGAACGTGTTTCAGTGACAAATAAACTTATTTTTCTTTCTTTCTTTCATATCTGTCGTGTTATTTAAACGACTTCTTTCCTTCTGTTATTTCAACACATGGCAACCAAGGAGGTAATTTATCAAAGATTTTATTTAAATTTCGATTTGGCTTGTAAATATAGCTGTTTATAGTAAGAAGAAACAAATTATCCTAATGGTGCGTGAGAATTTTTCTTTGTACGTCTTTGATTCTGGAATTTATGATTCATTTACTTACTCGTAGTTTGAATTTCTGCGCATTGTTTGAGAAAAGTACTATACAAGCCTTGGCCGCAACCAGGCTTTGAGGGACTCACGTATGTATGCCTCGGCTTCGCCTCTGCCCACATTTTCACGATCGTCCATCAATGCCCTAATTGCTGGGCGCGACAGTAATGTACTATTTCTCAAACATGCTTGGTTTTTCGAGCATTATTTTGTCAACCTTCTTCGAGATAAATCGAAATTGCTGTACTCGTCAAAAACAAGTGACGATGCGGCCAGCAAAGTCACTATGAAAATCCATATCTGGCGTGTTTAGCGGCCAAATAATATACTATGAAAACTCATATCTGTCGTGTTATTTAAAAATGTAACGAACTTTTTACTTCAACACATGGCAACCAAGGAGGTAACTTTTCAAAGATTTTATTTAAATTTCGGTTTGGCTTGCAAATAGAACTGTACAGAAGAACCAAATGAACGTATTGGCGCATGAAAAATTATAGTTGTTGTTGTTGTGTTGTTGATTTTTAATTTAATTTACTCAGTTTGAATTTCCGCGCATTATTTGAGAAAAGTACTGTACAAGCCTTGGCCGCAATCAGGAATTGATGGAAAGTATGTGTGCCTCGGCTTCGCCTCGGCCCAAATTTTTACGATCGTCCATAAATCCCCTTATTGCTGGCCGCGACAGTAATGTACAATTTTTTGCCGGTACCGAAAACTATGTTCTGCCATAATTGCACTTTCTGCCAAAAAAAAAAACGGAAGACAATGTTTTCTTGATTGTCGTCAGATTTTTGCTTGGTAAAAGTAAAATAAATACATGGTCAATCTATTAATAATTTAATTTAACGGAGAATGCTACTAAATGTATAGACCAAAAACCCAGGGCCGATTAAAATAACTCATGCACAGTGAGGTAGGGCAAACATAGAATGTCACAAATAAGCTGTTTGTTTTCGCTAAAACGATCCCGAAGAGAGAATCTCGGGGTTTTAGAATCAAATTCTCATCTATGTAACGGAATCTTTCAACGTAATTTTCATCAACTTCCAATTGCCGTATTGAAATCAAAATTTGCGTTTATTTATGTAGTTTGGACAACAATACTATATTTTGGAATTTTGGTGCTGATCTGATGATGAAGTCAGGAGATGGATAGTGGAACTCTTCAGTGGCTACTAGTAAACCCCTCGAGTTTGGGTTCATATTATACTGCCGAGAATATTTTATTTTTCAGCTACTGCCGAAATTACTTTATTTTCGGACGGAATTGAAAACGGCAAATGGATATTTATATCGAAAACCGAATACAAAATTCTTACGGACTCTGTATGATACTCCTTATGATTTACAATCAAATAGTGCTTGATTCATAGACTTTATAATTAGATCAATACAATGTTAATTATTTAATTTCCCTTAAGTATGCGAATTTTGAGAGCAGCGTAAATACCTACGTTTTATTCTTCACTATGTTTCTGGAAAGGGAGTAAACAGCCCATATAGCTGTGGTTTTGAATCGGCGATGTCACACAGAAAGCGAAAACCCTGAAAGCGTGGAATAATGACACTCTTTAGCCATGTGAAAACTTCTATAAACTCACTTGTCAAATAACCTCTTTCAGTTTCAATTTTCAAGTTTTTCGATAACATAAACATAACATCACGCTTGTATTCCCCGAAATGTTAGGCAGAGGTGTACACCTCTATGTTTTCGATATTTATAATTAACGCCACTAGAATTCATTTGGTTTCTCTTTGACGTCACTCGTCACTGAATCATAAAATTTTGTCAGTATATACCAATCATAAAAGTCCGTAAAAGTGCGAGTAAATACCAGCAATAAATTATTTAATTCCTACAGTTGACTGCTTATTTCCGCAATTTTATCTCACTCATTTAAATTAACTGCACCGGTTAATTAATACTCTCCTCATTACCTTAACCAGCGCATAGCGTATAATTAATAATGTTATAATTATTACCATTAATAACGCGAAATCATAGCTAGATGTTGACACTGCGAAAATATTTAATTTTCCGTTAAAATACACAATTTCAATATTTAATTAAATACATACACTAGTCCTGGAACAATAATTGTTGTAAGGCTTATATATGCAGTTTTACAAATCTGACACTGAAAGGCAGGTGGACATTTGTTTTTCAAAGCAAAGCTAAAGCAAATAAAATTCCTAGGGAAAAAACAATACTTATTTACTCATTCAGAATTATTTAATAATAATACTATCAAACAGTCAGTAAAGATTTGGATTTAGGTCCATCGATGACCTACACATAGTACATATTAAAATTAAACAGAATATAAGTTCACTTAGAATACGAGGAAAAATAAGCATGAAATTATCTTCAAGCATTGATAAAGCATAATTTAACATTGGCAATGGTGCCGATTCTCTTGTCACAAAATTCTCTAAACTAGACTTAAATTTAGTTTGTGCCTGTCAAACGATGATTTCCCATTCTGAAATGGACTACAGTGACACAACTTAACTTGAATTTAGTTTGACAGCACTAAGATGGCACATAGTTTAATGAAAATGGTAGTTTTTCTATTCTGAATTTGACGTTTTGCGCCTAATATTTAGATTTTTTAACTAAATCTAAAATTTGATGTCATGAACTAAAATTAAAACCAGCACCTCGACTTCAGTTGCAAAATAGTACCGTATCTTTTTATTTTTATTTTCTTTTGCTTATGTCTCGAAAATGGTGTGTCCTATCGCAAAAATAATGAAAATTTTGACCCACTTTATAAGACGCAACATGTAGGTATTTTTTTTTTCATATTTTCGTACAAAAATTGAAAAATTCCATATAAAACACGTCGAGGCGGGGAGGGGATGCATACGCGCCTCCGGCTCAAAAAAAATCATGGGGTAGGGCAACCAAGTAGGTACCAAGTGAAGCCGTCTTAATCTTTCCAAAAAAGATTAAGCATTATTGTAGTGTAAAAAATATGAATGTTTCTTTTTTTTTTTTATAAATAGTTTTGTGTTGGCATTTAGTCGATTTAAATGTGCAAAAATTAATCAATTGTTACTTTCTAATAATGGCAACACTGTCCGTAAATGATTACTATAAAAACCAACAACTGCCCTCTGTTCTTTTCCTTTTTTGTGCTTGCTGTGCTAGGAGACAGACATAGAACCTTCCCTGTGAAACGTCAGTAAAATATAGTGAATATTATTTAAAAATCAAAAGTACTGCTTCTTAATTTCACGCCCTAAACCTGATTTCCTATAGGTTATGGGCCCAGTTACACTTTGTTAAGTACTACGCTAATCAATATGGAGAATTTGAAAATCAAACGAAACATTAAACCGTTTGACGGTGAGAAATATAGCGTTTGGAAATTTCGGATTCAAGCGTTATTGACCGAGATGGACGTTATGAAAGATATCAATATGGAACCAGATAAACAATCGGAGACTTGGGTGAAGAGCAACCGAATCGCAAAAAGTGTCATTGTTGAATATTTGGCAGATTCATTCCTCGGTTTTGCGAAAGACGATTCTACGGCACGAGAAATATTCAAGAACTTGGACGCATTGTACGAGAGAAAAAGTTTGGCGACTCAGTTGGCACTACGTAAAAAACTGTTGGGTTTAAAACTTCAAGGTGACACTACGTTAGTAAAGCACTTCACTATTTTTGATGATTTAATTACGGAATTGCTGTCGGCTGGAGCAAATCTAGAAGAAACCGACAAGGTGTCTCACTTACTTCTTACGTTACCAACTTCATACGACGGTGTTATAACTGCAATAGAGACATTATCTGAGGATAATTTAACCTTGGCCTTCGTCAAAACAAGATTATTGGACCACGAGGTCAAATTAAGAAACGAGGGTAGTGATACCGTTAGCAAGATTCTACACGTCAAAAGCACTGTTGAAAATTCCAACCAAACAAAAAAGGAATTTAATAAGCCTAAAAACCAGCAAAAGTTCAAGGCTAAGAAGAAGTCTTTCGTCAAGTGCCACCATTGTGGACGTAAAGGTCATGTCAAATATGATTGTTACTATTACAAACAAATGAATCAACGTAAACCTGCAGACAAACCGCGAACTGTTCAAGCAGTGGAGCTTACTGAAGGAGCAACATTTTCTAGTGAAACTTCCGGGTTTGCATTCATGTTTGGTAATTACCCAGGAGTCACAAAGGGTAACCAAATAACTTTTCTGCTGGATTCCGGAGCATCAGATCACATAATTAACAGGGAAGACCTTTTCAGTACCTACACAAATTTAAATGTTCCTTTAAAAATTTCAGTTGCTAAACACGGCGCATTCATTTCAGCTACCAAAAAAGGCGTATTGCAAGTAATCAGCAACACTGGCATTCATGGTACGCTGGAGGACGTGTTATTTTGCCGTGATGTACCCTACAACCTCCTATCAGTATCGAAGATGCAACAAGCCGGTATGACAATCACCTTCGATCAACAAGGGACCAATATCAGTAAGGACGGTAATATCATAATGCAAGGTATGACTGTGAACAATTTAATTTCTATTGATTTTGTAGTGAAGATTAATCGATCTGTTTCTCAAATATGCAAAAGTCATGATAATAATTACAGTCTGTGGCATCAACGATTAGGTCATATTAGTAAGCAAAAGTTTATTGACTTGAAAAGTAACTCTATGGTTAATGACGTAAGCTTAATTAAAACAGTATCGCCTGACAATAAATTATGTGAAGCTTGCATAAATGGGAAACAGACACGATTGCCATTTAATTCCTCTAAAGATAAAAGTTACATTAAACGACCATTATTTGTTGTGCATACTGATGTGTGTGGGCCCGTCACTCCTTCTACAATCGATAATAAAAGTTATTTTGTTTTGTTTGTTGATCAATTTACTCACTACTGTGTAGCATACTTAATAACATATAAATCAGATGTTTTCTCGGTTTTCAAAGATTTTGTGGCAAAAAGTGAGGCTAAATTTAATTTAAAATTGGTTAATTTGTATTGTGACAATGGAAGGGAATACCTGTCCAATGAAATGAAAGAATACTGTGTTTCTAAAGGAATTTCATATCACTTTACTATTCCTAGAACACCACAACAAAATGGCGTTTCAGAGCGTATGGTTAGGACAATAACAGAGAAAGCCCGAGCTTTAATTAACGGTGCTAAATTGCCCAAGTGTTTTTGGGGTGAGGCAGTGTTAACTGCAGTATATTTAATAAATATTACACCTACCCGCGCTTTGAAACAAACTAAAACACCATTTGAATTGTGGCATGATAAAAAACCTGTAATTAAGTATTTAAAGGTTTTCGGTTCAACCGTGTATGTACATAATAAAACCACTAAAACTAAATTTGATGAAAAATCCTGGAAGGGTATTCTAGTAGGGTACGTACCAAATGGCTATAAAGTATGGAACATAATAAGTGAAAAATATGAAACTGTAAGGGATGTCATAGTAGATGAAATGAGTTTTCTGCAGTCAAGACCTGCGTTACAATTTGAAGGAAATGAAATTGAACATTTCCATAACAAAACTGATAATATTGACGTGACGTCGAAATCAGAGCCAATTAATTCTCAAAGTTTTGACAGTCCTAAATCTGATACTTCCAAAACTGATGGAACTAAATCGAATGATTCAAAACTGGATGGTTCAAAGTCAGTGGAATTAAAATCAGATAGTTCAAGAGTACATGATTATAAATCAGATAATCCAAAATCTGATGAATTGGTTCGTTTTAGTAAAATTCGCAAGTTAAATAACTCTGATAACATACTAAAGCCCAATGTTGATAATAAACAAAGTTCTAATAAAACTTGTTGTACTGATAAAAATATCGATAATTCTTGTCAGTTAAGAAGGAGTGATAGGCTCAAAGGTCGTCCCCCTATATCCTATAAACAAATGGCTGATGTTTTATTATGTGCTGAATCAATCAATTGCAAAATACCTACTTCAATTCATGAAATTAAAAATCGGGGTGATAGAACTCATTGGGAAGAAGCGATTAAGGTTGAATTAGATTCACTGTTAGCTAATGATACTTGGACTTTAGTGCCTAAACCTAATAATAAAAATATAGTTGATTGCAAATGGATTTTTAGTATTAAAAATGATGAATATGGTAATCCATTAAGGTATAAAGCACGTCTTGTTGCTCGGGGCTTTAGTCAAGAGTACTTAACCGATTATAATGAAACTTTTGCCCCAGTTGCTCGTATAGCTAGTTTTAGATTTATGATTAGTTTTGCGAATCAATATAAATTATTAGTTCATCACATGGATGTTAAAACCGCATTTTTAAATGGAACTTTAAAGGAAGAAATTTACATGAAAGTTCCAGAGGGGGTATTAAGTAAAGGCAATTATGTTTGTAAACTAAATAAAGCCTTATATGGGCTAAAGCAAGCTGCTCGATGTTGGTTTGAATTGTTTGATCAGTGTCTCAAAGAAAAGGGGTTTGTAAATTCCTCAGTTGATAGATGTATCTATATTTTAGATAAAGGTGATATTAGTAAAAGTATTTATGTTTTACTTTATGTCGATGACCTGGTTGTCATGTGTTCTGACCAACATGTAATGAACAGCTTAAAGATATACCTTATGAGTAAATTTAAAATGGTAGATTTAAATGAGATAAAATTATTTCTTGGCATTAGAATTACTAGACATCAAAATAAAATAACTTTAGATCTAAGTGCTTATATAAAGACCATTTTAGACAAATTTGGTATGTCTGATTGCAATCCTATAAGTACCCCTTTAGAAATTAAACCTAATTACGAAGCTCTAAACATAGACAGTGAAAATAATGCACCTTGTCGCAATCTTATTGGATGTTTAATGTATGTAATGTTATGTACTCGTCCAGATTTAAGTGCAAGTGTTAATATTTTGAGCAGATACACAAACAACAATAATAAAGAGTTGTGGCAATGTCTCAAAAGAGTACTTAGATATTTGAAAGGCACAATAGAATTAAAACTAACATACAACAGGTGTAATTATGTTGATAATATCTTATGTGGGTATGTAGATTCAGATTGGGGTGGTAATGATGTCAATGATAGAAAAAGTACAACGGGTTATTTATTTAAATTATTTAATAGCTGTACAATAACCTGGAATACAAAGAGGCAAATATCAGTAGCGGCTTCATCGACTGAGGCTGAGTACATGGCATTATTCGAAGCTGTAAAAGAAGCATTATGGCTAAAGTCTCTTGCAATTAGTGTTAAACTTAATATTGTCAGTCCAATTGCTGTTTATGAAGACAATAATGGTTGTATTAGCATTGCAAACAACCCGACTAATCACAAAAGGTCCAAGCACATTGACATCAAGTACCATTTTTCAAGAGAACAAGTTGAAAACAATGTAATAAAATTGTATTATATACCCACAGGTAAACAAATAGCGGATATGCTGACGAAACCGCTACCAGCTGTCACGTTTAACCAGCATAGAGATGAAATTGGTTTATGTAAACAATGATTTTATTTTGTTGCTGTGTTAATTTTATTGTCAATTACTTACATTAATTTATTGATTTTGATTTCAATGGTCTGATTAGGTTTTCCTGGTTTTCCTAATCCTAGCAACAAATGTTGGGCCATAATATATTGTTATTCTCCCAGGAATCACTTGGAAGGCTTTTGTGTTCTGATGATTTATGTTACTATATGTTTGTTTTAACAAATAGCTTATGTTTCATTTGTGATTAGTAATTAATTTTTGAGGGGGCGTGTTGGCATTTAGTCGATTTAAATGTGCAAAAATTAATCAATTGTTACTTTCTAATAATGGCAACACTGTCCGTAAATGATTACTATAAAAACCAACAACTGCCCTCTGTTCTTTTCCTTTTTTGTGCTTGCTGTGCTAGGAGACAGACATAGAACCTTCCCTGTGAAACGTCAGTAAAATATAGTGAATATTATTTAAAAATCAAAAGTACTGCTTCTTAATTTCACGCCCTAAACCTGATTTCCTATATTTTGAATTTTTTTTTTTTTTGTAATCGCTGTTGTCAAATTCGATTTTAGTTGTGTCAAAATACTTTTTAAAAGAGATTTTTTTTGCCAGAATAGCTTTATGATTCTCATAGTAAAAAGAAAGGAATTTTAGTAATAGTTTAGTTAGTTTAGTTCGGTGAACAAGAGAATCGGCACTATCGTCGTTTTCTCACCAATTGAATGGCTAAGCACGCATAAGAAAATGTAACACAAATAATTATTCGCAACATTTTCCCTCGTGAAGGGTGTGAGGGCAGCATGTCGGCAGTCGGCGACACAATAGATGTGTTTACAGGAAATCAGCGTGAACTGTGAACGCCTTCTCGACCGGGGCCCGCACACGCAAACATCGTGCACAATAAAAACTACCGCTACTACTGATCCTACTTTATCTACAGACTAGCAATATTGATTTCTTCACCATTCATTTTATCTAGTATTTGAAAAACTACTTCTTTGATAATTAATATTCGCCACTTACATTCTAGTAGTGATTTTAACGAGACCAACAAGTAGCGAGCCATTCACTCGAGTTGTAATTGAAGACGTTTGGCGCATCACCAATGGCGCACCGTCGAGAATGAAATGATTGCGAGCTCAAAGTGTTCCGATAACTCAGGTTTCTTTGAATGCGTCGTGCATTCATTTAAAGTGAAATATAAATTAATAAGAAAAAAAATATTTTATTGCCTTTCCTGGAATAATTATTTGCCGTCGTCAAATGGTCGGCAAAGAGCAGTTCTCGATAAAAATAGATGCGATACAAGATTCAATTGCTACCCATTGATTATTTATATTATTTATCTTTGATGCTACTAATGAACGCCGAATAAAATTGTGCTTATAATAGCATTAGTTTAATTTTATGGTGGCACTTCATATCGCTTTTCAGTATTCGCGTTTTTTACTGTGTTTTATTCGGCTTTTTAGCGTAGAAATTCGAATAACACGAACACACCGTCCTCACATCGTCGGCATCGTCATGAACAGCAAATATGCCGAACATCCAAGAATATTTTTGCTATCTAAAGATAATTAAGTATGCTTATCTGAACGCAAAGATGGACGTGTTGACGATGGCAGCAACGACTTATTATTTTCTCTCTGTTAATTACCAATACATGTATAAAACCGCACTCTACTGAGCAAGCTATATGTGGACGGTAAAGGAACTTATTCGGTATATTAGCAATCCTTTGATATGTGACCAAAAATCGACAACGGCGGATACGACGAGTGTGCGTATATCTGCGTATTCGTCTTATTCCTGAAAAATAGGCTAATATAGGCGAATAGAGTAACTTCACATCGTCATATTCGGGCAAATAAGACGAATACGCGAAAAAGAATAACAATGTGAAGTGCCACCATTACATTTTGCCGATTATGGAAGGAATCTTTTGAGTAGGTATTAAGTTTGGCAAGGCATCGTATTGACTTTCACAATTCCTTCTTGCAACAGTCTTCGCCTCCAATTTTGGCTGTATTCATTAACGTAATATCAAAATTGTCCCTGTGACTCTCACCTAGTGTAATAATCTCCATGGGCATGTTACAAATCCTCTCAATTACCAGATTTGAGCAGTAAACCCACTTGAATTCTCGGTTCTGTCTATGGAGACAGAAGAGAGATGGCGTATTTGTATTCATTCACAGTTTGAGAAGGCGTTATGAATAAGTATGGCATGTTGGTGGCATTATCTGCGTGTTCGGTAATGTATTCAAATATGTATCAAGCCCCATCCGCACCATGTTGCCGTTGTTATTTTATTTCGCACGCGTGACGCCATACGTACCAGCTTTATTTTTTTCGCGATACGAGAATATCATATTGTCCCCGTGTCGGCAGATATTTTCAGACAGAAATGAGTCTGGACATTGTCGAAATAATTTTCGTTATTATGATTTGATAAACTGAAAATTGTAATAGCTATTTTCTGATTTCGTATTAGTTTATTAATATCCTATTTACTGACTGTTATTTAGTTACTTAGTTAAATATAGCTTTACTCAAACGTTATATAAATATTGTCTACCGTGTTCAAGTTCTGTGTATAGGTACAATAGACAGACTGGTTAGATATTGAAAGAAAAATTGTTGAACATAGGACAGTTCTGTCCGTGCTCTCGCCGTTCAACGGATATTGATTACTTGTCTGTAAGGAATACAAATGTATCAAGGAGACTGTTCTAGCGCTGCTGAGCGCCATCCTTTGTACTGACATCTAACATTAAACTTCATAGCCGACCCTGCGTTTAGTGCTACAGTTACTACACTTTGTGCTCAAGCTCAGCACGTACAATATTTTTATTTTGTCGTCTCATGCAAGGATATAAAATTGTAGTTGTTATATTTTTTTCTAGAACGTTTAACATTAAGATACAATTTATATCTTTATGATCCGAGGAAGCGGGCAGCTAACATTGCAGGCGCAATGAGAGCCTCAGGCAGCTAACTAGCAGGTGCACGATAGCAAAGAAAAATGAAATAACGCAAAAAGGAGAAGTCGAGTCGGGCGAAGGGGGACGCTGAAACCGTTGGGGTGGTTCTTTCGTGGAAAGCCAGTTTCCTTTAGTGGAAACAGATAACGATCCGCTGCCGACGACAGAATACGTAACTGCACTCACTAAGCATACATCTACATACTAACGGAACGCTTGCCTATCAAAGGTATCTCACACAACAGATTCCCTTTATTGAGCAGGGAGAAAGTGCTCAGTCAGTGTTGTCGCGATCATATTCCGCTTCATTCAATGCGTATCACACGAGCATACAACTTTCTACGCCAATTACCCTGCTTGCAGATAAGAACGTGGTGCTCAGCGCGATATTATATGGCTAGCGTTGGCAGTGATTTGTGATGACCGAAACAATAAGTTTATACGGCGCATGTGAGCAAGCTCGGACGAAATCAGGAGAATAGGTACACAAACATATGCGAGCGGGAAGGATCATTGATTCCTAAGAGACGCTGCGTCATACTTCCGTGCGCTGCATTGCAATGCAAAATTCACAATGTCCGCAGGATCTTATAGAAAAATATTAGGGGAAAAATTCTGTAGACTATGGTCGCGACTTCTAAATTATTTAGACTACGAGCTATTTATAGTACCTATGTACTATAAATAACTCGTACAAGCACAGTCTACCAGCTTAAATTACATTTTTAAATCCTGACTTTTACTTTAAGTGCGAGTATCAGCACCTACTAATATAAAGACTGAAGACGTGTAAACAGATGTAGGTATAATCGTTATGTAATAATAGAAAACCTATTGATAAAGAAAAACACTTTTCTGAAAAATATTAAATAACAAGTGGCTCGTATATCATGTCGGCAAATAACGTTCTAGATACGTTGTCAGTAGACCGCAGACGTACAAAATGAAGTGGTGCTCTAAAATCCGATACACCCTAATTGGCTAATATTAATTAAGTGGCAAGGTGCAATAGAAATGTTTCATATTACGTGTGCGTACAATCGTACATACAGTGTTCTGTGAGCCGCGCGCGCCGGCACGCGGCCCACGGGCGCCCGCTCGTGACCTGCATCCATTGCGTTACGATATGGCGACGTGCCCTCCATTCTGTTATATTGTATTGCCAATTTGTAAAGATACGGCTTACTACTATCGAAACATACCAGAATCAGCTTAAAATACGAAACAAAATATACACGAATATTTCAAAACAGTAGTGTTTTTCAGATTTCAACCTGGTTTTCCTTTGAATGTTTTACACGAATGAAATTGCGATGGATCGTGCATAAAATAGTTTACACCAACGTGAGCTTTACTGTAAAAAGACTTTAGATCACTATCATGGTCATAAGTAGGTAGTAATTGGCTACATAGCTTTATGTGTTCTGACCCTAAGGTCAGAATAAAACTGTGTAGCCGTAGGGCTAATTACGTACAAGAAGCTAAAAATCTCTTTTAGCTTTTAGCAGATTCCACTTATCAGGGATCTTACAATAAGATGACCAGATATCCTTTACCAATGATCAAATATTGGAATTCAAAAATGAAGTAATAAGTCGCAGATACTGGGCGGGCGCACCGCACAGTGCGCTTAATGGGCGGCATTACCATTCGAAGTCGGTAGGTGAGCGGCGAGCGGTAACCCGGCGCCGACCGCCTTGTGAATATGCAAAGTGAAACACGTTAAATATTGAACTACCGTATTGCATCAAATTGTGCCTAAATGTGCGCTTTAATTCTAAACTCTTCTCACTATCTACAACTTTTAATTTGTATATTATTAAAGTCAAACTGCGCAATTTACCATTACACTGGCAACTTGCCAATTTTAAACCTTCCGAATTAGAACAAATTAGAGGTTTATTATAAAGTAAATGAACGAGGATGCGATTTCGGAGCTGGAATACGATTAAAGAGAAAACAGTATTTTGGGAAATCCGCTTTAAACTTTATTTTTGTTAAGAGAGCTCGTTTTATTTTCTAACAGAATTGTCATAGATAGAATGAACATTTTATTTCATAAAATCAGATAAGCAACAGTTGAGTCTAACTTATAATTCTATTTTATAATAACTCGGTTGCTTCTGTACAGTTCGCGACAAACTGTTTCTCGGAACTTGGCCTTAATGAAGACCTCTCGCTGCTGTAATGAAATAGTTAATTATAGTTTCTGCGACAAAAATAAGCAACAATATTTAGTACCTACCTTATTTTACTTATAACCGACTTTGAATGAATGGAGGAGGTTCTCAGAAATTCACCTGTTTTACGTAACGTATGGGGACACAGATCACACATACCTACGACACATACTACTACGTAACATAAAAACCTATTATCTCGTATAAGTATCTCGTAATATTTCGTATTGGACTGATTTGAACCATCAAGTGTGTGGCAAACCATGATACCAATGTCTGTGTTGAATTCTACATATTTGATATGTGTAATAAGAAACGTGGAGGACATACAGACGACTGATAATACATAAAGGACGTGTAATCTCACAACTACAATAATTTATGTGTACGCATGTTTATATAACCACAGCGCACACCACACGCCGCGCGCCGTAGATATGACACGTCATTCAAGTACGGAATACGAATCTAACGTGAGGAGAATATAATAAACGTGTATCCGCATAAAATATTTCTCGATAAACTGATAAAAAGCATACGCTGGCATGTCAGAGCAAAAATTGCCAAGCGTCGCGTCCCTCGCCGCGCGGCATTGTGCCCGAAATGACACGCGAAAGGCGTCAAGAGCGGCGCGCTCCCGCCTTCACAAAAGGCTTACAGATGCGCGCACCAGAAGATTTTAATGAGGCAACGACTCTGTGTGATTTTATCGCGTGTGCCGTAATGAGAAATAACCAAGCGCATCCTCTTTGACTGCGCTCGTACGGCGCTGCCAGCAAAAATGCTACAAGTGACATCTATGCCTTCTAATTTATTACGAGTGCAATAACTCTCGCACAAAGAGTATCAGATAACTGACAACTTGTTAAGCCTGAAATGCGCAGCTTTTCACTTTATTTCTATCATGATGAGTATCATATAGATACGTGCTTGTTTATGGCTGATTACTTCCGTGTAGATTACCAGATGTAAACAAATCGCGTCGACGATAAAATCGTCTCCGTTTTACAAACGTAATAAAACAAATTAGGCGACGAAGTAAGTTACGAGGGCCCGGTACACTGGCCAATTTTCATCAATGCAAATCACGTTGTCGACTCGTCAACCCAATTACCAAGAAGTGAATTTAAATAAAGATAAGTATCGCCCTCGAGGAGACAATGCTAATAGGAGGCGGAGGCGTGATAATAGGCTCCGACTGGGGTTGAGCGGCGCACCGCGGTAGGTGCTTTAATTAGATCTCGCGACTTACGCCGTCAGCCCGAAGCACTTGTTCAATTAGTGATTAGCTTAAAGAAACTTTATCACACAAACGTTTAGTGCTCTTCGGTCTCAAACTGTGACAATATGATGAAGCTGTTTGTATGTAAACAACAACCAATACACGGCATGGATGTTCTAATAACCAGACTATTTCTTTAGTTTGCATTTCGTAGGTGTATCTACCTAATAAAACAATACACTTTTAAAGTAAATCAATTCAGTAAATGCTATCAATCAGTATAAGCGGCCCGAGTTTAATTAAAATGTAGAGAGGTAGGTATTTTCATTATAAAGCATTTCATGGACTCACTGGTCTTGCGGTGAAACGGTTTGTTTTCCTTCCGTAGACCTTTCGGTTTCAGCATCGAACAAAAAATTGTGTAAATCGGAGATAGGGTCGTGTTCTAAGGCATAGAAATTTATACTAGCGCTAATGCGGTACTTAATGTTACATACCTTTTTAAGTACACAGACGTAAAAGATAAGTAGGTACCTATCAATAAATTTATGTTTTAAGTTATGTACACGGCAGTACATATTTGTGCACGTATTTACATTCATACGTACCTACTACCTTATGTTGATACTCTATAGGTGCTTACGATTTATGGCATTCGAAATTTTGCGTATACATATATGTACTTATGATTGGGCAACAAGATTCCATGTTTCGAGCATCAGTAGTAAGCGCCGGTGACAGGGACGGAGCCGATAAAGGGAGCGGGGCGGGGAGAGGCCGACTTCCCGCGACCTGTCAACATCTGCTTCCATACTTCCGCTTAACTGACCGCAACATGCCCCAGCCGCAATGTCCCTACAAATAAATGTATATTTCGTCAATAAACGTGTGTCTAATGCTAGCTACACACGCAGCGACTTTAGTCGCCGTCGACTCGCTCGCTATTTCAAAATCTCATGACGATACACAGATTTTGACAGCCTATTTATTGCTAGCCATATAAAAAGTTGCTGCGTGTGTACCTAGCATTAACTTACCACAAGTAACTCGCAAAAGTTGGCAAAGTAAAACTTTGTACTCTATACTATATCTATTCTTCTGACAGCAGTTTGCACATAGGAAATAATATCCTTACCCTTACATATTATAAAACAAAATCCTCCGCCGCGTCTGACTGTCGTCCTGTACGCGATAAACTCAAAAAGTCCTACACCGGTTTTCATGCTGTTTTCACCAATGGATAGAGTGGTTCTCGAATAAGGTTTAAGTATATAATAACCGACATCCACGCGGGCGAAGTCGCGGGCATCAGCTAGTTTCAGTATTATAAACAATAAATACACAGACATGTGTGGGTGCCCGTGAGTAGATCAATGTTTACATACTGATGTGCTTATGTTGGAATAGGTGAGCAAATAATCATGCCGAAAAAGGATTATCACGGAATTAAAAACATTGCAAAGGATTTGCAACTCATTGCCTGATTGTTTTAAGTGCAATTAATAGTTAATAAAGGCACACTCACACCGAACGTTGTTTCAGCAAGTCATTATGTTTCGATAGTCCTTGCAAACTGCTCTTACCTGCCAGACTCTGTGATTGTTACACACTTTATTTTATACACACAATATGTGACACTGGCCCGTTTATTTAATGCTGCTGATAGCATATATTTTATGTCTCCCGCTGGGCGCAACCCTTAGCTTTTTTCCCCTAAATGCTCCATCTCAGACTACTTTAAGCCATTTCAAAATACACACGTAAAAGCTGAAAGGAGAATTGGCTTCTTCTGCTACATTTTCTAAAATTAAGTATTGCACATACTGTAATCATCTCTACCGTGTACCAAGCTTATACATTCATAAAACATATTCTCATTCGTAAGACTTATGCTTACTTTGATGAGCAGATAACGAATAACGTCAGACTGATTAATGAAAAAAATATTTCAAATCACGAACCATTGTGTTTTTTTAACCAAACCAATCGCTTGTAAATTCCTATTAAAAGAAAAATGAGCTGAATAACAACAAAAGCAAATACTACCAATTGTACCGACATCATTTTTTCCACAATCCGTCTACTAAAACTAATATTATGTATGTTACTTTATTTCTATTTTCTGTATTCACTCAGGGTTTATGTATCTCGAATAGTCACGTCCGTGTCCCGGCGAAGGGTAAAGCATACAAATAAGTGAAAGTCCGAAACCACCCAAACACCCGCCGCCACGTTCTTTATCTGTGGATCTCTTAAAAGAATTTCATCGTATATGAGAATATTACGAGCCACATCTGTGACAAGGGACGTATAAACTTAAATATTTGGCTACAGAACCGCACTTACTATAACAAAACTTTATATTGATTTCGTTTAAACTAATAAGTAAGTACCTATTAGTGATAATTAGGTGATTTTTAAATACGACAAACATTTATTCTGGAGATACCTCAAATGTTTTACAATAACTAGAGAGTACCAATGAGGCTTTCGGTTTTTGGATTTTATATAAAATACAAAATTTTTGGAAAACGGTAAAAAGGGATTCTTTTATATGCACTAATTGTGTAATATAAAGTTACAAATGCAAGGCCAATTTAATTTATGGTATTCGTTTGGCCAATAGTTGATGTTAAAGCTATACAATCACCTACTAAAATAATAACATTAGTTATTTATTATTTTGAAGCATGATATTAAAGAAACTCGTTTGCTCATTTTCAAAAAAAGGAGTTTCTAAAACTTCCCTGAACTTGCACGTACGGTCGCTGCATACGAGGCCCAACTCTAAATTTCTCTTGCTGTTTTGAAAACACTTTCCCTTTCATTTGGGGTTCCGTCAAAACTTTTTGATGTAAAAACAATAATTGGAGAAGTCTTTCAAAACAGATAAACCATAGAACGATAGGCTATTTGTCATGATGGCATGTCATGGGTATTATAACGAGGTGTCTGTGTAGCCGCAATCAATTTGGCGGTGTGGGCCCTGTCAATTTGCGGCGGGTTGGAGCCACGCCGTGCCCGCGCCGTCGTCGCCGTCCCGCCGCCGGCCCGTCCGCGCCTGATGACTTCCGACTGACCGCTTCTCATTTGCATAAGGGCCAGCTTTAATATGAGATTATTCTCGAGTTAGGAACGACTGCGGTCCCATTCATTATTAGTTTTGGAATATTTAGTCGACCCAATCCCGGACGTAATTATTTGAATTGCCACTCGTATTTGACATGCTTGTTGGTAAATTGCAATTCGATCGAGTAGTTTTAATAATAACGTCCAGATTAATATTCTTTACATCGTTTTTTCAATCCAATTTGACTGGTTTCAATAGTACCTGCCTAGTTATGCAGTTCTACATGAAACTTATTGAATTTATTGAAATAAATACTGATTGTATTGTCTTATAAAACTGTTCTTGTAAATTCGTTTTAAACTCAATTAAGATATTTACATTCATATTGTTTGTTACGTACCAACACGCATCTAAATACAGCAATAAGGTATAACATCATGTAGGAATTTAATCGACAAGGTGTACACGTCGCTACATTGTAATCACAACAATAGTACTAACGTGTAGCCGTGGCGGAGGCAGCGTCTTGCCATCGGTGACAAAGGGATTACCTCCCTCCTCCCGCGCCGCTGTCTGCGGTTTCTTAATTAACCCCTAAATACCCTTGCACGCGCCGCACTGCCTCGTGCGGTATGTAAGATTATTGCCAACGTTACCCTTGTTAATTTTAATGTACGGTATTATTGAAACAAATAGAAGTCCTCGTCTGTACGGGCCTCTTATTAACTTAAACGAACGTACGTATGTTCTTACTGTAACTCATTATTAGCATATTACTTATATAAAGGCGGTGTATCTCGCGTTGTTATAATTCGTTGTTATTGTTTGTACTATCTCGTGGCCTATAATCTTGGTTTGGGTCGTTGACGCGACCGCCATTGATACACTGAACTAATGTTATAGTCTTCTATAACTTGTGAGTGTTGTTTGTCTTGAATAATCTTTGTTATTCATCTAGTAGACACATATCGATTTACGTAATTGCTCTGAAGGCGGTCTATTACTATTATGCTCAGGCGATTTATTTTGAAGATTGATTTATTGTACGCGTGAACTGAAAATCTAGTGGCACTACAATAATATTTAATTAGGATTGATTCCTCTATTATTGTGGCACTCTATTCCTAATTGACTAACGTAATGATCACAAAATTAACAACGTGTTTGGAATGTCGACTGTACAACTTTACAAATTACCATCGTGTAGGTGTTACGTAATGAATACGCGTCATTATTACGGGAAGGTACCTCCGACCAACAATGTTGTATCCATTGTTAGAACTGAACGTAGAGAAACGCATACACAGCTAATAGGGTGCGTTATAGATGTTAATGCGCGATTTACATCGGATGAGTCAGGGGCACCCGGGCAGAAAATGGAGCATCGTGCTTAGAGCTAATACGATCAGGTGAGCAAACACGCAACAACCGGAGCTTTCATCTTCAGTCGGGTATCTCTTAGCCATGTTCACACAAACATACGTAAATCTAAATGTTAGCTCTGTGGCGAACTGCTGCGTACGCCGAAACAAGTATAGACTCTATTGAGCGAGTGTAATATTGTATTGTCAATACTATATCGCAAAGTAACCCATACGCTTCCTTTGTTTAAATAGAAAGGTTTTTTTGGAAGAGCTGAAAGTTTAGTTATTAATAAAAGGAAACATGGATCTTTGTTACAAATAAACAATACTTAGTATTTTGTTAATTTAATCGATCATTTTGACCTTGCTTGTCAAGTCGTTAGTCAAGTGTATTTGTCACGGTCAACAAGATTTTCAGGGGTTACGCTTGAGTAGCGAGGATGAGTACCGACGTGAGGGGGAATCGGCAGTGAAAAGTAACATCAACGTTATTCCTAAACAACTTTATTATTCCTTTCTTACTAATAAACATACGAGTACAATACCTTACTCATATAGCTCAATTTTTTTTTTTAAATATGGTACCTTGGTCACATACCATAATCAGCTTATAATGTTCCCACTGCTGGGACACAGGCCTCTTCTCTTCGAGGGAGTGGGCTGTAATCTACCACGCGGGGCTCAGTGCGGGTTGGTAGATATCACATGTCTTTGAGATTTTGGTTCTAGGACATGCCTGTTTCCTCACGATGTTTTCCTTCACCGTGTCTGAGAGCAGCGGTGGTCACATAAAATGGTTTATTTTGTAAAATAACGTCTTCTTGGAACTTTTTTCTTCGATGTTTCCAAACCGGAATAAAATAAATCTATTGCCAGTCTGAATCCGGCGGTGATATGTAAACAACTTCCAACCAGACTATAACTATCGCCACTGAGCAAGTTTATTCTCCAAACACAAACGTAGGTACAGCCACGTCGAAGTGGAAGCATGTTCAATCGGAGCAGCTCGTCGATTTGTGTTTATGCTCAAACAACACGATTAGTCTTTGCGTCACAGCTAAATAAAGCCCATTGACTCTCGTCTCTGAATTTTTGTATTCGCCACATTAAACACTGGAACCATTAATCAAACACAGCACGTTGACTGCGAACGTTTGACTGTTCCCTGACTCAATACTGTTGTCGTAGACGACATCGCTCCTTTCTTTACATAGACTCCCGCCTCGCTCACGGGGTGACAAATGTTTACTTGCTTATTCAACCCCTGTATAACCCCTTCTCCTTGCACAGTTCAACACTTCCCGCTTTTTCCAAACAGTATTAACATTTTCACCGCAGTGATCAAATACTTAACCATTCCGCACCTCGTGTAGCGACATAAAAGTAAGAACTTAAGAAGAAAACAAAGAACGCCAATTTGGCAAGTCGAAGACAAACGCATTTAAAATGGGCAGAGCAGAGCAAGGGCCATCTATCTTGGAGCTTGATAAACGACGACATTATTCCTTATCGCCCACTCAATTTGTTTAAAAGCGTTCTGCTTTGATAATTTGAGAATTACAAATCGTATCTCTTGACACAAAAATGTCCTCATAACTGCAAAATCTTGCCAGCTTGATAAGGCTAAGGGGAGATCGGCCCAATTTATCTAAATTTATATCTTTGGAATATGCCGCGAGACTACGAAAGGCAAAAAAATTGGTCGAAAGTATTTTTTGTATAAGATGTATTTGAGTTAAAGTCACGCATGTATTCAGTTTAGTAAAAAATAATATTTTTGTTCCAGTGGTGGAGGAGCCGGAGTTCACGGACGTCATACAGAACGTTACGGTGCCGGCCGGCCGCAGCGTGCGCCTCGCCTGCTCCGTCAAGAACCTCGGCTCTTATAAGGTAACCTTACTTGTCTCACCCAACCTTACAACAGACATAGAACTACAGGTTGACTCATACATGTACAACATATGTCCTAGACTGCTTTCTGTCAAACCGATAGCTAAAAACCGCTGCAACACAAATTTCACAAACACAAAATCACATCTCTGAATGGGCTTCACTAGATAGGTCGGAGGCGACGGCAGCGCAGTGAATAGACGACAATATGCGTGGAGCGGAGAAAGGAAACATAAAATAAGAAGCATTTTATCATTTGATTTAGAACGCGCCGTCGTAATAAAGTGTCCATATAAATGGAGGAAGATATGATTTACAACCCCTACGCCGAGTTTGCACCTCGAATCGCTCTTGTGGCTGAGACGGTTTAAAAACTAAAATATTTTCAGAAAGTATGTAAAGTTTGTGGTTTTAGTTTATTTAAATAAATAATTTACGTGCACCTAAGAACAGCAAAGATTTAAGTAAACAATCCGGAAAAGGAATGTTAAATTTTAAAATTGTATTATCTTCATGGATGTAAGTGCTACGGCTACGCCGTAGCAGCTACCCCGTAGCAACTACGCAGCCGTTCATTTTATTCCTTGTGAATTTAATAATTTGTATTAGTACTAATACTCTGCACATTAGATGAAAGATTAAACTTAACGACATCAATTTAGTGTCGCAATATATCTGTAACGAGTAATACAACTACCGGAATAGTGAGTACCAGCGACGGACGAGCCCCGACAGCCGGCGCCCGGTGACCGGACGGCCGATAAGCCGCAAGGTGACGCCGCGCCGGCTAACTGCCGACACCGCACGCTCCCTCTCCCAGGGGGTGCCCGGTTCATTCGGTTCCCACTGAAACTCCCTGCACCCAATGTTAACCAGAAACGTAGATTAGTTAGTAATAGCCAATCCGTAGGTAAATGCTCCGATGTCTACTACTACGTTCGTGTAGTTATTTTACGTTGAGACTTTCATATCCCTATTCTAGAACAATATACAACATGTGAGATGGTAAACGTACAACCAGCTGAACATCAATAGTATTTCTATCGATTTCCGTTTGGCCGACTTTTTTCTTTTTATTTTATTGCATTTACTTACTTGTGAAGCTGCCTACGGTGCGGGCGCAATAAAAGCCGAGATAGTGTTCTCGTACTTCTGAAATAAAGGCTTAACTGGGGGAGCCATCACGGTTGCCCTGTATTGACAACAAGAAGCGGATTTCCCCGAAAGCCTCGCCTGTGCCATTAGTTTCCCGCATCGGTTAAAAAGATTTGCCTTTTCGTCCGTATTTTTTTTGAATTATTGACTCATGCGAAATATTGTGATTAACGACGGAGTATTACTTGTTAGACTACTTATATGGAAAACACATAGGCAAATAATAATTTGGACACAGCTTATTTCTAAGTTCAAGCTAATGTTTATAAACTGTGTCCAAATTGCGTTTGCTTTTGTGTTTAGGGCAGCGCGTTTGATTCACGTGACACAATAAATATTTGTACCGCCTACGGATATTTGTTCGGAGTCTACAAGTATTTGTGGAATAATAACAGTGTGGAGTAAAAATGTGTACAACATGTTATCACGCTAAATCACAGAAATAAGTGGGGTCGATTTAACTATAGTTTTTTTGAATTATTTTAACAATACGTTGCCGTTGATGCGTTTGTCCGTTTGTAGTGTCTATATGCATAATTTCAATATTGATTACGATGACAAACGATAACCTAAAATGAGAATGCACAATTGCACATAGGTATTTTAATAACGCTAAACTAATAGTATGAGATTGTTAAACATTCAAATAAATGTGTCCTATGTTAAATTTTATTCACAAGGCAATTCGACGAAAAGATTTCCTATTTTATGCAAATGTCTATAAGTATGCGCACGTAGCCGGTTCATCGGCATGAAATGTCAGATAGGTAGTCGGCAGTAGCACGTATGTGGGTTTGCAATAACATGCCACAACGAGTCGCAGCAATGTTACACTCGCGCCGCATGCGAGCGCCGCCTGTTCAAATTCTGGCATATTTCTCGTGCCTTAATACTGGGGCTGGCTGAGCAAACTGAGCCCAAGATGAGGGGAGCCGAGAGCACTTGTTCCGACGACCACCCAGCTGCGCTACCGCCGCTATAATGTCTGTAATGATCGTGTTCACCATTACACAATCCTGAGGAATACCGATTCATGTTTTAATTAAAAATATGCACCCCTTTTGTACACAAATACGAAGTGAAATGAAAGCTATCTGATATTTTTTTTTAACTATAACGTTAGAGCATTTGCTCGTAGAATGTTTTCGATCAGCACTACTTACATCAACCCCAAAATAACTTATTGGCCGAAGATTCCGTGAAAACTTGGAGAGCCCTCGGCACAAATCCGCAGCTGAAGAGATCTCTAAGTGGGCTTTTAGCAGAACTAAGCTAAGCCGTCTCGTGCAAGATGTTCGCTCATTTCTGTCTGCGCCATTGCATTAGTGTGTCAACCGTACTAACGTTTTGTGACGTGGAGAGTATTCCTCGAACAATACATTGATAGAAACTGTGCGTTGTTGTTTTATTCTTTAATAGTTTTGACTAGAACGTAATACATATACTCAGTTTTTATACTCCGTGCGAAAATAAGTTTCATCTTTGTGTCTACTACCATATGTAAAATTTTCTTTTATGAATACGTAACACACAGTTAGATATTTATCATATTTATGAAGGTTGTATCAAAAGCGACTGCTGGGCAAATCTCTCCAAAGACCAGCAAAAAGTATCTTAAGTAGTTTTGCGAGCTTTTATTTCTCTTCGTTTATATAAGATTTTCAAAAAATAATATCCCATTTATTGGATTATGCGTTGGTATATAGCAGTGGGGATATTTGTTCTTCTGTATTTTGTTGCATCGCTATACGAAATCTATAGCATGATATTTAGTTTTATATTATAGCGCCTTGAAACGTGCAACATATTCGCACAGTACTCAGACGTCGGAGAGTGAGCGCTACGCTAGCATTCAGATGGGATGCGGTGCAATCATAAGCTTTCGTTTTTCACGAACACATCACACACATAGTCATACAGCACCAAGGATGAAAGTATTTTTAAATATTTAAAATTAGGTTATGGGTTCATTTTACATTGTGTTAAGGATTTTATGACTTTGGCAAGTAGTAAAGACTTAAATAGATATTTAGGGGATACAAAGTTTTGCTACAGGTTTTCAGGAGATACTTATTGAAGGCTCAAAGAAGAGATAGAATCATACATTTGTGCCGTTGCTACTTTCCATACCTAAACATACATCAAATTATGAAATTAATAAATCGTTCTTAATTTGTCACAGTTAATAGCACTAACCGAGAGAACATAAAGTTAAAAAATATGAACCATTCCACAACTTGAAACAAACAAAGTTAGGGTAATAACGTAAGATGAAGCTCTTTAAACGTTCCATAATTAAATCTGTCGTAATATTATTAAACACGTCTACGAATCATCTCCTGCGGCGATAGGATCCGTCGTTAAAGAGGTTCGGTGCGGTGCGCGGTGGAATGGGCAAAGTTTGCAACGAGTCCATTATAAATCAAACGATGCCTTCCAGGCATGTCCTGAGGGACGAGAACGTCTCCCGCCGTGCCACCAAACTTCAACTTTGCCTCCTTAATGCCTCAACAATTAAGATAAAAAGAAAGAAGGGCCTAAATTAAAGGTGGTTAAAAGATAACGAGTTAATAGGCCGCTCTAACTTTATAACTAGAGCGTAGGAGGGATTTTCGGTGTTTTCATAGTAAAGTGTTCGATACGTATCATTTTGACAGTAATAAGCACCGTAAGTTAAAGTTATAGGTAGGTAGATATCGTGCTCAATCTACCGGAACACGTCATTAAAGGCTGCTGTATCGTGTTTCTTTAAATCAAATCTGTTTTTAAATAAACATAAACAGCTTAACCTAACACTAAACTCAAAAATGTAACAGCACCCTGTCCATAAAATTTGCGGTTAGGTAATTTTGCATATTTGAAGTAATGGGCCGAGTGCCGGCAGCGGTGCGGTGCGGGGGTGAGGCGGTGAGGAGGGCAGGGGGGTAGCGGCAGGCAACAACTCGCGTAACGACGTCGTGACCTAACTCGTTTAGGATCCGCAGACGAATGAAATTAGTTAGCCGCTACCGTCATTACGAATATCATATTTTCATCTGCCACTTCCGCCAGCTTCATTAGTCACTTACGTAGCGGGAAACCATTTTACTTGAGAGAAAAATCTCACTCCGTAATTTACCATTAGGTTGATTTTTCCTGAAAATAAATCAATAATTTACTTGCGGGAATTTAGAAATCTGTTATATAAATCCCGGACCACTTGTGCACTTACTAAATGTTTTTAGCCACCCTGAGTACGCGGTACGATTGGAGAACTTCGTTAAGTTCAACACTTAACGCTTATCTTCCGACCGCTTATAAAATTTTGATTCCTATTTAATTTTATCTTAATTGTTAGAACAGTAAAAGAGAACTTTGGGCAATATCTCTTTGCGTTATAACGGATTTAAGATAACTGCTTTAATCTTTGGTTTGGAATGAATATACGTAGCTGAGCGTCTTACAATTTTGGAATTTTATGATTTAATAATTTGATCCTATTAATATCGATGTAGCTATATTAGTTGGAAGACTGTCCATCCAGCCGGCGTCGTGGTGGCGGCGGCTGCGGCTCATAATTCAATCAGTGTGGTGCAGAGGGACACGCCGTCGTGATTAGATTAGACGCCGGCCACAATTACGCAGATCAGATTTACATCTACCGTCGCCGACCGCACCACACCGTCGTCGCGCCACGCCGCCGTGTCACTCGCGCCGCGTGTCCCTCTCAACCAACATTCGAGCACTTCTAAGAGATTACATACACAAACTTCGAAGATTAGAAAATAAGTAGATCTTACTTAAAGAATTTTACATGAAATTACTTTCATGTAAATCGTTTGAAATATTACTAAGCCTGTTTAATATCCCTGAGCCCCAGGTTACACCGACGAGTCAGGTCGCCGTCATTAGAGGGGTTACCGTCCCATTGCATAATAAAATGGGCGAAGTTTCCTCAAGTCCATTATAAATTAGACAGCGGCTGAGAGCCGCATCACTTAAGATAGGTAAGATGTGACCCGGCACGAGTTTTAGCTCCCAAACTTCCGCTATATTGCCTGCGCAATCTTGATAAAAAGAACTACCCATGATTCAAACTTGAAGAAGGATTAAGAGATAAAGGATGCACGTCGAACTTTTAAAGCTCAGAAACCACCTAACTCTAGTTAATTTTTCTTGCGATTACCCGTCTTTAATTAATTTTATAAATGTAGTTTCTTTTAAAGTTTAAAAAATGCCAAACCCTCGTTTAATTATGGAGAACTTGTACAGTTTACAAGTTCGAAAGTTTAAGCGCGCTGTCTCTCAATAAACATTTTGAGTTGTAGTTGTAGATTGCCTTTTACTGAAATTGTTTATTTCAAAATGGATGATAAGCGGTGAGAATTTTTCAAAACAATGTCATGTTTTATATTTCTGGCGCGGATCTAATGTACATCTACCGGAATAATTGAAAAAAAAAGCTAGTCTAACTTAATTTTATGGTGCTAGGTACGTACGTACGGGCGAATTAAATCTTTTTCTCCGAGGGGAGATTAAAAGTGGCGAGATTGTTCGTACTGAGTATAACAATCACGGTAAAATGCATTTTAAGCGCTTAATGCCGTGGAAATTGGTGTGAAGCGGGGACGCGATGGCAGCTCCGTGCAATTACACAGATGTCGCGGAGACGACTCGCGTACTAGACGCTATGAGTGTACCTACGGGGCCACTCGCCACACTACACATTTGTGAACACCGATTTCACTACACTAATAGATCATAAAAGATACTGCGATTTTGTTGTCTCTCGGTTGGATACTGTCCAATCTTCCTTTATTCTGAAATAGTTCACAGTTCATTTATCCTATCCAGTAGGTATCCTATTATTTTTAGCATCATTGTGAAGCTAGCCGTTTATAATCGACTTCAAAAAACAGGGGTGGTTTTTTTATATTTACGTTCCCGAGTACTCAAAGACCGCTGGAAAAATCTTTTTGTTTGAAAGGGTTTCTTCCTAGGTTGTCCTATATAAGTAAATTGTATTAACTTTACGTGGGTAGTTTTTGATTTAGCTTCAATAATACGAATTTTTCCCACTTAGTTTATGTAGATGATGATAGAATAACTTCCTAGCACAGTAATTTACATAGCAGGTAGGTGGGTAGGTGGGTAGGTGTAGGCGGTAGGTGGTACCTATTCGAATTTGTGAGGGGGTATTTTTTTATTCAGTCCAAAATGTCCAAAGATTCCATGTAAGCCTAAGCCCGTTAGAAACCCTTGCCCCCCCCCCCCCTTGAACGAGAGGTGAGCGGATACTTGAAGGTGCCGCTGATGCCGGCTTGGCACCGGCTAATTAGCCGATATTTTGTAATTGAAACATCTTGCAGTCAAAGTAAAGGTACTTTTTCCTTCTTCGTCAGAATATCTATATTGTTGTAGTTGTTTTAGTTAATATCATTACTAGCGACTCGCCCCTGTCTTTTTGATATCTTTATTATTTAGTAGATTTATAAGTTTATAATATGTATTAATGTATTACACACATAAACCTCCCAAAATAAATTCTCAAACTTATTTACTTATTATTAAGAACAGTACGCTCACACAGTCAGACACACGATAAGCTACTTAATAACAACTACGCAACTTATAAAATCAACCTAAAATACGCACACCGAGACAGCTGAATTATATTCGAGATAGACACCTATATTATAAAAAATATGTCCTCGGAGAAGTCTTTAATTTCCGTTACGTCACTCGTCCAATTGGGAGAGCGATTGGAAATCATTGAGGCATACTCCACACCCTAGTTTTCTCGTTTTACATTTTCTGAAGGTATTATTTTGGGGAGTATTTCTCGTTATATTTCAGAGCCTTTCAAGAAACGTTGTACAATAGGACTAGAAATTATTAAAAACTTGCAATATATTCGGAACAATCGTTAGAAATTAATGAACAGGTATGGAAAACATTGTGCAGCTTTTCATTCAAATACAAAATAAAAAGAACGAGATCTAGATACAATTTGATTATTCGGTATCGTTGAAGCGGAAACATTGTGCAAGGAGTAGGATTCTCTACCTCGAAACCTTCGCACTCACTTTGGAGTACCGCATTTATTCTTTGCTTTGTTCCTACCAGGTGGCGTGGATGCACTTTGAGCAGTCGGCGATCCTCACGGTGCACAACCACGTGATCACACGCAACCCTCGCGTCAGCGTCACACACGACAAGCACCGCACATGGTTCTTGCACATCAGTGACGTCAGAGAGGAGGACCGCGGACGCTACATGTGCCAGATAAACACCGTTACCGCCAAGACACAGTTTGGCTACCTACATGTTGTTGGTAAGATCTGTATTGAATCACGAACTTACATAAATCCGTGTGCCCGGTGGGATTTCCCATCGATAAACTTCCATACACACTTTCAATCCCCTTTAAGGGATGAAATCGTTTCTTAGTGCTCGCTTTCTTTTTATATAAGGAACTCTTGTGTACTCGTATTTAATGCTTCTCTAGACCTAGTGGTTTAGGCTGTGCGTTGTATGTCAATGAATCGTTTCGTCTTATTTTACGAACGCTTAGGTTGGTGTGTTCTATAGTCAACAAAAACTTATCTAGGGGATTATTACACGATCATAACAGTTGAAAAGTACATTATTTGTAAATAATGTACTCTTTCGACTTTTAGTCTTTCGGTTGCCATAATCTGTAGATTTAGCACATAAATCGGTCAACACAAGTTACACATGCCGAGAGCTGTCGTTTAAATCATGGCATTACTCTCGGCCAGGTTTTTCTGTACAGTAAATACAGAATAAACGTCAATTAAAACATAAAAACCGCACGTCTATTAAAGTGGTATTAATGTTTGTTTATAGTGCCGCCGACCATCGACGACTCGTTGAGCTCGAGCGACGTGATCGTGCGCGAGGGCGCCAACGTCACGCTGACGTGCCGC
This sequence comes from Lithophane leautieri, assembly GCA_949152455.1. NCBI lineage: Eukaryota > Metazoa > Arthropoda > Insecta > Lepidoptera > Noctuidae > Lithophane > Lithophane leautieri. The sequence goes on from OX424459.1 coordinate 11,229,234, forward strand.
GCTAATGGCTCTCCTAAACCCACCATCAAGTGGAAACGGGACGACAACTCAAAAATCTCCATCAGCAAGGGACATTCCGGTGACACATCGAATTTGTTCATGATCGAAATAGCTTTTTGCTTCGCTTTTTGCACCGACTTTACCTATCGTTAATTTCCAGTTTCCGAATGGGAAGGTGAAGTATTGGAGATGGCACGGATTTCAAGATTGGACATGGGTGCCTACCTGTGCATTGCTAGCAATGGTGTGCCACCGACCGTATCGAAACGTGTTAAAGTCAGCGTTGATTGTAAGTGGCCTAAATCATTTACGATTTCAATTACAAAACGCATATCTTCCTATGACGATCTTTAATATCGGTTATATTTTCCAGTTCCACCGATGCTATGGATCCCTCATCAACTCGTCGGTGCTCCGCTCTACTACAATGTCACTCTAGAATGCTTCACTGAAGCACACCCGACTTCTCTAAACTATTGGACGAGAGACGATGGCCATATGATTCATGAAAGTCTTAAGTATCATATGGAAAACACTGTAGGGGTACCAGCTTACAAGACGCACATGAGGCTTCTGATTAGGAATATAAACAATGAAGACTATGGGACTTACAAGTGCATTGCTAAGAATCCGAGGGGAGAGTCCGATGGCACCATTCGCTTATACAGTAAGTATGCTCCTATGACTGAAAATACCGAATGTCATAATTTTTTCACCGGGAAGTCTGCCATATTGCTGGACATATTTTATAAGAGAGCTATGAAAAATTCTTAATGACATAATTCTGTGTTAAAAACTTAAATGAAGGAGAAAATTCAGAATACTAGTTGATTAAATATTAAAACGCGCTTTCTTTGTGTCCCTATTTTTGTAGTAAGCCTCTTTGTATGATTTTTGACCTCGACTGTATAGATATTTATTACAGTTTACGTAGCACAATGAAGTTATAGCACATCTATTATGTAATGTGAAAATTTATTATTCATTGTTAAACGAAAACAGCTGTAAGTTATTGTTTAAACAGTTTTTGAATAAACAAAGTAAATTAAAAAAAAAATGAGTTTCAGACTACGGCTGGTAAATCACGATGCTATTTTGTTTAGTATTTTTGTAACATTCAATTAAACTGTTACACTTCCTTTTAATACAGCATCTTCACCCCCGACCACAACTCCGGACCCTCGCGCGCTGACCGTGCCTCCGCCGTCCAGGCCTCCTCGCCGTGACACTCCGCTCACAGACAAGGGTAAGTAAGAAAGCTATAGCGTCCTGCGTCAGGTTCTGGGTACATATTCTGACACACGAACAATATGTTACTTTAGGGATATGATAAGGCAAAATTCCGTTAAACATGTGCAAAATTCAATTGTCAATTATACGTAAGACGGGAAGATGCCCTGCGCTAGCTCCTTTTTAACCGACTTCAAAAAGGAGGAGGTTCTCAATTTGTCTGTATGTTTTTTCTTCTTCAGTATTTATACTTGTCGTTCCAATATTATCTAACGCATTTATAACCTGTTCAGAAAAACAATCGACCAATTCAATTTCCTTCCGATTACGTAGTTTAATTTAAATTACAAAAAGTAAAGAAGCGTAAAATGCAATGAAATCCTTACTACTAATATAAATGCGAAAGTAACTCTGTCGGTCTGTCTATCTGTCTGTCGCGCTTTCAAGCCAAAACTACAGAACCGATTTGAATGAAATTTGGTACACAGATAGTCTAGAGCCTGAGAAAGGACATAGGCTACTTTTTATCGACATACCACGCGGGCGAAGCCGCGGGCGGAAGCTAGTTATTTATAAATTCGACCCCGGATGAACGTATCGCGCAGTGTTTATATATATATATATAAACCAACTTAATTAATTACTATTCTACACACGAATATAATAAATCGCATATTATATATATATATATTTATATATGTATATATCACGAACACGAACATAATAAATTGCATAATATACAGGGTGTAAGGGACATTGGCGCTATTTTAACTATTGTAAGTTTTACGAACACAACGTTTAGTGTTACTTAATAATAAATCGATTGAAAATGCATTCAAGTGATGAAGAAGATGTGTTAACACCTGAGTCTATGAAACAGAGCGCGGCCGATATAGTAGAAAACTGGTGGTAAAAATGGTAACCAACAAATCACGGCTGGTTTACATCAAAGCCTACGATGATTTTTGCAAATGGAAAACGGAAAATCAAGCTTCTGGCACATTTTCAGAGTCTGTTTACCTAACTCATTTTTAATGAGTTGACGAAGAAAAAGAAGTCATCGGCATTATGGAGTATATGAATAAAACAGCTAAAATCAGAAAACCAGCAATGGATGTTAAAATACTATAGCGAACGACGCGTGAAGCTCAGAATTTACATTGATGAATCACGTGTCGCGAGCGCGCCTCCCCCCCCTCCCCCTGATACGGCGAGTGCGGCTACGTGGGTTTTGCCACGGTAACGATACATTGCGTGTGAAATAATAAAACAAATCAGGTTTATTGGATTACCATAACGTTCCTGAAATAATTTCATGTACCGGTCGTCTTAGTATGATACTCGTAAGCTGAATTCATCCCATCAGTTTCCGGAGGGCTGTCCCTTAAACCCTGTGTATACAATTTGCAATTTATTATGTTCGTGTGCAGAATAGTAATTAATTAAACTATAGCAAACGTCGCGGTCGAATGGGTTTATCAATATCTGATATCGATACCAATAAAACGCATTGAAACAACATTTTTATGTTGGCGGTTTCGTTTATTAAGAGATAACATTACCTTTACGAGTTGTATCCCCCATGAGATCGTTCAGTTTGTTTTCATTGTTTGTTGCTGTTTCAGTTATTATTAGTGGCCGTTATATTTGTTTATAGATCATAAACTGTTACGACGATCTGCTTGTCGCCAGCCGGTAGTTTGTCAACTGGCTCCGAATGTTATGAGCCCTCGTAAACTATGACCAAATCGTTTACAAACAAAACATTTTATGAAGTGCTGTTATAATCTCCACATCAAATTATTATAAAATTGGTTTATGCAAAGTTAATAGCCGTAAAGTGTAGCGCCCTTTAACTATCGCGATCTTTGATCAACGTAACCTTACCTGAAACATTCGTTTAGAAGTTATAATCTGGCCTGAACTAGATAACATTCTTGAAATACTAATTCAATTAATGCACATTTACGATAATTGGCACTTTAAAGGTATTGAGAACAGCTCAAGTTTATACTAATCTATGCTTTGTAGAGGTACGTTTAAAAATAGAAAGTTGCGTAAATGACTGGAAACCTTGAAAACACAAACACCTAATTCGAGGAATCTCGGGGAATCGGGGATTTTTTAAACAAATTCTTATAATCGAAACAAGTATACCAGTAGGTATGCACCTGTTTTCGGCTTGTCTTTTACCTAGGTACCAAATTATTACAAGTCTATAATTAACCATGCCTTCCTTATGGTATAATATGAACTAGTAATGTCAGAATCATTGGTGTAGGGGCCTGCGTGTATTGTAATATTGTGGTGTCATAAGTTGTTGGGCTCGCGTCATTACTCGCGCGTTATTGGGAACTTGGGCATTTCCCCGGCCACGCTGTCGGACAACATCTTGCGCCAACCTATTACGGACAAGTGTTCCCGTCCTCCTTGTTGCAAACTCTTAATAAGCTTTGTTAACACAATAAATTGAAAATGTAGCAGCACGCAGACATACTTATTGCAAAACATACGTACAGCGGATTGTGAATAACCAATATAGACATCTATCAACAAATGTACATACTTAAAATATCTGCCCAAGAGCCCAAGGATATAATTTTAACATGTTCGCGCGAACTTGAAAAACCCATTTAGGGATAGCGTCAGCGCGAGTGTAAGTTTAGCGGCTGGTTGTTTTTGCGGCGTGGTGTGGCGCGGCGTGGTGTGGTGCGGCGGCGCGCCGTCCGCGTCCGACCCGCTACTGTTTTATTTTTTGCAACCATTACGAATTTACGGCTGGCCCCGGATACTCGACAATATTGCGCAACTTTTCAATAACTGTTAGCCGGCCGCCTGCCGACGGCCCGTCCCTTGCCATATTGAATCCTTTGCCCAATCAGTTCACGTTGTCGTTTTTCCTCCACAAACTTTTTAGGGTGGTCAAAACATTTTCATCTTTTAACATATTTTGAACTTATCTATTTATCTGCTACACAGGTACTAAGTATCAATCGAACCTCAACGAAATCGATAAGGGCAAACAGAAAACAGATGAAGGCGGTGGGAAGACGCACCTGAACTGGGTAGGAGGTGCATCGCAGGTTACAGGTACGTTGAGTCTCATATTTCTTTTTACCCTTTCATACAATATATTTTCCGTGAATTTATTAGATTTTCTCTTGCCACATTTTTCAAGGGAAAACAACAACTGAAAGTAAACTTAGAACTTTCAATTTAGTTTAATACCAGCAGTATGACATCGGTTTCTTTAACCATTTCTTGCCAGATAAAAACTGTTAAATAAAAAAGAGAATGCAGACTCAAAACACTGTCCGAAACCAAACACTGTCTCAGTACCTACCCACGAATAACTAACATGAAAATATTTTGTTTGCAGGCGACGCTGACTGGAGGAGAAGCTCCATATGGGTTTTAGTTTCGCTAATCACTGTGCCATATTATTTAATGATGTAACTCTATTAATATTCATCCGAATCCGCTGTCCATTTGCATACACGTAGGTACATTTAGCCGAGCTTGGCTCGCCCGAGATAGTGCAAATTAAAAGGAAATTATTTTTAACATTCATAACCCACACACGTCATGGATATGTTCTGCCTACTATCAGTTAATATTCGCCTGTATGTAAGCGACTTACAACCCAATTTTATTGTTCTTTAATAAATTCCGAAGAAGATTTTAAATGTAACAAACAACGAGCTTGTAGCCGTAACTTGCTTTTATAAACAATAGAGATTGGATTATATGCAACATAATATTTAAATGAAATAAAAAATCTAGATTATTCCCCAAAACAAAAGAAAACAAGTAAAACACTTTGAACAGAGGCCATGTACCTACTTCTTTTTTTGTTTATTTTTAGGCCAAAAAGTATCGAACTGCGAAATATGTTTTATTACTGACTGACTTTTTCCTATAAAACTGATAGATATTACATGACCCGTTAGTACAGAGATGCAGAGTGCCAATAGTTTTACCATCAGAATCAATTAATACGATGCAGAGAGGAATTCACATCCACTTAACTCCTTGTTAGGGCTGTTCATTTAAGCTTATATTGTATTTTAACAGTTTATTCTGTAACTTACATCAGTTTGTATTCTTTTTGTGAATAAACCTAATAAAAAATAAGGAATCTGCAGATAATCCGGTCTCTACAATGTTCGTTATGTAGATGACCCTCAAAACATGACATTAAAAAAGGACACTTGATATGATTATGAAATTGATTACAACTACAGTTCGTATTTCAAAAAGAAGCTGATAACGAATTTTGTAAACGAAATAACAAAATAACGTAACTGAGCTTAGAGCTTTGACCAATGAATTAACAACTACCCGTTACTTTAAAAAAATAACTCATACTTAAGTAACTCTTATGAATTTATTGTCCTCGAAAACAGGTAACTTAGAATAAAAACGAATATTAAAACGTAGTCACATCGCTGTCGTTATATACCTACAATAGACTAAGAGGTTTAGGTTTCACGGCCAAAATAATATTCGTAATTACTATAAGCGTTGTTGTTAATTATCTAAACTAAAGGTATTGTATGTACAACAGTTCCTCGAACTTACTCACGGTTTAGCAGAATTTCTTAAAGATGTCTTAAAACATTTATTTTCACCGTTGACATAGTTCTAAAATCTGCTCGGCCGTGAACATGTGTAATAGACAAATTCACTGCACACATATTATTATTAATATATAATACAAAGTGCACTATTATCATAGTTATTGATTTTAGTATAAGGATATAAGAATTAGATAAGTAAGACTGAATGAATTATAAAATTGTGTCTTTAGAGGATATTAAAATTTTATTATTTTATTATGCTTATGTAAACCTCATGTTCGCTGTGATAAAATATTAACTGAATTGACGAAATTTCCAAATTGAGCATATTGTATTGTTTCCTGTATCACCGTGCCGTAGTGTGTAGATCCAGTCTGTATTCCTAATGTGACTCCTGCCTGCCTTTTACTATATTTTCGAGGTAATGGAAACTTTGTGATGCGTGAGTTATCTTTCATAAGAATGTATTTTGTGCTACTCTGGTATCTTATTTAGGTACATTTTAATATCCCAGATATTTTAATGTTTGCAGTACACATTTGGATTTGTAGCTTTATTTAAAGATTATATTGATTTATTTTTCAGTTTTTCTGTATTGATCCTTAACAAATCCAAATTTTCTTCTGTCAATTAACACCTAGTTTATATATTGTAGTAACATACCTATATGTAAATGTTACCGTTATCATGTTGCCAAATTGCTAAATATAAGATAACGCCACATAGATAGAAATGTTGTAAATATATTCATTAAGCAAAGCCACTGAGTGTGTTTTTAATAACAGAGTGTAATAAGTGGTGATAGCGGTCACTGCGGCGACAATTGTAACCTTACTACGTAATACACGTAACGACTAAGAGTGAGTAGGTAACAAACTAAATAAAGCTTGTTTTAAACATCAATCTTTTAATATTCCTTACTGTCCTACACTTACCCTTGGTGCACATCTTGTAATAAAGCATTATAAATCTTAAACAAATATACACAATTATAGACTGCAGCATTTTATCTTTTTTTTATTATTATTTTAGCAAAACTTCTATTATCAAATAATAAATTCTTCGATTTGCGCTCCGATATTTTAAATCTGTCCAATTAGATTTTTCGCTACTCCGCGTGTCAAAATAATGTAGGTAAAGTTTCCCCCGTCATATTTTGATGGACCGAAATGCTTGCAAACAATCTGCGGCGAATCTTTGAAGATTAGGGCCGGCTTTGAGGCGCCGAAAAGGCTCCAACTACGTATGGCCGAACGCCAACTTGTGTAAGCCAATCTAACTTCTTTTAAATGTGTTTTTGATATAAAGAACACATTACCGTACGCATTGCTTTCGGCTTCCAAATCCTGGAGCAAATTAGCTTTTGATTTATAAGGCTTTAAGTTTGTTGAGTTCGTAAATTGTGTACGCTCCGATAACTTCGTACACTTTAGAAATACTGATACATCGTAAATATAAACACAATGCTGTGTTTCACAAACAAGCGAGATGCCTCAGTATAAATTGACTGTCTTGAAACTTCAAGTCTCGTGCCATGACATATTTTGAAAAGAGTGGCAGGACAAAGCAACCAACGTAGAAACATTTTACAGAGTTGAGATAGAGCTCAGTTTCTTAACATCTCGGTCCGGCAGCCAACTCGTCCTATAATAACAACTCAGTGGATATCAAATTATAATAAAACATCACAGAGGATTTATTACTACAGTTTGAAATTGGCATTATAATCCTTCATCTGGTACAAGGAAAGTATACAAGATACGAAGCAGAATACTCTAACACACACCTACACGTTTTTACAATTTATATTACTTCACATACTATGTAGCGCTTTTAATAGAATGACCTAAACAACGATTTAAAAAACGCAATGTAATGGAAAATGAAATTAGAAGTAACGACGCTACGAGTTTTCGTAGCCACTTCCTGTTTATGGTGCTACGCAGTTATTTTAAACAACTCTTATTTAAAATTTTCAAAGTGAAGCAGAATATTATGCTTTTATATCAATTAGAATTTACTAAGAGCCATAAAGGTACAGTAAAACTAGTAATAAATTAAATGTTGGATATAAGTCGATGAGCGCCTGCAAATTAACTTATTGCTTCTTCTTCAGACGAAGCGATCACAAAATGAATCTTGTCGATTTTCAATTATAAAATAGTCAGCTGATACTTGGATAGCACAGTCATCGAAACAATAGATATAGAATTTTACTTCGTTCACTTAAAGCTCAGAATGCAGTGTGCATCGTTTGATAATTTATAGCCTTTCATCTAGAGTGCAGTGTTTGTAACAGTAGCCTCATTACTTAGCGGCGGCGCAGTAGGCGTGTGCTTCCGTCGAAACCGGATATCGCAGGGCGTACAAATAAAATTAACGCTTATTGCCATTCACTAAAAGCACCCCAAATTAAGAGGTTCGCTTTTCATTGGCTTCTACTTGGAGGTTTTACGAATGGAGTAGTTGTGTTGTTTACTTTGTTAATTGTGTTGGCGAACCCTGAGAGTTTTGTTTCTTGTTGATACGAAGTATAAAACTGCTAATTGTATTCTTATTAGATTTGTTTCTATTCGTTCCCTGGCTTTGTTTTCTTTGCTATTTTATAGTAATCAATCAAAGTCGCAAATGCTGCGGGTCGAAGTAACGGAATTATAAAAAGATCTGGTTATGATAAAAACTTTTTAAAACTTTAGCTGCGAGTTGGGTGGAAGATTAAAAAAAAATACATTGAAAACCTACTGGTACTGAATTTTACATAGAACTCTCGGTACGAATTAACACTCCACTACGGATCCACTACATATCATAGAAATTATGCTATATTTTGCAAGAATTTTGAAAGACCAGAACCTCTTAATTACCTGCACAAACAACGATACGCCGAACCATTCAAAGTGGCTAACTGTGCGCACACCCTGATTGAAGACAAATTCAGCAGGCGTACAAGTGAAAACAAAGCAATATTCTCCGGGTCGGTGATCGTTTCGGTCCACATAGAGCCTCCATAATTTTCAGGAGGCAAATTAATCCGAGCACGGCTGGGCTGATCGGCGGTCAGTGCGTCCTCGCATACTAATGCTATTGTTTATCGAAGGGGCTAATCTGTGCGTACCAGCCGTCACTGTCCACCCTCCAAATTATAACGGATCACTTTCGGTCGCGTCTAATCCTGCGCCCCTCGCCCGTCTCGATCGCCAACGTAGCTGGACTAGCAGACAGAGACAAATAACTACGTACCAAATATAAAATGTGACCTACTTTTCAATATACATAGTTTGCGTTTTTGAATACATAAATATAGCAAAAAGGACAGCGTATAAGCACTAAGGACTGAGTTCTTACTGAACATGTTACCATTCAACGATACTCCACACCAGCACGACATTCGCCTTTTATCGAGCACAATTCCATCCTCCGGCGATAAATAAGTACCTTTTTTTAAATCATCCAATACGTACCTACGTACGAAATAACGAATTTCCAAATAGCTAAGCAATACACGACGGAAATCGAATTCATTGTTTACTACTTAGCATTTTACTCATAAGTAGACATTTTTACAGAAAAGCGTAAAAGGGGATCAAGAACCTTGCAAGGGGTTGTTGAAAGATGATGATGATGAATAAACCAAGAGATACCCTATCTCACTCATGCACAATCAAATAAAACATTCCTCTCTAATACACTCGAAGTAACACATGTACTCACTTTCCCTACTTTAATATTTCTGTCACAACATACACGTACAGTTTATAAAACAGCCTTAAAAGCATAGCACAAAAGTGTGACATAAGAGTCAGCCCATTTCAGCGCGACTAACATGTGTAAAGTTGTAAAAGAGTCGTCCCACACTGAGTGATAATAAAGGTAACCCTCTGCGGCACCTTTATCGTTATCGAATAAAAATAATCCCGGGATTTTTCGGGATGATCGTAAATTATAACGGGATTCACAGTGGTGGTTAGAGTAGACGGTCGCGTCGCCTCGCCTTCGCCTTCGCTAACAGCTTTCACCCAGAGAATGTTGACTTTCTTTTCATAAATCACAGTTTAATAAATCTTTAAATATAAATGTGGCGTAAATACAGTATGACAATGGTAGCTAATAAACACTTATGAGTGAGATCGCTATATGAGAGGTTGTTTAATAGGTAGATACTAATAGAATCTGACTAAAGACGTAATTACCGAACATATTGGCCATCGAAATCCCAAATCTGTACTCCAAACTACCAAAACATGATTTTACATGTAACGTGTAAAATTTATTGTTCCATAAATAATTCATAAAATATCTCTCCGCGACACGACACATTTAAAATGAACGAGACGGTAAAGAGGAGAGTCTAACAATAACCAGACCCTCAACGCATATTTTTGACGGTGTGAAGCGCTGAAAATCCACCGATACCAACAAAAGTGGCAACTGAAACTAATGAATTATTCATACCGGCGGCGCGGTGCATGTTCTATCACTGTTTTATCTATTGCGGGGCTTACGGCGACCGCGACCCGCGCCCCTCGGCGCTCGCCACCGCCGCCGCCTCGCCGGCCCGCGCAAGGGTTAACTACCTTGCAACCAACAATTTTAGTGCCGTTTGAGAAGACTAGATAAGCTTCATGTTGGAAATAAACATTAGCGTAATGCGACCGCTAACGTAGTAAGTGTTAAACAAGGGGCCGCTCGCTTATTTAGTTAGGCACTTGTTATTGTTTATGCTCTATTTTTGCAACAATTACTGGGCGTGATGCCTTCTTGGATTTTATAGCGTATTTATTCATTAACTTTGACAAAGCACCTACACAATCGTTATACAATAACGTTATACACTAAAGATATCGTAAAAGGAATTTATAAAGCCCTAAAAACATTTCACGAAGCAATTCGCCGTTCTGCAATTCTTTCATTCTATGAAGCAGCCATACAGATAGTGTCGAATAAACAAGGATAACAAAGTGGCAAGTTTGCAACGTGCACAACATGTCGGCGCGATATTGGTTGCGGGCGGCGCGACGACACGGCTGGCGGCGACCGCTCCCGTAAACAAGATAAACCCGGCCACGGGATGCCAGAGGAGCCCTCCTGTAACCGCTAACCGGTAACGCACCACCACACATAAATCTGCACAGATTTCATTGCCTTGAACCTCGGGCCCGCTGGTAATCTCGACTAGGATTGCTTTCGTGGTTTTCTTATAAGTGTCATTTGTTTGCCTCTTTTTACTTAGATAAAGATTTCGATAATTTTATAAAGCACATATTTTTCGGAGTTTCTATGGTTATGTTAACAATTTCAAAAGTATACATTCTTGGTTCTTATTCATTTTTATTCAACTAAACTACCTAATAAAAATCGAGTCATTATTAATATTATTCAAATCTGCAAATAGTTATACTTCGTAAAAGCCTGGGCAATTGAAAAGCATAAAAATATTTTTTTCAATCACTAATACCATATAAATAAAGCCTCTCTGAATCTCTATGAATTAAATTTTTTCATACATTCACCAATGACGCCGGTAGCACACCTCCGCCGCAAAACCGCAGTATAGTTCAATTGTACAATTGTACTGTTTCGCTGCTTCGATGCCGCGGCGGAGGTGTGCTACCGTCGTGAATACATGTTCTATGCGAAAAATAAAAGAGAACACGAACAAATGGCAGTGGATAAAATAACCCAGAACTTGTTTGATGTTTAGGTGCATAACTAGTTCAAATAAAATATGGTAGGTACACACATGTTGAGCCGTGTTTCATTTCTGTAAACCACGGAACAAGTGCAGCCTAAGGCTAAACTACTAAAAGCATTATCGGAACTTATCCTTACTGAAAGGAATCGAAAGATTGACTTTAGTGCTGAAAGTAACAGTATATTCCCTACACAAATACACCATAATGACACTAAATTAAAATACAAATAACATCACAAACCATTTAGGTAATTCGCCTCTTTTGTAATGAGGAAAAGTTCAAACTTGAACGAGAGTGACAAAATAGGTAACTCAGAACTCCAAATTAAAGATTCTTCGAAAGTGGTCCTTTCGTGGAGTCTATTTCAATTGAATCCATCAACATTACACTCTGTTTTCATAAATATTTAAATGGAGCAAGTTTGTAAACTTCCTACACGTAGGAATCGATAGTTATTGAATCGAAATTGAATAAGCAAGTTAAGGAACTGTTAGTAATTGTCTGTCGGAGCACAGAGCGCGCGCGCTCTCGGAGACCATCGCAGGAGTCGCCTAGCCGTCTGCACACTATAAACAACTTTCGCAATTAAACTTTTATTCGGCAGATCGATATTACTCAACTCCCGTTTATATTTTGCTTATCAACCAAGTACAACTTGGATAAAGTTGCAGAAAGACGAGCGAACTCCTTCTCAGTTATCTACTCGGAAACGTGGACCAAAAATACATGCTCTGATTCCGACTTGCATAAACTACGTGTTTGTTTGTAACATAATGCTGGTTCCGTTTTTAACTATTTGTTTTTCTTTTAAAACTTATAAAAGCCATCGAGTCTCGGTAACTGTAGTGAACCCTTTTAATTTTTACTGCCCAGTATTTTTTGTACATCGAACGCACTAACGACTTCGAAAGTCTGTAGTTTTCAATAATAGTTTCAGAGGCTATTGATAAAGTTCGCTTATTATGATTTTATGTGAATATGTTTGGAAACCCACAAACTTGTTTACATAGAATTCAAATTGAGTTTTTAGTTTGAATTATACAGTCGCAGTGGCTGCCAACTGAACACTACAATAATACAATGTTTAGTGCCCATTTGTTAGAGTTCTTAGGTTTCGGGTCTACAAATGAGTTTGTAACTGTTTCAGTTGAATCGAATTACAAACAGCAAATGACAGTCAAATAAAGTCACGATAACGCCTATATGCGTCTAAACCAACATCAAAGAAAGTTGTTATATTGAAACCAGCCATTACAACAAACACAGATCAATCAAACGTAAGCCTCCACACGGTTTAAACTCTCCTTAAAATGTTCACAGCCGCTTATTAATACGGGATAAGGAAATTCGAATTTCCATGTATTAAACGTATACGAGTATGTCGGGTAGAGGCGTCGTGTTGTGATCGTGGCCGCGGGACGGTGCGGCGGCGGCGCGACGCAGCCGAGCCGGCACGCGCTCGATGCCCGCACATAAATCTCGTCGGCAATATGAGACGCCGCAATATCACAATAACCCCTTCCTTCCAGCGCACGACGTCCTTACTACACGCCACCAGTCACGAGACCTGCTCAAATTGAAATTATTATAATATAACATACCCAGTCGCACTTTTATGAATACACGTATTTTAATTTGGGGAATATGTGGTGTACCTCGAGGTGTTCTATTTTAGGGATTATTTTATGGAATAGCTTGCTGTTGTTATGCCAAAATTTTGATATTAAAAAAATCAAAATAATGTCTTTTAATTCGCTGCCTCCCTCACTGTCGGCTTGGTAATTGAAACAAAAAAACGTTCAGTCAATGTTCAGTAATTTCTGTATTTCAATGATTCTTATTTTCGTAATCCATAACAAATATTAAGAGAAGATTCCTATGATGTTAATTTAGGTCCCTATAGATACTCAGAATCAATTATCCCTTCTGCGATGAAGACCATACAGTCGTAAACTAGTTTGGCTTGACAGGATCGAAAGTGCTGCGTTACATAGATATTGTTTCCGTGAACTAATAACGTCCGTATCTCCTGTGTACCTTTATGGCTTGAAGTGAGTGTCGACCACAGGTACGCCAAACAATCTTCAATTAACTTTGCTTGGTATTCTATTAATCTATGGACAGAACAATACTGTGTGACTATGTCGCGTGCTTAGTCTTTGTCCATGGTGATTGGTAACATATTATTATAAATACTTTGGTATAGGTAGAGGTGAATAAACTCACTTGTGTTTCAAAGATACTTTGCAAGTACATCAATTATTTTGTAACATGAAAAGATTGCAGCTTTTTTCTCAGCCATCTCTATCGAAATTATATGGGTTTCCGGACATTGGCATTGTTCTAAGTAAATAGTCAGTGATTTTGATGTAACAATAATAACAGGTAGGTATGTTTCTGTTGTCCAAACTAATGTGCAGGCGAACATACTCTCAGATCAACAAGCATTGTTGATCATTGTCCCTGTTTCATGATTTTCAAAAGCATTATTATTTTTTTATTTTGTAGGATCTGCTTATACCTAATTTCAATTTTAGACTTTTTATTATATATTATCTTGACTCTAACCGTTTTGTAAATTAACTTGTTCTCTTCTAAGAGAGCCGGGTGTTCTGTAAGGCCCTTCTACCTCAGACACCTTTCTCTATTTTAAGATTGTGCATTTAATTAACCAATTAATATGATGTTGAGATAAATAATGATTTATTAGAAGATGTTTTTTTAAGACACTTTTCTGTTGGTATCAGATGGCAGTGTCGAATCTCACCAACCTGTATATATATGTACATTCAAATCGATACTAATGCCATTATCCGATATTATATCAAGTGATAATATGTTTCACAATTGAATAACTTTGATAGATATACAAAGGCTGAGCGGAGAAACCGAGGGAACACGTTCTCATTATTCAAATGCATCGAAGCAAATTATGGTAATCTGGGAAACCTGTTCTGTTTCACTAATATTAATAGGTAGACAAACATCGGCGCCCGGTGTGCGTTCCGGTCCGTATTGCTTTGCTTATTCAGAATTTCACGTCGCCTGTCCACTGGAGTGCGATGACTCTGCAAATACAAACACAGTACCTATACATTTAGGTATCGAACTTAGTATAAGCAAAAGGGCCTACAGGCCGTAGGGCCTGTAGGCCCTTTTGATTGATTACAAGACCAGCTGTAGAGCTGGTCTTGTAATCAAAGAAGATATTAAATAAGGCCCTTTACAGTAATTTTTTTATTAAAAATGTTTTGGTCAAACAGTAAAAATAATTAATGAAAGTCGTAGCCGTAAGGCGTAGCGGACGAGCTCGTAGCAGGAAAGCTACGGCGTAGCACATGAGCTAACGGGCTTATTATTTCTTTAGCTAAATGGGATAAGAGTTGGGCTTGATACATAGTAAAGATATTTTATTCATATTTGATGTCCAAAAACCTAAGCCCTGCAGTACACTGTCATTAGATTTCTTCTACCAACAACAACAATGTATGGGAAAGGTAAACAAACAAAAGAGGCTGATGGCAAAATTAAATAAAGCAATACTATTTCCACATGTCACGTTACATATGTGACGTGTTCATCGACAGGCGAGTGCGAGGCGCGAGGCGTGACGTCACGCCGCTGACGCCACGTCACGACTGTGACACCGCTGTCACGCCGCGTCCGCGTCGCCCGCTGCGACGGCCGCGTCCGTCCGACAACACTCACTTTTCACTGAGTGGATACTCATTAATATATTACATTCTGTCAACGAGTCGGCACTTTTTCAGCAGATATAATTAAGATTTTGACCGAAAAGCTCAATTGAGTAATTCATTCTAAACACGTACGGCAATGACAAAATTAATTTCATCGTAAAAGTTAATGTGGTGTTAATAACGATCTTGTAAGTGAAACTTTTCTTTAGCTCTAAGAGTTCATATACTCACTGACTGGTAAGTTCACTTATTTGGCAAAGATGTGCATGGTATTGATAATCTACTAAAACAGATTATATTAGCTACCTATTTGAAAAAAAAAAATGTAACACAACACTCCATCGAGTTTAAAAATGTTTTGAAGGTTTTATCCAGAGTTTGCTATCTTATATTTTTAATGGTTTTATTTTATGCTATCGGAAATTTCATGCGGCTAAAGTAATTTTCCGCGAGCATAGAGCGGAAATTACCACATAGTGTAGTGACGTGTTCGACAAACGTCACGTAGCCGGATCCGAGCGCGCAGATCCTTATATCCAATTTCCGGCCGTTTTTGTTGGAAATGAGAATTAGCTGACGTGACGTGACGGAAAGTTAAATATCAATGTCGATCGTATCAATGCCGAGGCGGACACGGCGATGGTCGCTGCTGCCGATAAACTTGATACGTAACATCGAGGGGACGGTGAGATAAAACCGCCATCCTGTCTAACAGCTGTCATAAATGTTGTACCACAAACATCTATATCTTTTATGATCAACCATCTACCGTTTCTTTTAACTCATAAAGGTAGTCAAACACAAGAAACTCAAATCCCGTAGATAATAAATACAGTCGTTTTGTTTTTATACAGCATTTAAACAAGAGTTTATCTGAGCCTCGTTTTTAGTACACGAAAAGTTGGTACGAAAAATTATTGTACCTTGATACTTATTTGTTTGGATTAAGTACTTAATCCAAACAAATAAGTATCAAGGTACAAAAATTTCCTCGAAGGTGGAGAGGTCACATTGCAATTTTGCGTCCTCGCGAACTCGTTGAGAAGTTGAAAAGGTATGTTTTTTACTTAATACATTTTTTCGAATGATATTCGGCGGTGGAGAGGCTTGGGTGTCACTCGCGGAGTCAGTGGGGCGTGCGTAACGAACTCGTCAGTGCGCTTCGCTCCGCCCGCCTTGCCTCGCCTCGACCGCGCCAAGGGTCGCTCTCACCTCGCAAATAAGTCGCGTATAATTTACCTCCATCTGTCAGCTAGGTGCATTGGGTGCACGAGTAGTCGGATCTGCGGCGGTCCTGTTATTTCATTGAAAAAATTATTGTATACCGCGCTTTTATAATTGTATTAACTGTTTCCACGATTTTCGTTACATCGTTGTACATAGATATTTTAAAATCTTGCATGAAACATTTTCTGATTGGTCTCTGAGCTCTCCATTTATTTGATTAACATTTAGTTAATTTGATTAGCTAGTTATGACATAATATATTACGTAAAATTATACATTTTTCCATCGTCATGAGTATGAACTTCGCGTTCTTTTGAAAAATCACGTTTTATTCTCCGAATAGCTTTTACGTAGGCGTCGCCGTCGATGTGCGCTGAAGGGTAATTACTCGTCGTATGGTTCTCATTCATTTCGCTTTCATTTTCAGCGAAATGATTTCAATCCTTTATGAGATTAATGGTATGGTGTGCTGTCATTATTTATTTCGTAATACGGGCTGATAGTTGCATTTATTAGCAATATTTTAATTTCGCTTTTTTATATTTTACATGGCGTGATAAGGGTGAAATGAATAGGCAAAATCAAATCAACAGTAGAACTTACATACGCGAAAATACGCAAAATAATAGATTAGAGCATTACTTGATATTATAAAAGCTAATACGTAATCCATTAATATTATTGCAAGTTCGCACAGAAGCTTTACCTGCGTCGGCACTCAGTTGGCGTGTTATTGAAAACCAGACTCGATCCTTATGAAAAATTACTTTTTCGTCTCGTGCCGTACGTTCTCGGGCTCCCTTTCGTTTCGTACGGTCGGATGCAAATACGAGATTCCTTTACTCGAACACAATAGACGTAATGTTGAGCTCCGCCACCGGAAAATGTTGAGATAAGTTATTTGTCTGTTAGCATTTTGTGCGAGTATATTATCATTTCGCTACGTAAATATAGAATGTAATTATTTGCCAACATATTTCTTTTTATATTCCAGTTCCTTATTGCCCGTCACCCGTCGAACTAATCTGTTTAAACTAAAAACGAAAAGACATGAGATCGTATCATTCAGGAATCTGAGTTGCCTGTCGTGATTCTGTTTTAATTGGTGATGAGGAGAACTAAACATTATAAAATAATACTAAAATATTGAATAAGACTAAAATAAGATACTGTGTCTTACCTTAATTAGAATCATCATCGATTAGAAGGCCATGAGGTCTAATGTATACCTATGACCAGATAGAACTTGGCCCATTAAACCAAAAGCCTAAAGACGATACCGATCAAACTCTCATGTATCGTCGTATAAACTCCACTCATTAAAATTCATCACTTTTTCATGTCTCCATTTAAGATCATAATTATACCTACGAATAAAATAAAAGTAATAACGAATTAACATCAGGTTGTAGTAGTACAAGGCCAGTTAAAGCCGAGACTCGTCGGTTGGTTAATGTGCTAAGGGGTAGGAAAACTTTCAGGTAAGCGTCTTCTTTCGTGGAACGTGATCCGCCTACAGTATGCACAGGGCCTTACTTGTAGGTACTCGCTTGTCCCGTTTACGCGACAGATAAAAAATACTGTCACCATGAGTTACAAACTTTAAGGGTGATGAGAGGGCATGACGGACGACTTCCAAAACAAAATACACTTTTTCAACACGTTTACAGAATCTAATAGAAACAGTTCCGCGAAACTTAGACAAGTCAAGGAATAAGTGAGAGTGGATGGGAAAATAATATTATGTGAAATTCACTGCAACGGGTTGATTTCGAACCTATCTTAATATATAAGAACAAATAACTGTATGGCATTGGTAGCATCTATACTCTGATTCCAGTTGATCCCATTACAGAGAAATAAGAGAGTTATAGAGTGAAGTACTTCTTTTGAAAAACAAAGTTTTCGGAAACACGTCTTAAAAGTTACAAGGCTTACCAACGTAAAATTCCCACACAAATCAGATACCTAAACATAAAAAATGTGTCAAAATTAAAGTAGTAGGTAGGTTTTTATATTAGGTACGCGCCGCAGCTCCCTGTCATGGGACCGACTGAAGATGAAAATATAATAATAGAGGCGCATCAAACGTGATGTTATTAAAGGCTTCCGTGACCGGCGTTGCGAAGGGAGGGCGCGGCGCGCACGCACCACGCGTGCACCGAATACCGACCCATTCACATGCAAAATCTACTCCTTACCTAAAACGCGATATAGGTAACTAAAGTAAAGTGTACCATAAATCCGGCCATTCTTGCAACTATATGCCGACTATTGGATTTCTTTTTTGCGGACTTGAATTATATTGACGACTACCTACTTACCTATTTAGAAATACTTAAATCTTGGAATACTAAAATCTTAGAACATAGAACCGATACACCCCCATTCAATTATCACTGAAAATCAAACTTTTATCTTCGCATCCTTTTGTCTTACAGTCGATTCTTCAATTGGCGTGCAGGGAAAAATCTTTTATTTGTTGTAGAAGAGAAGTAACGCCCGTCGGCGCCTAATCAAGGAGTTGGCCGGGACTTGCGCCGCTAACGAACAGGTGTACCTATAAATACTTTCCGGGGCGATTGCTCCAGGCTTTAATCAGCGCCGCAGCACCACTTTACCGCTTTTCATTGACTCTCGACTGACCCGCCAGCGCCGATTGGAAACCTACACTCCCGGGAAATACGGCCGAAAGAAAATTTACGCGCTGTTTGGCCTCCTTCGGAATATAAGTTAAAAAATAAACTCTAATTTAATGCCCTTGGCGCATTTCATAAATATACTTGTTATCACATTGTATTATTGTGATGTTAAATGTGATTTATGTTTTCATCAACTCCGCTTCTCATATCCGATTTTTTTTTCGAAGTATTTCGATGTTATTCAAATTCTTGAAAATAATGCATTTTATTCAATGTTTCCTTTTTCTCCATAATCCAACAAAATTATGAGCTTTATAATAAATTTAATTATAACACCGAGATAACAATTTGCTCATTAAGTATCTAAATATAAATAAGAGATTGACGCGACTATTCACAGCACGTCGCGGGCGCACGCTTTTGTGCCAAACTTCGGCTGTATCGAATTAAAAATGAATGCATGTGCGGTAGACGCAGGTAGGGCTGCGCGCAAGTCGAAACGGTTAGGTGCTTTTAAAATATTTTTAATCTTAAGGGCTGTCCGTGATGTAGTGTTTCCTTATGTAGGAAATAACATATCTTCGTCGAGACTAAAAAACATGAAGGCAAATAAATAAGAAAAGATTTAAAAAATTGCAATATACATATATGTATTTGGCAGCAATGTTGATTTGGTTACAAAAGTGAGTGCTTTTTGAGTTATGGTTATTTAATGCTCAGTTTTCATTTGGACCTAAGAGTTGACACAGTAAATATCTCTAAATACTTCTTTAGTTTGAAATAAATACTTCTTGTAAGGCTGACAAGTACCTAAAGTGACGTGGGCCAGCCCTAAGCTACGGAGTCATCAGAGTATTCCGCTAACGTTACGTGCTTCGTACGACCTTTCAATAGGAAGTAGACTCAGTTGCTTTTAATTGGATCCGCACCGCGTCTCACCATCTGTCCCACCACCATGCACCACCTCAAAAATGAACAAGTTTGATCAAATTTTTGCAACTAATTACAATGTTCAATTGCTGCGCGCGTCGATTTAACACTAGTAGAGGCTTTATAACCACCCCTTAGCACTTGAAATCAATGAACGTGTGAACTAAAATGAAATTGTTGAAAACACGAACAAAGTTAGCCTTTGGTTCACTGCACCTCTCGCTTAGCTTTCAGGGCTGAGAAAAGTCTTGTGAAACACAATCCCATTTAGTTTTTAGGACACCTTCAGAATCTTTTAACTGAAATGAACGCACGATGTGTAATTAAAATAACATATTTTAAACGCGTGTTGAAAAATTCAAAAGTTACGTTCTCATTGGCATTTTAAAACTCTTCCATTACTGTTTGCTACAGCCACACATCTCGTTATATTCATCGATCAAACAACTCTCCGAATAAATACCACTACAACCGAAACCACTATCGGGTTTGTTTCCAATCTCGTAACCAGAAAACAGAAACATTTTTCTATCTGTATGATAAATAAGTCCCTTTGCAACTGACCGCAATCTTTATAATAACCGAGGGCATGCCTATCTCCGGTAATGAATACAAATAAATCAGAGAGAGCATCGCAAACTCTTCGAGTAAATTAATATAAAGTTGTGCAATCCTACGTGCATTAGTATTCAGAGTCTACGTTCATATAATACGGAAACGAAAGATTTTAATGAAAGCCTGCCATTGCATTCACTCTATAGAGATGATAATACATCGTTAGAGTAATCTGTGTAATTAAAGTAATTAATCTGCTTCAAAATAATTGTTGTAGCTAATTATTAGTAAGTCATACAAATTGATACAGGGGTTAATAAATTGATAAAAAACGATGAAATTTATACCGCATTTAAAATGGTATGTTTTACTCGTTATTTAGTAAAATGCAATGACGTTCATGTCATTTTAGACAATTTTACTGTAAAATATTCACTTACTTATTACATAAAAGGAGCTTAAGCCATTAAAGGATAAATAAGTAATTTTATTTATTTATTTATAACGTTTGCTATTTACGTTTTATAGTTTTATATCAATTTGTTAACACCCGTAACATTTTGTATTACTTACTTATTAATAATTAGCAATAAATAATGATGAATAAATAATGTTATTTATTTATTGTCCACTAAACAAAACTAAATACGAGTTACAATTTTATCGTCGAAGACTCTACGTAGCACCTGCTACGAAAACTGAAATTAGTATAGCCGGTCTTGTATTCTGTTATTATTATAAAATTTTAAATACAGTTAAATATATTTAAGTAATATTGCATTATTTACATTGCATTACATAATATACATACAGGTAATATTGCATTTTTTACGTTTAGGTACTTTAATAATTAAAGAGTATTA
The DNA here is from genome assembly GCA_949152455.1 of Lithophane leautieri. Classification (NCBI taxonomy): domain Eukaryota; kingdom Metazoa; phylum Arthropoda; class Insecta; order Lepidoptera; family Noctuidae; genus Lithophane; species Lithophane leautieri. The sequence goes on from OX424459.1 coordinate 11,250,652, forward strand.
AAAATAATTTAAATACATAATCATTACCTTGCCTAACATTGTGCCAACACAATTTATTAAAAAAATCCGTTCCATAGCCAATTTATTTTTAGTATAAATACAAGTTTATTTCATTATTTATTTCTATTTCTCAGTATATGGTACATTGAGATCTTACATTAAACACTGTGTCACACATACTACCATGGCTGGTGTAGAAATATTTAAAAACAAAAAAAAAATGCCAATAATATTAGGTAGGTACATGCAAATCATCGAATTAGGTACATTATAAGAATAATATATAAAATTATGAAATGGTGTATTAAGTTTATGAATTTATGAATTTCATCAAAAATGCATTATATGTAATGTCAAAATATCAATAGCTAAATCAAAATATAAACAATAATATCGAAAATATAAATCGTAATGTCAAAGAATAAACCATAATGCCAAAATATAAATCATAATATCAAAATTAAAATTACAATTTTCAAAAATTCATAATAATGTCAAAGTACTAATGTCATTATTAAGATTTTAAATTACAATATCAAAAAGTATGATTCAAAAATTCATTGACGGAATAAAAACACATGTCTAAGAGCCAATCAAACATTTTACCTTTAAACTTATCAATTGGTAACATTCTCAGGCCCGGCGGTATACATTTTAATTGTCATACAACTGGCATTTTTACTGCATAATTGCAATTTCTGAGCAGGTACTAGTAATTTCCCGGCATTTTTTTTATTCAGTCTTTCAGAGACTTGTTAATTTAATAAAAATAAATGAGGGTATTTTTTTACAAATAGACAATCTTCAAAAATATTTTTTGCACCATTTATTTATTATTTCAGTTAAGTATTCTAAGACCAAATCAGTTTCATTGTAGTGGTATTACCCTCTCCATGTAAGTGCGTGGAGATCGCGCAGCGACGGCGCCACGCCGCAGCTGTTGCTTTAAGTACTTCTCTTTTGCGGCCGACCACACACCACAGCTCCGTCGTCACGCTCTCCTTCATTATCTATCCTACATTCTGTTTCTTTGCATAGAGTGATGTGACGTCTTGACGGGTTCCGTCTATTTGGCAGAATCTCGATGCTTCGAAATTTATTTGGCATAACACACTTGGCATAATTTTCTTTAAACGAATATTTTTAAGGCAGAAAAATTGTTTATTATAAATTATTGTTTGACCGAATGTTTATATGTCCGAATTTTCAATGGCAGAATTTTATTTGGCATAACGTTTATTTAGATCGATGATTATTTGGTACAATTTTACTTAGCATACTTTTAAGATGGCAAAATGTCACTTGGCATACTATGAAGATGGTAGAATTTCATTTGGAATAATTTTATTAGACATATTTCAATTTTTTCCAAAAAAAATTTTTCCGACTCGCTGGCTCCCGAGCTTATGCCGAAGGCCGGCGGAGCTAGGGCATTTTCAGTTTTCGTATTGCGAGCGTAGCGAGTGCATGTGTCAAAGCGAGTCTGTGGATATGAAAAGTATGCCAAAAGATGAATCTAACTGTAAACGTTCTGAGATATGATAGTTCTGCCTTTTAATGACTAACCGATATGAAATGTATGCCAAAAGACGACTGTGAACTTTCTGCGATATGATGGTTCTGCTTTTTAATTATTATGGAAATGTTTATGCATAAAGATGATTCTGACTTACAAAATTATGAGTTTTGAATGTAGGTATATGTATATAAATGTAGGTATATGTATATAGTATATGAGTGTCTGCCAAACGATTTTCTGCGAAATGAAGTTTATGCTATCTGTTGATACGCAAAATAATATTATAACATAAAAAGTTCTGCCATAAAAGGTAGATAGATACCGTTTTGACTCTACGGTATTATTATGTAAATAAATGGTATTATTATTATTTAAACGTCTTTGACATATCTCGGGACCCTGGGGTCCCGGACCTTTGGAAGGCGTACGAGGGGCCGAAGCCAACTCGCAGAGGCCCCTTAGACATTTTTAAGTGTTGAGACACCAACCGACGATTATCCCTGTATGCACTTGCAAGTGCAGCCAAGGACAACCCCCGATTGGTGTAGGGCTATTGCAGAACATAGAAACAAAGATATTGGGCTATAGTTTTGGGTTGCTTGGTGAACTAGTTATCTTGAACTATGGAAAGACTATGGCCCCTGCCTGACCAATGTTTTTAAATGTAATATACATAGATAAAATGGCAGGGGGTGACTTGCACACTCAATAATGGGCCCCCTAAAATGGTCGCAAGCACAAAGTGTCGTAGCGACCAGGGGGCAACATGTCCTGAGGTGCTTAAGAGGAGTGGAGAGGTATTCCACAGCTATCAGGACAATCCCGGAAGTACGGTCAAGATCCCTACCAGCATCTTACTGGATTACTTCCTTCCTCCGAGCACATTTGCTCTTGCGAATCTCCACTCAAGCCGGCCAATCAAGGCAAGAATGAGGTGGGAGCTCTGTTCCTCGTCAGTGTTCACTCCAGCCGGCCAATATAGGTAAGCCAGAGATGTGGAACAAGACTTCTCCCGGGAGGTAGGATCCGTGGGGTCGCTACTGCCCATCAGCTCGCCACATGCTGCCCTGCGGGTGTATTATTATTATTATTATAAAGTTAGTCAGAAATATTAAGTTACTCTACCTTTTATCTTATTACTTCAATAAATAAATATCATCAGCAGTACCTATGTGCTCTTCTATCTTTATGTATTTTTACATATTACGTTTTTTGCGTGTACATAAATAATAGTATATTATGATACTAGTGTGCTATGTTGGTCGGTAATGTATTGTGCACAATGCAAAATAATGTTTTAATACGCAAATTAAGATTAATATGTAGATGTACTTGGTCAAAAATATATAATTTGATTAAATATTATGTTAATTTATCATTGATTTACACATTAGGCATAAAAAGGCATGTGATGAGATTTAAAAAAAGGGCACATCTCTGACTAGTAAATAGTTATCTGCACCGCATAGTGCGGTAATATAAAGTAAAAACCACGCGAGTTTAATATACTGCATTATAGAAAACAATATGAAGGTACTTTTAAATTGAAGCTTTACCGCATACGAAAATACCTTACAGACAATCATTAGAAGGTTAAAATAAAATGAAGGACTAATTAACATAATGTAATATTAGGATACTAAAAAAAGATAATAATAATACTTTGAAAAAAAATTCAAACACCAGTCCTAATATCATTTATAAGATTTGTTTGTATTTATTAACCGAGAAAACAATGTTTAAAAGTCAACAACTTTACTTGATAGGAAAAGTTAATTAAATTAGCTTTTATTGCAAAACAAAGAAAAGTGGAACCGTCGTTGGCCCAGTTTAAGAACCGGACAGAAACGCGATATTGTAAGGTGAAACAAGGGTAGCTTCGAAATGACTTAGACTGCCTTACATTAATTATTTCTTGTTCTTTTTTCCAACTCTTTTCTCCAAATGTGGCTCTTATTGCACCGCTTTTAGGTTCACAATGCAGTGTATTAAACACGTGTGCAGTTTTGTATTCCCACCCTAGTTCGGGAAAATACGCCGCAGATAACTATATATTGGCCAGAGATGTGTTTTTTTTTTATCTCAGCAAAGAACCTTCATGCCTTTTTAGGTCTTGTTTATTAAATTTTATTTATTTTTCCTTAATTGAATACGCGTGAACATTAAAGTTGTCATTCGGCTGCAACTTGCACTCTTACAACAAAATCTACAATTTCTTTCATTTGAGGTGATTGGTGATATGGAGCACGCGTGGAACTTGTCTAAGTTTTACCACAGAGTTTTGATACTCTTTGTCAACCATCATGATAAAAACACAGTTTTACTCAAGATAAAATTATGTTGTAAAACTATATGAGTTCGGTGTTTCCTTACTGACTCTCTGACTAAAAGAGTGAATTTCGTTAAAAGTGAAGTTGACTCTTTTTACTTAGCTGCCGTCGTACCGTCTACACGGAACGTCATTTTTGTCTACTCTTCCGTCGACGAAACGGTGCTCATGCTACGCCTGCAAGACCTGTTCATTTAAAATTCTCCAAGGGATACCAAATTCAAACAAATAAGTACCTATGTACATACCTTCGTTACACCACGTATGAAACCGCCCGTAAATATGGCACCTGGAATTTTAGTAAGAGTTCGGCGTTCCAGACCTCTATCACTAATACCTGCGTGACAGTCTCTTCCTAAAGCTACTGTTTCCTAGAAGAGAGGCCGCTACGTAACGGCCGCAGTGCCGCCTCTCTTGAAAATAATGGCAGCGGGGTTTGACTTTACAGCGTCAAAAACGCTCTCAAGGAAAACACACCAACTTACTTTCATAAATAACATTTCAGAGACGTCATTCACCGGTAAACTGCAGACGCCATGTGGCAGCCACCGCTCTTCTAGGAAACCGTAGCTTCAAGCTCGATGTGTCATATTTACACCCGGGTACTGTATGTAAGTTTAAGCTAAGGAACCCGTCATGTGCGTGCCAAACGCGCTCGACGTGGGTTTTAGCAATTGCTCGAGGATCCCTACACACACAACACGTAGATTACGTTAGACATTGAAACTGTTAGCACTGTTAACACTTTGCATTTATTCTAGAATGTCTTTACCGTTAACCGTACATGTCCGGTATACTGGGTTCGTTTCTATAGTTCTTTTAGGGTTCCGTAGTCATTCTTGATTGTATTGGATTTTTTACAAGAAAAGTATAACTGACACGATTTCTTAGGTAGTCCGCCGCGGAAGGGGTCTGGGGACGTTTCGTGAGAGCTCACTCATTGGCCCACTAACGGTCGTATCATAATTTTTATTTTCCTTTAATCATAATTTTCATTACATTCAACCATACAATATATTTTTCCTTTTAAATTACCTTACTATTCCACAGCGTGGATACTTTCTTCGCATTAGTTGTTTTATTATAAGAATTTGGAAATTGTTCTCTTTATCTTTTGGTAAAGGTTGAAAATCAAACATGGTGGACGAGAAAAATAACTAAATTAGCAGCTTTGTTGTTTTAATTTTTCGTTGAAATGTATTATTTTGAGAAAAAAGTAAATAAATAAATATTATTATCATATAGTTCTACACTGCTTTCCCCATATTGAACCAGACTAAAGATTCATTACAATAGCTGTTTCTACAAACCTCACAGAAATCTTCATTCGAAAAGAGGCTTGACAACTCATCAACTACTACAGCGAAGAACTCGCAATATAATAATTGAAGTAAATAAGGTATTCCGAGAAATAAGAACGAAATATGTCTCAGCTTTTCATACGCTACTAAATATAGGAACAAAAACCAGCTTCGACTAAAAAAAGAGAACTGAAAATTATCAATAGCACCAAGAATAGGATCGCGACAAAAAACGCCAACACTGAGGTTTTGTCGCTGAAAGTACGATACAATAACAAGTGGTAGGGTAGTTGGTGTGCCTTGCCGCCCCCCTCCCCCTCCCTGCCGCGGTACTCTGGCCTCATTAAACCCCGCTATTTGTTTAGGACCACAGCTCAAACACGCCGTCACTCCGCCAGGACTAACAGATTTTACGATTTAAAATATTTAGGTAGCAATTTTACCTTGGTGCGTTTATGACAACAAATATCCCGGTTTGTATTTGAAATTGAAGATAGGAGTAAATGAAAATCTAGCAGCTGTTGTACGTTTTTGTGAACTGTTTGTGCCATCAGCGCCGTATATTTGTGGTATTATTTGTGCCGCACTGCATGCATACAAATCTTATAAAAACAGACCTGACTACCAAAGCCTGCTCCCAAAACATATCTTATAGGTCCCTTTTCCTAATGCAAACAGTCTTCTAGCCAGACGGTGCCCCTCTTTCTCACACACTCATATACAACATTAGTTTTTGTTTACACTAAACCCGAAAAGGGGTCATTGAACTCAATATTTTGAAAAAAAAAAATCAATTTGAACATAGAAATCGCGAATAAAAAAATCTGCTGTTCCATACATTTTGTCGATTTAAGTGAACACAAATGTGTGGAACAGCAGATTTTTTTTTTTCGCGATTCCAATGTTGGTCCCATTGAAAAAATTTATCAAAATGATGAGTACAAAGACTCCTTTTCGGGTTTAGCGTAAACAAAAATGTTGTATAACAAAGAATAACATCAAGAGGATGGGGAGCACCGTTCTTCTGTTTCCTATTGTTCTTCGTAGCGGCCATTACATAGAGACTTTAGACTGTACGTAAGATTTTACCTCAAAATAATGACTTGTAATCATCTGCCTAGCCTTTTCCCAACATTGTTAGGGTCGGCTTCCAGTCTAACCGGATGCCGCTGAATACCAGTATTAGCATAGCAGATATAAAATAAAATGGGCTCACTACTTTCCTTATATCACGTCAAACCTGAACTTACTCTAACTGAACTTTATTCCCACAATCTATAACATAATCACAACAGTAACACGACATATCCGCTACATAACCCGGACATATCATACATAATTATGTTCGTCGGAACGTACCGTTTCAAGCCAGATGTCACTTCACAATACCAATGCACGTTGACACAGTACATTTTCATTGCAAATTCTGTCATCGTGCGACATACACGGAGGCTCCACAAACAGTTGACTTACAAATGTCAAACTTAAACGAACCGAAATGGACCCCGAGTCTCACGATAACTCGCGTTTCGCGAAAATATTCCGAGTTATGTAGTCGTACAATGGTAACATAGATCTACGTCTTAACAAATTGGATCGGACTAATCATTAGATTTTTCTGGACTAAAATTACTTTTCCTCAATTCCGGTTCATACAGTGTCCAACACGTTCGGTTGATTTTCTGCGCTACAAGTTGCAACATCCATCTTCTAATCGAAGAAAACTGTGATATGTCGATGAAAACTCTTCTAGGTCTGATTATTTGTAAGTGTGAACACCAGTACAGGAAAAACCCGAACAACATTTTTTAGGAATAGAACATCACGAAATATTTTTAGAAATAAAACCGGTTGCTATTTGTGAATCAGGGCCTAGAACGCACTGAATGTGTATTCCAGCTGCGATTCGTGACGAGTAACGAACCACGCACGTCTCCGCAGTGCTCGATCGTTCAGTCGTGCACAACAGAAAAAAATGTATGGCAATAAAGACGAGTTTCACTACTGAATCACGATTGCAAAGCTGTATTGCCATCAGACGTATAGAATAGAATAGAATAGAATACTCTATATTATGTACACCATATAATATATATAGCACCATATAGTATAGTAGATAGAAATAAGAAAAAATCTGTGCTATTACTGATACTTAGCATAAGATAACCAAGGGCACTTTTCTCAGCCTCTTAGGTACTTCCTAAGACTAAAAGTATAGAATATTATAGAGAATAATTTGACTAAAAGTTTGATAGGTACTTATAGGTATGAAATATTTTCTTATGAGTTTCCAAATAGAGTTGGACCGTATTATATTAAGATCGAGCAAAAAAAACGCCAAATAAAACACGTTTCTTTTATGGGGACCCTTTCATTATTAACTTTATTTAATTTTTATTATTTGTTAGTATAGCGGCAATAGAAATACACAATCGCATTTCGCCAGATATGGCATACGCTAAGCCCCATGCAATTGGTGGCAAGTATATCAGGCACAAAATCTAAATTCCGAGCTGCTATCGAAAATAGTTATTTATGATACTAGTGCGGTAAGTTGGTTTTTACAAACGAATAGACGAATGTAAGCCTGAGACGTAGTCGAGGGCTTACCAAAGTCACGAGTCTACTAATTCCGAGAATACCAAATTCCGCATTTGTGTCATACAACGTTTTTCAACATATTTGCGAGAAAACAGTACAATAGGTAATAAAACAAACGTTTCAAAAATACAAGTAATTTTATGTATTTTGTTAAATCTATGTCATTATGGGTTTTTAGAGTGCTTTTTAACATTGATTAAATTGACCACATTGAGGTCGGCTTTTATTTCACTTCTACGTAATTCATTGAAATAAGCCATCAAAACATTTTCAGAGAATGATTGAGTATGTCTTCGAGTCTTCCATGATTTAAAATTATTATAAATCATTAAATAGCGCTCTCACGATTTTGGCGGCAAGAGTTTTCTGCAATTTGCGCCTCTTTCGAGATTTCAGGTGGAGTAGATTTAATATTAATAATATCGGATTCCTCGCTTGAACTCATACTATTATTTGGTTTTATGTAGCAGTCGTAAAGTCACAACAATCTTTTTTGACGTTTCTAATTTGAAAATGGCGCGAATTTGCAAATGACGCCTCGTGCGCGTGGTGAAAATTAGAACTTCAATTTTCGTCTCATTAGTACTTAGCATTAGTATTAAAGTGAGAAAAACATTTTGAGCAAAAGCGCTTCCTAGTAGGTTCGATCATCCTTACATATTATAAAACAAAGTCCTCCGCCGTGTCTGTCTGTCGTCCTGTTCGCGATAAACTCAAAAACGACTTCGGCGATTTTCATGCTGTTTTCACCAATACATAGAGTGGTTCTCGAGTAAGGGTTAAGTATATAATAACCGTCATCCACGCGGGCGAAGCCACGGGCATCAGCTAGTCCTACTATCCTACTAATATTATAAATGTGAAAGTTTGTGAGAATGGATGTGTGGATGTTTGTTACTCTTTCACGCTAAAACTACTGGATGGATTTGGATGAAATTTGGCAAACAGATAGTTTATAATTTGGATTAACACATAGGATACTTTTTATCCCGATATTCCCACGGGATCAAGACTTACGCGGGTGAAACCGCGGGGCGCAGCTAGTTCAACATATTTATTCTCGTAATGTGAAACTCCTCGGTGGAATTCTTATATATTTTTAATGGAAATTAAAAAAAAAAACCGTAAACGATACGCACGGCGCTTCGGAGTATGCAGTAAAACAGGTACAGTCATGAGCTACTGTTCGGTTATAGGCTTGAAAGATAATGTTTGCAAGGCACTGAATCATTAAAAGTTAATTAATTGACAAAATACCAGAATTCCAATAACATTTAATCACTCACATTTAAAGCTATGTAGCTCCTTCCGTACTAACGATCAAGAGAAGTCTTCGTAATAAGAAATATTTTTCTTGATGAGATCTTTCCATTGGTATATAACTTAACGCTATCGGGCTCCAGGGCAGAAACGCCCATTCTCCTTTGAACACGATTAGTTCCACAACAAACTATACACCTGCAAAACCCTATTTTAAAACAAATTTTTAATTACGTGTCTGAAATTATGATAGCAGTTAATTAAAAGTTAGGTAACGCATCGTAACAAGCTACACATCGGGGGGGCGTCGGCACTGACGTATTATATAATATTCCGATCATGTATTCAATTACTGCCATATATAATATCATTTTTCATTTGGTTGAGCCGCCTCGTATGACATGTATTAACAATATTCACTAGTTTATTTAAAGATACGTGTGTATATGTCATTCAGTGGGTTGCTATTGTAGATAATTTACAAGGATAATATCTCATTACGGATCAGAAATAAGTAAATACGAAATGTAAATACACCGGTAAAGTATTAGATATTTTTGCCTAAAATTATGGAATTATGGATATTTGAAGGAAGAAGAAGCCATGATGAATATAAAAAATGTAGGTTAGGCCCGGCTTCCACCACAACACATTTCGTTACCTAAATATATTTAAAACATCATTCTGTCTCTGACAGCTCCAAACGATTGAACAAAACGATGTTTTAAACATGTTTAGCGCTAAACGCAATAAGCGTAGGTCATACCGCCAGCTAGCGAGCGAGCGAGCGAGTTCGTTTCACCTCTTTTCATACTGACGTAGATTATCTCTGTAGTTCGGGGTGTGAACCGAAGTATGATAAGAGGTGAAACGATGGCTCGGCCGGCTCGCTAGCTAGCTGGCGGTGTGGCCTGCACTTTATGTGATTTGTATTGCAAGCGGGTTGAGTCCCAGTAAGAACATACCTTTTTATGTTCTTTCCGGAAATATCGTATGTTTGTGCTAATTGGTACATGTACTATGCGTGCAATCTTCTTTTTTCAATAAATAGGTTAGGATTTTTTTTTCACTATAATTCAAAAATATACCTGAGAAGAAAGAAATTAGGTCGCCATTGTTCAGAAGCCCGAAAGTTAGCCTTTCAGTCTTACCAAGGGGTAGGTAGATAGGTACCGTGGTAACGGCTTTGGATTGTGAAAGACAGACAGGCTCGCTCGCTCACCCCATGTAAAATTGTATTCAGCCACAATAGGTATATTTGAAACCAGTTTTACATTTATTGTTTACTTTTTAGAACCCAGATTATTCAGCTTTGCTTGTATGCTTTTCATTGCCTGGAAAAAATTTGACGTTTCGTAATCCTTTCAGATTATTCCGATAGATTTTTGGTCAATACGACAAAACACCAGGCGAAGATAGATATGGCGTATTGATCGAGTCATTGATGCGACAACAATTTGCCGGTCCGCTCGGCTCGAGTGCCGCTATGCAAATGCCCGCGCTCCATTTTACGCTCGGGCCGGTGGCGGCTGCGGCGGTGGCGGGCGCCGGCGGGAGCGGCCGGGGGCGAGGGGCGCGCTGCATGCCGGATGTTCCGCTGTCGTCGCAGGAAATTGAGAGCGTTGCATAAATCCTGATCCTGCAAACCAAATTTGATTCGACCTAATCCGGATATTGATACGAAACAAACACTGCTGACATTTTCAAATTTTTTACCGAAGTTGATTTTAATTTTTATTTTCATCACATTTGATATCTAGGTCTAGCTAGGTAGTAATTGGGTATACTTAGTTATATTTATGTTTTGGGGCATTCTTGTAGAGACCTCGCAAAGTAACGAACAACGCCAGCAGAGTGAAATATCGTCGAGAAAATTGAATACGTGCAACCATTCACAGTGTTCGATGCCCTGTCGGGTGGTATACAGTGATCTTTAGATTATATCGACGAGTATAACCAGTTACCATGAACATGGAAGGAAATGAAACAGTATTTCATACTGAACCATTCGATAACATGATTTACCTAATCTATTTTTAATTCTTCTTCTTAGCATGTCGATGGCAATTTATATAGAGTCAACCCGGAATTTGGCTTCGAGTTTGACACCTTCAGTAGCGTCCATCAGCTCCTCCATCGTGCAGGCAACAGGCCACGCTGAACACGATATTAAGTGCCCCATTGTTTGTATTTTTCATTGAAGCTGCAGAACATTCATGTCTAAATGACAATCATTCAACTTAACACCAGTTCAGTCAGATTCAGAACAGAATATTATAGATAAAAAAAGTAAAATGCATTAAAGTATAAAATATTATGTCTATCTGAACCTAAAACACCTACCGATTTAAAATGAGCTTTTCAATGTTGCATTTCGACTTTCACGCGAATGGACCAGCGGGCATAGCTTGTGAGTTAAGTGCCTTCCTAAAATAAGCCCGATGAGAATTTAAAAAACAAGAATTCATTGTATCATGAATTATGTGAGACATATAAATTTCTAATTCTATAAACCAACAGGATAAACGAAGATTAATTTCGAATCCGTTTGAAAAAGTTCACAAACGAATCTTCCGCGAAATTGCCCGAATGAAACAAATATTTTTTGTACTAAGTATTTGCGGGAAAAAACTTGATTTGATAAGAAATTCCAATATTTAAAATTGCTCGTCGGCTCTTCCCACCTGTTCTCTGTGATTAAAGTGCGTCTCTGTTCCGAACACTCAAACCGAAGGCGACGCCAAATGCAAATGTTAACTTAAAGAAACCTTTTGCGGTGAACCGAAGGAAAAAAATTACACGCCGACTCGTCTAGTTCGTATGTCATTTTATCATTTACGTGTATTTTGTAAACACAAGACATCAAAAGGAACTCTTTGGAATAAAGCAAATAGACTTTTCTTTCATTCGTTCGAGCAACACTAATTCAAGACACTTAGTTGGCAGACACACACCGGTACATGTGCGGCAGTACAGCAGTACGGCATCAACACACACTGTAATGTCTAACAGGTCCAAGTGATTTTATCGACACTGAATAGAGCTAGGTACGGGGAGGGTACATTAAATTCAATAACACGAGTTAGGGAGTTCGACGCTCGCTCCGACCGTCCTCAAAATAAGTAAAGAAGGAAAGTTTCGAAAAACTCCGCTCAACTTGTACCATGTTGTATGTGTATATTTTTTGTGGGAAAACTAAAATAACATGTTTTTTATCAGTCAGATGCCTGCGCGTTTGTTGTGATATTGTCATTTTTCTATGGTAGGTTTGTTGTTTTCAATAATATGCAATGTTTTTAAATTACTACATAATTTAAAGTTAAAAAAAAAAAAGTTTATACTCATTAATTTCTTAGCTGTTTCATATCCAATTGTAAAATGGATTTTTTTCTTACTTATTCTCAGGAGAAAACAGAAAACAAATTCACGAAAATCGTATAACTACTTACGTCGCGTCTTCTGAAATTGTACAATTTGTACATCTCGTTAAGGAGCTTAGAAGTGTAGTGAAAGTTAAGAGTACATGTTGTCGTAGAAGTTTTCTGTTCAAATTACAATTACTTATTTTATACGTGCACCTAGCTTTTGATGTTTCATAATGTAATGTAACCTACATATTACATTATGACGTGCACGGTTCCAATTTTCGTTTCCTATGTAGAAAAACCGGCAAAAATGTCCACGGTTAGGACGTTCCCATCTCCAGCCGGCCGTTGTGTGTCTATCACTGGACTAGTAAGTGTCCCGCAGTTTGCTCTCTAATTTCCACTCACAAACATGTTAACATGTAGTTTACTACAAGTACCTACAACTTCAGAATATGCTCTCGTGTCGCTCCCTAAGCAAACAGCCCCTCGTATAAAAGCTATTAATATGATTAAGTTGAAAATTGCTGCTAGCAGTTAGGAGCTACTTGTACGTGAGAGTTGTTTTGATAATAGTCTAGGTATACAAGCTCATTTCTTTGTTGGAAAACTTCTTTGCAGTGTTTTCTTATTAATAATTTTCACCATTTCTGAAGTATTCTATCAGTAAACTACAAATAATTTCATAATTTGTGTATGTACAGTATTTATGAAGGTTTATACAATAGAAGCCGTGTGCACAATAGGATTTCCATCGGTCACTTCGCAGGAGAAGAGTTTTCAAAAAACAATGGTGAACTTTTACATAATAACAGAAGTCACGTCCACGTGTCTAACGTCATACAGGACGAACTTCGATACAAACTCTAAAACTTTAAACCTTTTAGAAAATTAATTAAAAAAAGCCTTCCTTAGGACTCACCTTTATTATAAATGGATGTCTAGTTCATTTCATGCTTCTAGACCTAGCGGTTTACACTGTGCTTTGTCTGTCAGTGAATTTAATATTTTCATCAGGTGGGTACATATAAAAAAAATGAAAAGTCTCATATGAAACTTTTGAGATAAATTATTGAAGCTTACAAAGAAAACATCGTATATTTTCGGATATTTCGAGACGTAGAAAATCGATGTGGCCGTTTCAGACACCCAAAAAGGTTTAGAACAAGTTCTTTTCAGCGATCACGTAAAAATCGACAAGGCTATGTACAGAAAAGGGCTTGGAGCCGGGAGTGGGAGGCCGGGAGTGCAGCACACTGACGCGGCTCTCATCAAGCCATCATTATGGACGCGCCATGTTTTTAAAATGGCTTTGGATTGCGCATAGCCCTGGTCCAAATTAATCCCCTACTACAATGTTGCTACGCTAAATTGGGATAATCTGTTTTGACTTTTGAGGGAAATATGCTTCGTTATTATGAAAAAAACTTTACAAAGCTTCGATATTAATTATTCACCGCTGAACCTTTCCGTCAAGCCGTGACTTCCGTCGTGATTTTGCATATAATTTTCTACTCAATGAACGTAACCCACTGTGTGCTAAGCTAAAGCAGGAATTATGAAAAATGTTAAGTGCTATCTATGGTAACTGGATAAGGTAATACTCTGAGATATGGTTGAGGATTTTTTTATCTGTATTACTGATGTTTTATTTATTAAACACTCCTGACATTTTTAGGAGACTGCTGTCTAGAAATGCATGCGAAACAGGACAGTCTTCCTTATCATCCGCAGACTATGAGAGACCGTCGACAAGACATGTATTACTATTTTATACGAACAAAATACCTCGAGCAGCAATTTAGACTAACATATCAATACATATTATAAAACAAACCGCCGCGTCTGATGTCTGTCTGTCTGTCTGTTCGCGATAAACTCAAAAACTACTGCACCGTTTTTCATGCTGTTTTGACCAATGGATAGAGTGGTTCTCGAGGAAGGTTTTAGTATATAATTTGTCAAGCGGGCGAAGCCGCGGGCATCAGCTAGTATTATATAAAATAGTATACTTAATTGAACTGTTATCGAGATACAGTTTTCGGTTGTTCGAGGTTCCGTCGGGTTGTCTGCGAGGTTCGTCGCGGGCGGCAATAACCGGCACAATGCGGCACAACTAACGACGAGGGGAGCACCTCCCCCCACCCTCACCCCGCCGGGAGGTAATAAAACCACGCATTCCACTTGCAAGTCACGGACTAGATTACCGAGAGCCGCGACATCCTTCGATGTGCCCATCGCCGAACTGGTTGGCACACATCCGATATAGCGATGATATTGAGCAGACACGGGAAATAATCAGATGTAATTGAATGGATGTTCTATTTTATTATGAATTAAAATATATTTCAGTAGTTATTTTAAAATTACCTGGCTGCATTCTAGCCAAACATTGACTCAATAGAAGTTAAGTTATGAGAAGAAACTAGTTCTAGAACGAAAATACTAAGAAGCATTTATTGTATACTTGACCTCGGAGATACTTTACCGTTTTTGAAAAAAAACCCAGCTATTTGAAACTAAAGTAAGGTTGAAACTATCTAACTAAAACCTTGGTTTTAAAGTAAAAATAGGCCATGACCTTTATGGCGTACAAGTGACATTGAACCTTAGGGTGGTAAAGGAACTACGAGGTCGACTTTATCTAAGTTTTCCACAAAAAAGAGTTATCAAACTATATAACACTCCGTTCAAATACAATACGAAACGAACACATACAAGACAAAAACCGGCAAAAAATCAGAGATCAAAGCAAAATCACAATCGATTAATATGTGACCATTGTTGCGAGCACGAAGCCAGGGCAAATTAACAGCGAACAAAGAAAAGTATGTCCTATCAATAAGTGGCGGTGGAACTCGCAAATTGAATTGAATAAAACACACAAGTCCTCTAACGAGCCGGTGTTTACCCAAGTGGACACTAATTGGCTTAGCCAGCGGTCGCCGACGCGCCTGCACACTGGAATAAAGAAACTTGAACACAGTTTGGGCAGGAGAAGGCATTTGGTTACTTTGTAACATGATCGCCTGGGTAGTTTTTGTGATGCTCTATAATTCAGTTAGGAATTTTTGCCCTGAAATTCGGAACTTACCAGCTACCGAGCACAATAAATTGGATCTGAAACTGACTGATAAGATCCGGAACCAACAAATTTACTGTTAGACACAAACGGGTTGTCTTTGCAGCTTCAGAAAGAAAGTGAAAATGCAATGACCTGAACTTTGTGACCAGGTACCAATAGTGGAGGTATTAGTGGTAAAGAAATAACTGTGTCGTTAAAAGGATATTACTGGCAACTTCAAGCGAGCCTCTAGAAACCTTTAAACCGAAACTAATCTTGAGACTTGCGAATCATTTTTATGCCATATCTGATTTAATTTACTAATTCATTAATTTCGTCCAGCATTATTCGAGCAGAGTAGCTTCGGAATGAAGATGCAATCACTGTAACTGGAGGCATAGGCCTGTCAACACTTACTTGACCTTCATTGTTAATATACAAACATTTAAGAAAAATAGAAGCTAAAACAAAAGAAAAATAAACTATCTTTGCGAAGAATGTTTAAGAAGCAATATACCTGCGAGTAGGTTTTTAATTTTCTTCATACAACAGGCTCACCCGCGAGGCAAATATAATTTACTGTTTCTTTTTATTATAATTTCCTTTAGTCGTTGAAGAAAACTAATGGAGAATCCGTTTATAACAAACACCGCAGAAATGTAATTTGCGTGTAATATTCTCAACAAAATACAGTAGACGTAGATAGATATATTTAGTAACCTATTCCGCTAACTATTCCTCAAGAGTCATAAAAAAAACCTGTTAGAAATCGACACGTGTTTCACCTCTCAACGAGGCATCCTCAGGATGACGATTGACCAGTCGCAAACCAGAACACGACGTTTTGCCACGCGCCAGCGCTCGGCAAGGAGGAATAGTTATCGGAATAGGTTACTAAATATATCTACGCCTATTGTATTTTAACATGGATTTCCGCAAAGTCACGTCTTCTCAAAACATATGTATTACGAAGATAGCAAGCAATTAAGTCTCACGCAATAAAAGGTTATTACAAATAGATATTCGGTTTAAAATGGCCATTGAATAGCATGTTAGAATCAGGAAGCACCTTCTCTATTTTTATCACGATTTAAAATGTGACTAAGTATTAACAAAATTATAAACCTCCGGTTTTTCTTCGCCGTGGTTGGGTAAAAAAATACAGCATCACGTTGAAAATGAAACCTCTGGGATCTGAACATAATAAAATCTTTCTCCGACCGCGCAACAATATATTATATTGTATTATCATGTGTATTACCAATACAACATGAATATTCTGTGTGCAAAAGTAATTTTAAAGGCTATCACAGAAGGCGACGGGCGCGGGGCGACAGTGGCGGCACCCACTGACATCAGTGGCTTGTATCTTGCGCTGAATTTGCATATAAATTGTATCTTCTGGCCATAGCGAGCAAGATGACACGCGTCTATGATGTGACCGCTACGGTAAACACAACTGCATATTTATGTCCACACTAATCAACGCCCAAACATGTTGGCAAAACGATAAAGAAGTCCGCAATTTCGTAGGTAACAAATTATTAGAGATTATCTTTCGTATATTTTATACGGATTTCGTTAATTATTGTAATCTGTCAAAATTACGCCATAAAATTATGCACTGACTAAAAACGAAGCCATCACAATCCACAATTTTAATGACCTCAAATAAATCTCCGTGATCGTTACTAAGCAAAATTAAAGGTTATATTAGTCTTCATCAGCGCGCTTCCGAACGATGTAGGGCAATAAAACGATGAAAAGAAGCTAATTTTTCAGCAAATCATCTCCGGCCACCATGAAGTCATCAATATTCATTTGGCGGCGCGCCTCCGAAACAAACACCTTTGCGAAGGAGCACAACGCGCTTCCTTTGAGCGAACTATGCCGGGGGCGCGACCGGCTAACTCAATTTATTTGGATAATTGGCTTGTTTCACTAACGGGAGACTCACATCAATTAATTCAGTGTATAGCGATAGTTTTTTGATAACAACATGTAATCATTTGTTTTCATACCTTGTAGTAGTTTGGGGTCTGATTTTAAGGGACAAAGAGACAAATATATGTATAGTAGTCGTCTACTATGTACTCATGCTCTTTTACCTTAAACCCCGATACCTTAGAAAATACTCACTATGCTAATAATAATAAGTTGCTTTAATCACACGAACACACGGAACTTTCCATACATCAAATCTTGACTGGCCCTAAAATCCAAACGGATATGTCGAATGAAATATCAAATAATACATTGAAACAGTCATCTATGGGGAATAAATTAAACATTATGTATTCGAATCTATTGTTTGTTTGGACGTCTCCACTGTTTGTGATTATCAAATCACTATGCCATTATGGTCGGGGCTATTAATATTCTGAATGGGGAGCGGAATAATTTGGGGGTAAGTCCAGCATTCGGCTCCGCTCGTATTAGTAGGAGTCTATCGGCTGCGGCTATCTCCATCCCTGCTACGCCGCCCGCGCGCCGGCTACGTGTGCATTCGTCAGGCGTAGTACACTCGTAGCGAGCTCGTAGCACTTCGTAGCATAGCAGTAACTTCTTACTAACTCGTTCAATTCATGTTTGTATTTTGTTTAAATTTGAAAACTAGTTAGTAAAGTCTTCATTAGGTTAAGTAACGAATTGAAACATTCTACAAACAATATTTAATTTTTTAGAATTCTCTTTCTTGAAATATAATGTAAACTATAGTTTAATTATTCGTATGTTTGATTACACATATTAACATGTTCATAAATTAGCATTTTATAAAGTTCCAGTCTTGTACCAAATAAACAGTCTTAAAAGGTTTTTATTTTCAGATAGATTATGTTGACTGTCTTATAATTGGCCCCAAGTTTGATAACATTAATGTCAAGTACGAAATTAAAGAGTGCACGCACTAACTGAACGTTTGTGAGCAACACATTTTATTAGACATTTGCTGAATGATTTCTTTAAATAAGTTGAACAGAATTTCAGTAGATTGTAGCTATTTGGTGTAGCCAGTGCACGTACACGACCGCAACGTCCAGCTAGGCCGTCATTACTGCGGCTCAGCGCCAAATTGCGATATCCGCTGCCTTCGCCGACTGACCGCCTGCACCCACCTTGCAGGTAGTTGGCGCAATCAATTTTCTCATTTCAAATTAGTACTATTTCGTTTCCCACAATTGTAAGAAGGAGTTTGAAACTCATAAGCTTGTAAACTCTTTAAAGCGCTCGTGGTTCAGACAGCACCTGCAGTAGTTGTAAAGTGAGGTTGAAGGTGAAGAGTTCGTCTTTGTACGGCGTTAAGTTGGCGTGGCGCGCTCCCTAGGCTGTCCACAGTAACAAGCCACTCCTGTTTATTTTACCGCAATGAATTTCCTTGCAATATTTTCTTCATTTTTTAATTTTGAATACATTTGAGCACAATTCTCCGTGGCGGTTGTGCGCCCCCGGCAATCTCCAAATTGCCTCTTTATGTGCAGATGTTCCGACCCTCGGTTTTTCCGTCTTTTGAATGTCGTTTTGCTGTTAAATAACCTGCTCTTCTATTGTAATTGGGGTTTGCAAGTTTACTTTCTGCTTCCGATTTCATTGTCACCATAATATTAGTAATTGGAATTGAAAACATTGCGAAGGAATTTAATTTATTATATTTATTTTCTGAAACGAAGAATCCCAAGATTGTATTATCCTTTGCTCCATATTTACGAAAGGTTGTTAACCATGCTAATATTATAAGTGCAAAACTAACTCTGTTTCTCTGTCACCTTTTCACGCCTAAACTACTGAAGCGATCGTTATGAGATAGGTAGCCTAGGACCTAGAGAAGGACATACACCACGTTCATACTAGATATTTGTATTAAATAGAAAATACACCCCGACGAAGTTGCGGTTAAGAGCTTCAATAATAAAATCATAATACTCAAGTACTTAAGGGATAATTTCATAAAAGTGAAAAGCCACAGTAACCAAATGAAATTCTTAACCTTTACATTTATTTGTATTTTACTTTTTTACTTTATTACGTCTGCCTTTGTATTCACAAAAACGCAATATTAATAACAAAAAGTTAAGTGGGGCAGCTGGGGCATGCGGTAGCGAGAACTGCTTTTTACGCGAGTTCTTCTAAATTTAATCTTGGGAGGGTAACTAAAGATCACAATTACACGTTTTATAAAATTCCAACTCATTTATTTTTCCGCGAACAAATTATTTCTCGTAAAGCAAATTAATTCCTTAGCATTATACTTCTTTCAAGATCTGAATAAATTTGAACGAGATTTCATAAAAAAAATAGACGGGCTGAAAGCCCGCGGCTAGCGGCAAATTACGTCTTTATTTACAAGTGCGTGTCTAAATATTTTCTTCCCATTGGAGAGTAGATATAAGTATAATTAATTAACGTAAAGACAATAAATACTTCAAACAAACATATACTTTAATGTCTGCTTTAACGTGACCACTTACAGGGGTACTCATGGCATCTACTCGAAAAGAAAAGAGGAATACCTGAATGACCATACTTGATTAATTATTTCAAAGTCACAGTCTATGTGTGTTTATAAAACTGAAGTATTTTCATACGTCTGGACGGAGGAGGGATAAAAATACACAAAACTATCGGCCGTCGCAATATGTCAACTTAGGGCGCCTTAACACTATGTCATGACGATTAATTTATCGTTTCATTTTGGTTGAAAAAGTAGTGGACGACAAGTCCTATATGTGAACACCTCCATTTAAATACACAAGCCACGACGCTTTAAACGACACGATAATCTGTCGTCACGAAATTGTGGGAACCCCCCTTTCTAACAGACTGAATGTTTAACTGAATGTTTCGCCCACAGATTAGATGTGACATTGAGATGCAGATATGTATACCTATTACTATCATTGACCAATGCTAAAATAAGATAAATCATATACCATTATCACATCTAAAACAAGAAGTAAGACGTCTTATTACATTGTAGAAACAGCTAAAAGAGAAAAATAAGAAATAAATAAAGCGACATGACAATAAAGTTACTTTATTTTATTAGTAGAAACACAATCATCTCCGCTCGCCAGTTGCTCGCTCACGCCTTAGAATAAGAAGTATAACTGAAAATGAATTCACCTTATTGTTGCGAAAACTAATTCACCTTCATAAACTATAACTATGTCTTGAGATTATTACCATGGATTTAACTATCCGTTATACGAAATAATACGTGAACGTGAAGAATTTTTTATGAAGATCTTTCTTACAAGTCACTTTAAAACATATACACACAACAATACACATACACATATATACATTACAATTTATTACAACAAGGTGTTCTAGAAAAAAAAAATTGTCTAAATCACATCTTTGTCTTTCGTTGTTTTCTTTATTTAACACAACCTTGTCTGACGCAGACGTTAGACAAGGAATCTGCGTACAGTATAACTATTTTCTTAATATCTTTCGGGAATCATCGCATTTCCGAATACAAACGAATGCTAATTTCCATGTCCATCAATTATTAGATTTATCGTGTATAATAATTTGAATTCAGAACTTTATTGTTGTTTTGTTGTGATTTTCGTGTGAATTATATAGAGCTGTAAAACTATATTTCTTAAACTATTTCCTCCCATTTTTAAAATAAATTACTTAAGTTAAAACAGTATTAACAACTCTATATACTTCCAAATCGATTGAGAGCGTCCGGTCTGCACCAAATGCAAAGAGCAACTGATAGAAATCTGACGACTGACGAAACACGAAGTTTGCCGAGAGACATTAAGAAAATAGGTTGTACTGTATTTTGAATTAGTTAACGTTTTTAATTAGAGAAAATACGTAACTAATTAAAAAACTTAGGTAGATATACTTACGTCTGGATCCATGCCATAAGAGCATTTGTGTACTTCAAATGCTCTCTGGCATTTATCTTTGTCCGGGGTATCTAAAAACACAATTATATACTATACTAATAAAATGCTTTTGACTTAACTCAAGACATATTTCGACGACATAATTGGGCGCTTATGTGTGTTGTGGTTGATTGACATTCTAAAAATTTTAATGTATGATTTAGGCCCTTAGCATGTCACACCAAAGTTGCTTTATGACTCGGACGTTAGGATATCAGACAGAGGTCAGATAGGAAGTCACTCCAAATAAAATATGGTATTCAGCTGCATCCGGTTAGACTGGAAGCCGACCCCAACATATTTGGGAAAAGGCTAGGAAGGTAGACTATTAGATTACCTGGTAGATTACTGGTTGATAAACCTCACTTTATAACTAATTGCAAAGTAACTAACGTATTTAAAAAAAAACAAAAAATATCCAAAAGTAAATCCACTCACCGAGATGTTTGCACGAAAATATCATTTTGCTTGTTCTCTCGTAGTAGTCGTCTGGTATCAGACTGACCAGCATGTCGTAGTCCACAGAGCCATCGTCGTCTACCTGTACATTGACAAGTAATATTTCAATCAACACAGTAATCAAAATAATAGTATAAAGTAGTAAGTCCTCTATTAACGTATAAAATCTATTAACACACATACCTAGTTGTTACATAAGTCAAGGTAGCATTGCGTATATGTTAAAATACAAAGCAAACAAATTGAATTAAAAATAAATTAAATGTCTGTTTGTATCTAATTTCGTACACGACAGGGTGAAGAGAGAAACAAACAAAAGGCAGATAACTCACGAGGCTCGCTTCCTCCAGCAGGCAAAACATATAGCACTTCAATTTCGGGTCCTCCTTAAATATGCCGTTTTCGCAATTCGTTATATCCTCTGGGGGCAAGTAAGAATAAAGACTCTTTAATGTACGCAAACATGAGACATTGTATTTGAAAACAATGTTAGTGGGGAGATGAACTCGAGATAATTATATGTGAGCAGAAAAAAGTATAAGTTTCTGCAAAACTTGGTATGATTATTATCCAAATAGTTTAAGAATTAGAATATTATTTTGTTTATTCGATAAATAGTCATGATGTCTTCTGTGAACGCTTGCCAAGGCTATAGCTTAGCCGCGCCGATTGCTCGGCGTCATTCGCATGCTAACATAGAACAAAGGAGGAAGAAAATTTTCTTTTGAACGCTCACCCTCTGCCACCCCTGTTTTACCGACACACTCGTCGTGAACAGTTTGTATTATTTCTTTGATTTCGTCACTGAAAACCTGAAATGAAAATAATAGAAATATAGTTAACTTAGACGTTTTCAATATACTTTGTATGCTGAATTTGACACATTTATAAAATCAAAGTGCCGAATTCCAATTCACGCAATACACTTGTTTGTTCTCAATTCAATTGGACTTTCTAATTGCCATAGTAAAGTTACTGTCTGCAACAAATGAGCAAATCCAACCATCTTGCATCCCCAAGCGATGCATCAAACTACTTAAATAGGTACCTTCACAAACTTGCCACACATTAGAACCACAAAGTTTCCGAGATTTCCTTATTAAATCATTTTCTGTGTAGTGGGCGAACCACTGAGACACCCCGGGCTCTTGATCTACACGACTACCTTTGTGAACAAGGGGGGGAAATAAGTCGTTTCAATATTAAAAATGAGATAACATTCTCAAAGAAAATATTAAGTCGCGGTTCCCCCGAGAGCAACCCAATGCGCATCAACTTGTATCATAATGTTAAATATTAATTTAAATGGTGAGGGACTGTCTCCATTGTGGCCTTTGTGTGTTTTCTCAATTTAAATAGAGCATATTTTGGAGGTGATAAGTTTGTGTTACTAAATTACTATGCCGAGATGTATGAAAGAAGTGAATAGTTTAGTTATTAGATCCTGAGATACTATCATTATATTTTTTTAAAGTGAACCACCTATTGCGTGAATATGGAAGTCCTTATGCAACCGGTAGGCGGTTAGAGACTCCTGAAAACGTCACGGTTCTTTAGAGATGCGTTATTGAACAGTCTCGCAATAGCCATGATAGTGCACAGTCGTTTATTATTAAAATTTCAGTTGTCTTTAAAACCTGTTTACAGGAGTGTGAAAACGTCGTGTATCATTGGAGATGTTCTCCGGGCGGCTAGCGGCGCGGCGCGCGGCGGCGGCGGGGCACACGATGCATTACGTATTCGTGCGGCGACGTTGAGCAATAGTGTCGCGCGCCGAACCGTCACCCATCCATCACACCGACACATCGCGCCGCCGCAAACACTTCATAAACTTTCTTCCAAGTGACAATTGCACTACTTTTAAATATGATAACTATCATCGATATGATGCTTGGTATGTTTTGTAGACTATTTTATGAGGCAAACAATTGACTTTGACGCTAAATATTGGTACCTAGCCATCAAAGTCACATCACATGTTCAATTTTAGAAGCTGAACATAAATATTTAGAAATAACAAGAATACTTACTTACTTATTTCATTTCAATGTGACAAATAAGCCTAATCAACTAACACAATTAATTATTTTGTCTCTGAACAGATAGCACAATCATTACAAACTTACCGGTTTCTCTTTGCCGCCATAAGCAATAGCAACCAAACACAGTACCACGGGCAGCGTTCCTGTGATCATGGCGCCGCTGCCTGTGCGCCAGTGGACGCCTCTCTCGCCAACTTCTCTTATATTAGGTAACGTCAACTCCACCCCAACTAAATCACACAGTTAAGGCACATAGTTAACGCGCAGTTATCCAAAGCCAGCAATTAACGAGTTAAAGGTGTTACGCTACTTGCAGCACAAGCGGTAATCATGAGCCGGAAACTTTTCTAACCATGAATGAGTAAGCAACTAGCTAAATACACGGTGCAACTCAGCCTTAAGATAACTTATTAAGTATTCTGTCTGACACAGTGGGAAATATCAGAAAGGTGAACGTGTAGTGGTTTTCTGAAAGATTTGTCCAGATTATATGTGGAAAAGTTAATAACAGCTTACTGGAAAGCGAAGGGTACTTGTACCATACAAAACTGCTACAAATATCGGCTAAAGTCTTTACATAAAGACCAAGTCCCAGGCCAGGCAAAAGTCAATCATCAAAACACAATATTAGTAGCAAGTCGTTAACTTAGCAATAAAAAAAAGTCCGTTATTTACTGTTGAATGGCTTCCAAATACCTAGTTCGAAGGGTTTATTTTAAATCATCTTCCAGAGTCTAACAATTAAAAATATGCAGGGGACAGATTTTTTTAATGACGGTCGCAGAATTTTATGTAATTTTGAATTCCATTAAACAAACAAAAAATTTAATTTTAAAAACATGTATAGGTACACACGGCTACACATCAAGTTATACATTTCCAGTATAAGCTGACTTCGCATTGTACTGAAATCCTATGCAATGCGAAATCAGCATAAACTGGAAATATATAGCTTGATGTGTAGCCGTGTGTACCTAATATACCTATCAGAACCGATAATTAAATCAGGTAACAAAAACAATTTACTATCAACAAAAGCTACAAGAAGCGCGCGAAGGACAGTATTTCCTGAGTCATTTTCCCACTTTGGAACAATCATTGTTTCCATCGTGAACAATGAAAGGGATCTTACGTGTTTTTGTGCACCCTCCTCTATTATGCCCTACACAATAATAATTATAAAATTTATGTCATAATTTGCTATGTTCGCTGACGTAGCGGCCACAATGCGCCCCGGCGATATCACACTTAATGATTATTAATGGTCTGAAGACAGCTTGGAAGATCACGCTTAACTTGTAGTATAGGTAAGCGAGCTTATTAAATATTGAACTTAAAACGCAATCTTTTTATCATGTTTATTTCATATACATTAAAGTGTTTATAGACAATATATAACACAACTAACTATTTACACTAGGTATTAATTTAATTGACTTACACACTAACTAGACGAATAAATACAAAATGTAGGTATACTAACGCATTATCCTTAAGGTACATTTTACCTGCTAGATTGGCGTCGACATAAAAACAATCACATAGCATGTGATAATAACAGATTTGAGATAGTTTGACCGAGCACGGCATTGATGCACAAATGCAAGTATTTTCTATTTTGCACAAATAATGAAATAGGTAATAAGATCCCTACTAGACTAACTACAACTTAAAACAATATTTTAGCCAAATGATAATAAGTACAGAATTTTAAAATTACTGAAAAATAACTTTACTTATTTTTAAATACTAATGTTACCCAAGTACAGGTAACAAAAAAAAACGCCATAGGTACCTAAATGGCAAAAACATTTAGCTACTTCCTCATTTAGGTGTACCTACCTCTAAAAGACCCAGGTCACAGATATTATAATACTACCTACCTAGGTCTTCTAATAATACCTGTATCACTGACTTATATTTCACAAAATAATTAATAATTCCTACAACGGGACGCTGCTGATCCGTACTTCCTAGAGCAACATAGTGATTTTTCCAATATTCGATTATCTTCCACGCATTTATACCTATGCCGTGTTCAATCGACATGAAAAATCCATTAGACTTGTTTGCGTCGGCGAGTGGGCCGATAGGCGTCGCCAGTGACCGTGCCTAAGAGGATTTGTTGCTTCCCTGTCGGTTGCATCATGCAGCTGTGCATTCGTTAGCTGCATGCGCAGTCCCACAACTCGATACAACGGGCATTCGATGCTGAAATGCGAATTGTGTTATTACAATGAAGCACTATTGTTTGCCTTTACGGCTACAATTCTGTCATCGGTATATTGGATAATAATTTTGATATGATAGCCATTGCAACGCACTGTAGAGCTTTCGTCTACCGTTCGTCCATGCACTGGGTCCTATTAGCGCTATTAAATCTGAAAAATTTGGCTTCACCTAGAGACTTAACTTAGCGGTGACAGAAGTGTTCAAATCTTACTAAGTTAATGCCACTACCATATCAGTTAAATAACATCAAACAAATTAAACTCTTCTATGCAAAATTTCAAAGTTCACGCAGTAAACACGTTCACACTAAAAACGTTCGCTAGTGAAATTTAGATATTCGACGTCCTGGCAAAACTGTTGACTAGTTTTGGTAGGAAAGTTTTTACAATATTTCTATTGTATGTAAACTCGTCCGACTATTGCCGACGCGGGGTAACAAGTAAACTTTCGCATTCGTAGCTATAGACGCGCGTTCACAACCACCAACTTTGAACGCCCGGCTGGGATAAGAGGACGTCTTATGGACGTGTCAACAACGTCTCTAATCATGTTGAAAAACTAGTAAATATAGAATTATGAACATAGTTTTGTATGTTATTGGCACTAAGAGCTTATAAAAACGTGGCTGTATCCAGACTAGATGATTTACTACTAGATGATTTACTGACTAGATTAAATTATCTGAGGCTTGAAGGTGTATATAAACATATACACCAAATAACTCAAAATGCTTTCTAAGTAGCATAAACAGATTTATAAGTCCAACTGCCACAGTTCAGATAGTTAAAAGTGTTAACAACCAGGAGTTTAACAGTGAATCATAACACAATGGGCCCTACAAAACCAATAAATTCATATTGTTTGACCACTATAGACGGGACAAACCAACCGAGAAAGAGCAATTGGATTGTGTTCCGACCCCTGCACCCACTGACAATAAATGTTGGCACTGGCAACTCTGTCAGCGACTAATAGTTGAATAAGTATGCTTGGTGTAGCACCAACAAGGAGACTGACGGCAACTATTATATTAAGTGGTATAAAGATGCTAAATGGTTAAATATGGTACAGGTTAATATTAAATGACTGTGTACAATTACAATACCTTTTTACGGAGGTTCCTACCGAAGTAGTAGGTACCCATGATTATGTATTCTGTAGCCTTAACATTTTTAAGGCACTTTCATACAATAATCATTATATAATAGGTAGGTGGTAGGAGTAGGTCGTTCCCAAGTTCCCAACCTACTTATACCTAAGTTAAAGTTGATGTTTGTCGAAATATTCCCAAGTTAGGTACTCAGAAAATACCAGTATAAAGTAATGTCAATGGACAGCTAGTACATAGTTCCCCGTAGTTAATTCCAGGAACGACTAAGAAACACGCTTTGAGCAACAGAAAAAGTCTATGAAAGCTTCACTTTTGATATAAAAAATTACGTAACTAAAACATGGACATCATTAATTTGTAAAGCAATAATCATTTGAAGATAGTGAGGAGAGACAAGTGCCGAGGAAGTCGGAGAGACGTCATTACCGCAATCAAAGCCGAAAGCCGCAAGCCCCCGCACCCGCTAACGACGAGTGCTCTCGATAAAAATTAAAAACACGTGCAAGCCCAGCCTGAGGAAAGTTTTAATGAGAGTACACCGAGTACACGGCTCGTTCGCGTACAGATAGATATATATCTAAGTCCGTCTCGCCTACACGCATGCTTTGTAGGTAACTCCATATTTATCTAATTACAACGGCCCCTAAACATGGAAAACAGAAGCGAGTTAGGTAGGTAAGCACCTATAGACTTTCACGGGGAAAATGCCACGACAACGTAGATGTAAAGGTGCATAGCTTACACTTTTTGTCTTTTTCCTAATAACACCAGAGTGGTGCAATAAATATCTGTAGATAGACTGTTTGATAATATAATTATATCATGAACATTCTGGCTGAAAATAAAATACATAACTTATGCTTTTGTTGGGGACATACCTACATGTATTTTTTAAAGATGGATTGGCAAGAAAAGTTTCTTTCATTCGTTTTACAATTTAGAAATGTGTTGGGAACATACATAAATGATAACGCCTCAACTTGTTATTAATTAAGAATATCGGTTATGGAAGGATAGGTATCTTCAGACCCTGTGGGGGTAATTAATCGAATTTAGAATAGAGATATGATTCTTCGAACTGAGCAGCTACTTTACTCTTTAAAAATACCATTGCCTCGTGATAATCGTTTCATAGTTACGCACTAATAATACGTTGAAATGCACAATAATCTTCCTGTGTAGATAATAGTCTTCGCCGTGAATGTACCGATTAAGTGCGAAGTGAAGACGCCTGATATTACGGGTCGAGTGTAGGTAATTAAAAACCAGGGCATTCATTATGTGAGCAACAACAATTTTCAATTATACTGAGTCATTTACACAGAGACATAAAATGTCCAGTCAGGGCTGTCTCAGCCATGAAATATTGGATTTCTCAAAATAGCTTCAAAAGAAAAACTTAATACCTACCTACACCAAAATATAAAACACCAAAACAGGAACTAGACTAGTTTTTACCATCAGACCAATTTATCTAAAAGTTCAATAGATGTGTTAAAATCTTTTATCTAAAACGGGTCAGTTCGATAAAAATAAAACTGATTTATAGCGCGCGGGTAAAATCTTTTTGGCAAGGTGCATTTTCCGTTTTATGCATATCGGTACGTTTTCAGGCAACATAAAAAATCCATTAGATTTGTGCACTGGCTTAACGAGCGACGACGTGGGGTGGACGCGGAGAGGCCGGCCGCGCGGCGGCAACCCTCAGTTGACCGTGCGTAAGCGGCTTTATTGCGCTCCTATCAGCATCACCGAGCTGTAATAGACAGGTGAACAGTCTGATAGCCGTTTCGTGTACCCGTTCAAATGCATGACAACAGAGGCTGTTATAACTTCGTTGCACTCCACTGTGAATTTGCGTTTATTACGATACTGAATCTGTATTGGATCTGTGCTGAACACTCAGACCAACAAAAAAAGAAAGACGGATCACTACCTACATCAAACGTGTAGCCACAAAACTATGCTCCTGCAAGTAAACACACAGGCTCACGCACACACCTACACAAAAACTATGCTCATCGCTCCTAGTACGTCACGAGTCGTCGTCTAGTAAACTTCAATAAAAAAAACAGAATTATGCCTTCTTGTGTAGTGAAAACTTGTAAAAACAATAGCAAATCACATAAAAAGTCTCACGGAATCACTTTTCACATGGAAGTACTTTAAATAACATCGTTTCTTAATTTGAAGATACTTAAATGATAAGTCCTCTCCACATAACTTACTTTTGCTGTGCCCGACAGGGTCCACGATTGTTTCAAAATAAATGTTTACCACCTAAGCCTACATTGTGGAACGCAATAAAGAATTGAGTATTGAGTAGTTAACTATGAATTTTAGGTTACTTGGAACAAAAACCTGAACGAATGAACGAACGAAAACAGTGACATTTAAAGTGCGAGGGTTGCCATAATATGATTTGAAATTTTCCCGTTCGACATTTTTTAGTTCGAGTAATTATATGTCTGTTTTTTTTATGTATTTAATATTTTAGATTTCCAAGTAATATTGAAAATAAAAGTAAATGGATAGTAGCTATAAGAAATAGTCGGAATGATCCAGAATGGCTGCCATCGAAAACCAGCGTGGTTTGTTCCGATCATTTTGATAATAATGACCTTTATTCAACTAATCGTGGACTTCGCCGTGTGATCAAAACCGGATATAAAATTTAAAAAATAAAAATGAGATTTTATCAAAACAGTAATTAAACACGAGACTGTATTTTTTATTTTATTTTTGTTAGTTTCTCAGCTTAGTCTAGCAAATTTAAATACTACTGTACCAAATTTTATTTTTTAGATGTTATTTCCATCGTCCTACGTAATTGCTGAAAACTTAGTTTCACAAAGTTCTGGCTGTACGTTTGTTCAAGTATGTCCTAATTCTTCATTTATCTTCCTAAGGTTTTAATCAAAAGTTGCCATTACTCGTGTATTTTTTTTTGTAGGAGTTACCAGACTTGCCTCATGTAGCCATTGACGATAGGGCTGTATGTAAATGCACTTTGTACTTAATTGTTATTTTATTTTGCGATGTAAAAAAAATGGTTTTGTTTCGGAATCCTTCCTAACAATTGAGGTACAATACCATACTCAACAATATCTTACTCGTACAATATTATCCCACCCAAAATATTATTCCCCAAATTATAGGGAAGAACTTTAACAAATGACAACCCTTTTTACATACACATAGATAAAAAGGTGGCTTCACTTTTGATGTACGTAATGCTCCGTCTTTCTTATTTGGTTGGTCTGAGGCTGAACATTATAGGAAGGTAGCAAGACACTTGAGCGAAACACATTTCCGCGAAAGACACTTGTGCGAACCCATTTGCGCGATACGATATTTCCGCGAATATACTTTTGCGACTTAGTCAGGTAACAAAATAGTAACAAAGTCAAAACTGTAAGTACATTGAATATTTTTGAAAAAAAAGTAATTTCTAATAGGTGTGGGAATGATGCCCAAAATATAGTGCCCTCGAAAACCATGTTATCGATACCCATGACATACATAAACAAGTTTTTGGTTAGTTGGTTGGTTTGATAATTTTGATTTTGACTACAGCACCCTAGTTAGGTCAGAATTAGAATCGGGTTAAAACAAATGTCTATAAACTTCACCATTAAAAAAAAAACTGCTCAATGACGTAACTTACGAACTTATGAAGAAATGGATTAGACATTTGTTTCGAACCGATTACATTCCGATTGATCGTGTA
The DNA here is from genome assembly GCA_949152455.1 of Lithophane leautieri. NCBI lineage: Eukaryota > Metazoa > Arthropoda > Insecta > Lepidoptera > Noctuidae > Lithophane > Lithophane leautieri. The sequence continues at coordinate 11,281,571 of OX424459.1, forward strand.
TTACGCAATTAGAGTGCATCAGTGCAGGCCTAGTTTTGATATCAGGGATCTCGTAAACCATGAAAATGACACCCAGGCCAAGAGAAAAAAAAAGCTACAATAAAAAAATTATGACAATAACTATTGACGCCTAATTGGAACCCTTTGAAAGAATACATGAGGAAGTGTCTGTCGCGCAAATGTGCATTCGCGCAAGTGTCTTTCGCGGAAATGACTGTCGCGCAAGTGTCCCAGATCCCAATACGACATGTTGGTAGTACGGTACCTATATACTTTGATTTGATTGGTTATCAGCTTATTATGATAAGGTATACCTACATACCTATTTGGTCATTGATAAAACGAGATTAACATAGACGATACACTGAGCACGTAGGCTTTCCTTCCTAGCTAATAATCTTAGGTACTTGTTAGACAGTTGAAACATCAAATATTTAGTAGCTAATTATTAAGCCCAGCTATATAATTGCGTAACTTACGTACTTTCGTATCTGATTACGACTAATTTGTTTCATTTTGACAATTCAACAACATTCATTGCGTTATTTATGTTGTTGAGCACATTTTTTTCGAACCTATGAAGCAATGGATTAGTCATCTGTTTGAAACCGATTCCGATTCTGATTGATCGTGTATTACATAATTAGGGTGCTGTACCTTTAATAAAGTAGATAAGACTGGGACAAAGGTGAGATGTAACTAGGTATAATTATGTCTATCTAGATCAACGGATAGCAACAAGCGGACCGCGAAAGGTCGGACCTCGGACCGCCAAATATTGTAATGTAAGTATTGTAAGTATACCATGTATAAATTAATAGGTAGATAAGGTATACTACACCTTTATTGAAATAATATTTTTAAGCCACATAGAATCTAACTTAGTACTTATGTCCCAGAAAAATATGAAAATGGCAAAAAACTAGCTATCAATTTGGCTACTATGTTTGGCTCGACATACGTATGTCAATCATCTTTCTCAAAGATGTTTTGTTTTTTTAAACAAATGTCGTTCGAGATTAACGGACGCCCACTTAAAAGACACACTTCGAATTTGCTGTTCTTCTGGAGAACCAAACTATTAAAAAAACTGCCTCAAGACCGTCGGTGCAATTTCTTACAATAATTAGATCTTGTGTTTTATAATTCAGAACTTTATTTGAAACCATACAACAAATAGGTAGCACTTAATTATTAACAGTTGTTTTTTTCTGGACCTCGTTAAAATTTTCCCACAGTATCCGGACCCCACCTAAAACTACTTGCCGACCCCTGATCTAGATACTATGAAAATAAATAGCTAGGTACTTATCTTTTGGTATTTTTTTAGCCCGAAAAGTTAAAATGCGTTTGTTAGTTAAGTTCCATGTAAGTTGTTAGGTAACTAAGTACCTAACTAGCTATTAAACTATGACAAAAGTGCCAATTTATTACCAAAAGAGTACCTACTTACAAGAGCTTTAATTTGAGTAAAGCAATAAAACAAGCTGTGTTTTATTAATCTCAATAACACTCCTTCACTCTGCGCAGTCGGGTAAAAACAGGAATAAATTGTGAGAATCTTTGCAAAACAATAGTTGGAAATGGTGTACGCGAGAAAAAGCCGGATGCAAATGCCATTCATATTAATTAGCAAAGCGAGACGGGGCTTTTACGAAATTAGACCGTGATTTCACTGAAGATTTATTGTTGTGTTTGAAATGGTTTTCGGAGCAAAGGTAGCCATTTAGACGCAAGCAAATTGGTGTTGTCAGAGCGGGTTTTAAATTGAATTGACTGTAGTCGCTTGTTTGCCTTCAACGGTGACTCATGGAAAAAGGTGGAAAGCTGCTAATTTATTGGCTTCGTACACGATATGGAAAAGTGGGAGCTTGATGTGAGTGATTGATGACCGCAGGCTAGCTCACCGGGCTCAGCGGCCGCGGGCGCGAGGAGCAGCCGCATGGCGACTTAATTATTGAACACTAGCTGCCCCGCCCTGGCTTCGCACGGGTAGCACTAAGTATCTGCCCTACCTACCTACCCTACCCTACCTACCGTACCTACCTACCCTACCTACCTACCCTACCCTACCTACCCTACCCTATCTACCTACCTACTCTATCCTACCTACCTACCCTACCTACCTACCCTACCTACCTACCCTACCTACCCTACCCTACCTACCCTACCTACCTACCCTACCTACCCTACCCTACCTACCCTACCCTACCTACCCTACCTACACCTACTAAACGTACAAACCTTGCCCTGAGAATAACGAACACAACCAAAAAAGAATTATCCAAATCGGTCCAGCCGTTCTCGGGTTTTAGCGAGACAAACGAACAGCAATTGATTTTTATATACAGGGTTACTGGTAACTCGACGTATTCCTTGCAGGACGTCATAGTAGGGTTAAAATGCAACAAATTAAGCCACCAAATGTTCTACCGAAATTCAGTAGTTTTTGAATTAGTTAAGAGTTTTAGTTTTTTAATGAAAAATCCCAGATTAAATCATTTGAAACCAATTTAAAAATGATTTACGGCGCGACTGTACTGAAATTTAAGTTATTATCATAGTTGACGCCGGAGCAGACCTTTGTTAATAATTAAAAGTTCAATAATGCCTAAAACTTTGGCAAATATCACTAACCAAACATTTAATTTTTTGTAATTTTTGCTAAAACACTTAAAACTAAAACTCTTAACTAATTCAAAAACTACTGAATTTCGGTAGAACATTTGGTGGCTTAATTTGTTGCATTTTAACCCTACTATGACGTCCTGCAAGGAATACGTCGAGTTACCAGTAACCCTGTATATAGATAGATAATATTAAATTACCTAAAATCGAAACGGAAGTAATAGTATTACTTACAATATGGTTATCGAATAATGCTGTGTAAATAGTAGCAGTGTTAGGTAATCGACTTTTGTCGCTGACCGAACCTATTAGGTTCGACACGTGACGCCTGCCTACTTCAATAGACATAGCCCAACTTTCAGAGTAGATTTCTGGTAGATAGTTATATGGACGCGGACGGTCTCGGTCATGCCAAAAGAAGTTAGATATTCTTTACTCATTTGTTTGACACTGGCAAGTTAATCACTATCTTATACTTAGGCTGGTTATTTATTGACATATTTGAAGCAGTTTGTCCTCGATAGCTTGGTGTGACAAGCGACCGTACTCAGAAATCTGGCACCTTCTCGAGCACCACGAAAATGCGGTGCACACGTCTGCCAGAACAATCAAATTTTTTAACTAAAAAAGCTTTCCTCAACCACCATATTCCCCTGACTTAGCGCCTTGTGATTTTTACCTGTTTCCAAGAAACAAAGAAAAACTAAAGGGGAAATGGTTTGAAAGCAAAGAATGCACCGATTGCCTATAATTTCGAGATTGCTGAGGTGTCTAAAGAAGAGTGGTCAGAGGAATTTTCCAATTGGTTCAAACGTATGGAAAAGTGTGTAGGTACCTTACCTACGTGCTCGGGGTGAATCCTTCGAAAAGATCGATACTTTTAAAGAATATTTTTTGAGTACTTATCTAATTTCTTTTGGCATGACCCATGTATTATCATCGGTCGGTCGAACTGCACGGGTCGATCGAAGGTTAAGCTGCGCTTGCCGCGGTCGGTTCGTGGATAGGTAACCACCCATTAGGCCGGTAGGTACATATCGAGACCACTCCGTGCCTCGGAAAGCTGGTTATGCCGTAGGTCCCGGCTGTCATTCGTAGATCTTTGACAGTGATTATGGGTAGTTAAAACCCTGACAGACCATCAATCTTACCGAGGGGTATCGTGTTACCCAGTACCTAACTGGGTTGTGGAAGTCAGATAAGTAGGCAGTCGCTCCATGTAAAATTCCAATAGGTATTCAGCTGCATCCGGTTAGACTGGAAGCCGACCCCAATACTTATACCTAAGTCGTTGGGAAAAAGAAAGAAGAAGAAGAAGGGAAGAATTGATGAAGTACCTAGGTAGGTACTTATGCCTACCTACCTACTTACCAACTTTTTCAACGTAAAACCATTGAAATCTTTCTAGATATGCCAAGCTGCTACAGCAAGTTGAATCATGTTACATGCTTCAAATATGTAGTTTTTAGAACTTTCTTTCACATTAGTTCGCAAAATAACAAAAAAAAATTGGTTCAAGAAAAAAAAACTTTGATGTATAATCTCACAGCACGGGATTGTTCAGATTTTAGGTTTAAGCTGTTAAAGTAGGTAAGGTTATAACTACAGGTAGGTACCTGGCGGTACCTTTTTTTTTTTTTTTTTTTTTTTGAGGGTGGGAAATCATCCAATGACTTCTCCCGCTCTGGGCGGAGCGGAAGGGCGTGTCAGACTTTTACTGACTAAAACCCACCCGTGTTCCTTCATTTGCCTGTTGCCAAGGTCCCGGTATCCCTTTCGGACTTTCCCGCAACCCTGGCAGGCATCGGTCCTATTGGACCCCGTCATTTTTGCTGACATCTCTTTGAGGCGCGCGTGGAACACGACGCGCCATCGACCCGGGCCTGGTCCTTATCGGACGGCGAGCTGCCCGTTGCTCGCCGTCCGCAAGCCCGCGCCTATGGTGGCCGGAAATCCGCCTGGGATTCCCGACGCCCAGGGCGTCTCCAACGGCGGCGGTTAGGGGCGTGAGGGCGCAAACTTTGCCTTTCCCTCACGCGTTCCGCCTCCTCCTTCGCGAGCATTACTGCTTCGCAGAAGGAGGTGACGGCTTCCCATGCCCTCTCGCTCCGTACCATGGCCTGAACCAGGGCCGGACGCGAGAGGTCACCGCCGCCAATCGCCTCCGCGAGGACACGGCGGTGCTCCGCCCAAGCAGGGCACACCTCAACCGTATGCTCCACCGTGTCCTCCGGGCGATCCACACAGTGGTGACACCCGGGCGTTTCCTCCCGCCTAATCCTACACAGGTACCTCCCGAAGCTGCCATGTCCGGTGAGGACCTGTGTCAGGCGGAAGGTGAGGACGCCGTGGCGCCTCTCTATCCACTCCTCAAAGAGGGGACTTATCGCCGCTATTGTGGCGTGCCCAGCACTGGGTTGCGACAATCGCACTCTCCATGCCGCCATGAGATCTTGCCGGAGCTCTGTCCGCTGTGCCGCGATTTCTCGCGGCAGCGGAGTTACACCCCGGCGCTTCACCTCCTCGCGCCACTCCCAGATGTGCGCGAGGACCTACCTGGCGGTACCTGGAACAGTAATAAAAAAATGCCAAAGATAGGTATAAAAAGAAAATATTTTTTTTATGTGAATTGTTTAGTGTTTTATGTCAATGTGTAGTATTTTATGAGGTATTATAAGTATGAAATATTGTCATTTCTGTAAGTATTGAATATTAATTTAAGTGCCTTTGCAGGATAGTAACATACTTGCTACATTATGAGCTGTTTGGCGCAATAAAATCAATTTCAATATTTTGGTAGAACTTAGTCTAATGCGAATGTCCCGTGGCCAGGCCGTTTAATAAGTACTTATTTTTTGAAGATGTTATGTAGATTCAGAAAAGATTTCTTTAGGGGTCATTCAAGTATTACGTAAGCACCAAAGGGTTTGTTTTGCTTATTTTTAACCGACTTCAAAAAAAGGAGGAAGTTATCTATTAGTCATATTTTTTTTTTTGCCTCAGAACTTTCGACTAGGTGAATCGATTTTAATGATTCTTTATTTATTTGAAAGCTGGTGCTTCCCGTGTGGTCCCATAGATTTTTTATTAACTTTGCTCGGGTAGTTTTTGAGTTAGCTTCAATAATTACGTATTTTTTCTCACTTAGTCTATATAGACGACATCTTATTTGATACAGTCACTGTTATTTACATAGCAGGTAGTGGTATTAGAATTTGAGTGGGGTAGGTACTACAACTAAAAAGTGAAAAATAAAAACTTTTTACAAAAAAGAAACAACCGACTTCCAAAAAAACCACAAAAAAATTGAAAAATAACTTTAATTTCGGAAGTCGGTGTCTTTACTTTTCAATTTTCGATTTTTGCCACAGACTTCCGAAATTAAAGTTTTTTTTTATAGTAGCGTCTAGATGGATGAAAACATCAGAAAAAGTAAATATTCTGTATTTACCTATCCTATATTCTGATTTGAAAAAATATGGTAACCCTACTTGCCTATGGTCGAAAGCAAAAAGCATGAGGGATTCTCCAAAATAATTAAATTGCTTACTCGCTCTAACGCGGTGTTTTATGGTAAAGTTAGAAAGAACCGAAGTAGGGATACATTATCTAATTGGGCATTAAATTCCTTTATCGTCTACTAGCTATTGCCCGCGACTTCGTCTGCGATCCAGGATGAAAAGTAGTCCTATGTCCTTTTCCAGGTCATGGTCTACCCACGTACCAAATTTCATCCAAATTCGTTTAGCTGTTTTAACGTGAAAGCGTAACAAACAAACACACTTTCGCATTAATAATAAGAGTTGAATAGTTCGGATAAAATTCCCGTTTTATTTCTAGACTGATGAATAAAGAAACCTGAAAATATTTTAAAAAATACAATTATATGTATATACCCAGCAATGGTGCCGATTCTCTTGTACACCGAACTAAACTATCACTAAAATTCCTTACTTTTGGCTATGAGAATCTTGGAGCTATTCTGCCAAATAAATTCTCTAAACTTAAAAAATATTTTGACATAACTAAAATCGAATTTGATAATCGCGCCTCCACTTGGTACTTGTTTTCCCTACCCCAGAATTTTTTTTAGAGCCTAGTGCGCGGCCTTGACTTGTTTTTTTATGGAATTTTCACTTTTTATATGGTACAAAATTACTAAAATTCTGCTTTCGTAATACTTAAATGGCATGGCCCTTAGAAGTTATTCTTCTATCCTTGTCACGAAAAACGGTTATTTGTACAGAAAGTGACGGTGGCCTTATTTTATACCTTTGTCGACATTTCGTCAGTTTGTCTACTCTATCGGATTCGTCATCCATTAGGTATCTGAAGTGCAAAACCGATTGAATATAAGAACTTAGGTACCTACGGTAAATAAATACACGAAATTGAAAATGTGCACTTTAATTTTCAACATTATTTTCACATGACAACATCACACTGCTCTTGGTATTACATAATATATGGTACCTACCTACTTTCCCATTCACAAAAAAGTAACATTATTATAATATTGACGGCAAGAGAGGCAAAAAACCTACAACACGTACATGTATATACAACCTACTTTTAATTTCTTTGCCTGCATTTTACAATAAGAATGTTTTACGATAAGTCCTAAAGGTGACCTCGCACTATTTCTTGCAATAGGCTGACAAACGGCAACACTTGCTGTTTTACCTCTATTCAAATACATAACTATTATAGTTACTTATATTATTTTAATGCTGATTTGTTAGAAAATTGATTTTCTATGGTTGTAGAGAACCGTTAAGTACATAATAGCCGTTTGTCAGACTATTGATTTCATCTTGAAACATTAATCTTGAAATAGTTTCTCCTGCATATATATGAACTGTTAAAATATACGGACTATATGGACTGTTAAAATATGACAGTCTTTTAAAAATGCGTAGCTAATTACAATAATCCACATTAGTGCGCTAAACTCTACAAAACTAACTCAGCGCTATACCTTTCAAAAAGTTACTGACTACAGTAAACAACAAAATTTGGCACATATCGATACGATGACATAAATTATAAGATGTACGCGGAGATATTTCGTTTTGCACTTTTGCAGCCCACCGGACTTATTGAGCCATCGCATCAATTTCACCCACTTAATATAAAAATATTAGAATGAATGGGAAAATTCCTACAAAGGGACAGTTTATGTAATTTGTAAAATTACCTAAACTGTCCCTTTGTAGAAATGTTACCATTCTTTCTAATACCTATCATTACAATTTACTAGATACTAGTATAAACATTATTATCAAAACGTTACAAGATTCCCTGATAAGACGGGTCATGGTTTTATTCAATGAAGCATTATGAATTATTTGTTTAGGTAAGGTTTCTTTTAATAGATTGAGGAGGGCTCGTTTTACATTATAATGTGGATTCGGCTTTGATAACTTGTTTTTATTTGCAAACTTTACTTTTTTATGACAATTTTATTACCTACATTTACAAAGATTTTTCTACTCTAACACAGTACAACATAAATACATGTTTATAACCAACACCCTCATAAAATACATACTTTCATTCCAATTCCTATTTTATAATTCATAAAAATAATGTTCATCATAAGTTTCTGTAGGTAATAGTAGTTTGTTCTAGACATTAGCCCAAGGAAAGTAAACATTTGCCTCTCGATTGACGTTCAAGTAGCACATTCAATACTAGTGAAAACACAACTTTAGTGCTACTCATTTTAATACTTTCGTCAAGTCTCTTGAACAATTAAATAATTTATTTAACATCTTTTTCTTTTCATACATATTATGAAGTTTAGACTTTTATTTCCAAGTGTTCCAACCCAGTACTATGTTTGTTTGGAAGACAGTTTCCTATTACCGTTTTATTAGTATTTTTGAATATTGAATAAATACTAGACTATTTTTAATGTCTCTCCACTTTGTTTCTGGTACATGTGAGTACCTCAAATAAATAATAACGTAAAATCCTTCAGTAGGTACTTAGGTTATTAGATCATTTGTGCACTAGCTCAGTAATTAGTGTACCTAAATATAAATGACTCATGCTAAGAAACATTGTACAATGTTTAAACACAATTTAATTAACAAGCTTGCGTAAAATTGAAATCTTTTAAGAATTAATAAGTTTCTCATCACATTTACACATAATCAATTAGTAGGACATAAACATAGTAAGAATAAGTGATATTGTATGAAAACCAAGTTTTTGCAAGAAAAATAATTAAGTATGTATAAGTTAGCAGTGTGAAAAATCTTATTATACTCAGACTCTAATCCTAATGTATCTTTATATTATCAAATGTTGCGTATACTAAATAATTACTTATTGACCGCTTGGTTTTATATCAATTGCCGTGCCCCCAGCGACCGTAACGGCTACACATCAAGCTATACATTTCCAGTTTATGCTGATCTTGCATTGTTCAGGATTTCTGTACAATGCCAGGTCAGCTTATACTGGAAACTATAGCTTGATGTGTAGCCGTGTGTACAAGTCATTCGTCGAGATTACATTCTACAAATTGACTGACAAAGTTTCAATAGGTAAATAAACAGGTACAAAAATACAACAGTTTTTAAAGTAAAAGAGTTGTCACTAAATGCAATAACAACCAGAAAGATGCACATTTAAACAAATGCTAGAAACAATAGTTTGTTCATTGACTCACTACGTTTAGGAAACACAACCCATTAAAACTTACTTAAAGTAATTATTATAAATAACAAACAAAATTAACCTTAAACCATGTTGTTTTTTTAATTTTAATACTTTTGTAGCCTTTTTAGATCTCGAAACACAGTCCGAAATAATTGTTTTTTATACAATAAAGTGAGTACATGTTATTGTTATTACATATGAGGGGTGTAAAAGCAAAACCGACTCTGTCCATATTTTACATTTTTTAACCTGTGAATGCAGTCTTACTCTATGGTTGTCACTCTGTGGTACGGTAAAATTGTTAATATGCAAACTCGACTCAATCCTGCTATAAATTTAGTTCAAAAAACGCAGTTACGTGCAAAATCAACTCTGTCCCAAATTTCCTAGAAGCAAATTTGACTCTGTCCATGTCAACCAATCAGAAGCCGGTATTTGATTAAAACTGTCATGGCGATCAGAGCTGCTCTCGAAACTTTTCAAGGTGCATGTTGTGTGTTTTAGTACTTACCTTATTGGTATTTGAAGAGAAAATATTGTGTTTTCTAAGTAAAAAGTACTGCATAATGGAAGTTAATATAGAAGAGGTTCCTCAAAATAAAGCAAGGAAGAGAAGACGTGATCCTAAGCAATGGAAAAGAGCGGTTGAAAAGTTGCAACGGTTAGTACATTTCGCGTGATTGGAGATAGTGATAGCAAAAAAGTTAAGAAAAGTTTTTAATTATACAGTTTGTTAAATGAATTATTATGTTTTGAATCGGAATCTACCGAAGCTATTCGGTAGGTACTAAATTTAATGTAGTAAACCGTTTGAAATTAAACATTAGATAAGATAGCTAACAAGGAAATTAATTAAACAACATGTCAATCTACATTGAAATACGGTACTAAGTTTGAAAACAAATTGTTTCAGGTATGAACCAAAAATTTTGCCGGCAATGCCTAGATGCGGTCATAACTCAGAAAGTTACAAATGTGCAACTTTAAAAATGGCAGATTTAATGTCATTTTTTAAAGCTTTCTACGATTTAAAGACTAAACCGGAGCAGGACGCCTTTTTATTAAAATATTGTCAGGTAAATGATATTCAGCGGCGGCGTGCTAGAGGAGATCGCTCAAGGGCACCTGCGCAATATTCAACTAAGTTGTTCGTGAAGAAATGTAACAAAAATCGGTTAATCCCCGTATGCCAGAATGCTTTTGTAAACATTTTGCATATTACATTCCATAGGATCCGTCGTGTCGCCAAAACTTTTAAACTGACTGGTAGCACTGTGAAAGAAAATAGGGGTGGAGATCACACATCGCAGAATAATGTGATGAAATTTCGCGCTGTTAAACAATTTATCAAATCATTTCAGTGTTTAGAATCACACTATTGCCGATCGTCAGTAGAGCGAAAATATTTGCCAGCGACGCTAAATATTAGGAAGATGTGGAAAATGTTTAGTAACCAGACAGCTTTGCGGGTAAAAGAATCTTACTTTCGGCGAGTATTTAATACTTATTTTAACATTGGGTTTGGCTCGCCAAGGACTGACACATGCTCAAAATGCTCGGAATTAACAGAACAAATTAAAAATGAAACCGACATCAGCAAGAAAAATACATTAATCATAGAAAAGAGAGTCCATAATTTGAAAGCGAAAGCATTCTATCGACTCCTTAAAGAACGAAAAAATGGCATGCTGACTTTCAGTTTCGATTGTCAGAAAAACCAGCCCCTACCCAAGATACCCGATCAGGCTGCTTACTATAGCAGACAGTTATATATTTATAATTTTGCGATAGTACAATCTGATCCATCTTCTCAGTTAAACACGGAAACAGTTTTTTTGTACTCATGGACTGAAGATCAATATAGAAAAGGAGCAAATGAAATTGCATCATCTGTCTTTCATAGACTGAATCTTATGGATATTGCAAGTGATATAAATACAATAAGACTGGTTGCAGATGGGTGTGGAGCACAAAACAAAAACAGTATCATGGTTGGTATGTGTGCTACCTGGCTGACCAATGCTCCAAGACATGTAAAATGTATAGAACTTGTGTTCCCCATCCCTGGACATTCGTTCCTTCCTGCCGATAGGGTTTTTGGTGTTATAGAGAAAGAGATAAAAACCATGGAAGAGATTCTTACACCAGAACAGTACGAAGAAATATTTGAAAAACGCGGAACTTTGGTTAAGTTGAGTACAAATTTTGACTGGAAAACAGCTCTTCAAAACGTGATTAAGCCACCTGGAAACTGGCACTTCCAGTTTGCAACGTGCAAGCGTTATATTTTATCGAGGACTGAAAATAACAGAATTTTGGTGAAAGGAGAAGAAAATTATAACAGTGACCGAGGTGTATACAAATCCGTATTAAAAAAACATAAATCGTTTCTCAATCTTGAACCCACAGAGATTGAGAAAGACAAAGTGATTCTCAAGGGTGCTAAATTAAAAGATGTTGATGTTCTTTTAAAAAAGCATTTTGGAGTTAGCTGGAAAACTTTGCCAAATTTAATTTATTATAAAAGATTGTTAGAAAATCCGTCAAAGCGGTCAGACGATGCGTATGATCCTATAGAAATATGTGAAGGAGCCGTACCAGACACAGACTTATCTATTTAACAAGTTTAGTAATTCCAATAAATATTTTCATCATTATCTGTATAGAGATTTTTATTCTTTGTATACTCAAGTAGTTTCAGCATTTCCTGTTATCAAATGTCTCATTTATGCTGACCTTAGTAGTCCGTTGACAGCAATCTGCTTGAAACGAGAACTCGTCTTTTCCAAAGCCGCTCAAATAGGCTTTAACATGTCAAAAAATATTATTTCATTTTAGACACAGTCACCTGAATAGCTTAATGCAATAAATCTGATAATACCCGCAACATGTACACAAATACATCTCTGTCATCATTTTATAATAATATAATATAGAATATTAAATTGTGTTTTTTATGCAGTCAGTACCATTTTTTCGTTGAATGCAAAAACACCTCTATCCTGTCAGGTGAGAAGCAAAACAGCCTCTGTCCTCTAAGGTTAGGAGCAAAAGCACCTTTGTCCGACGTTTACAAGCAAAATCACCTCAATCCAAATTTTAACGCTAAATATAGCCGAAAAATTAAATATTATACACATTTTAACTTTGCGTATGTCCATCTTGAATCCTTTTCATTTTAGTAATATCAAAAAAGTTCGGATAATCGTGACTATCGACGATTAAATTGAATTTAGCTTATATCTCAGTTTGACACTTTACGGACAGAGTTGACTTTGCTTTTACACCCCTCATATAATCTTCTAGTTTATTGAGAAATAGCGTTAAAACAGCATACTTAAGCCAGTATGCATTTCACAGAAGGAAATGTACATTAAATAAAATACGATGTCAGCATAATTATTATTTTCACTGTATAATTAATTGAGAATTTGTTATGGTACTTGAAAATTGCAAGGAAGTAATATTATGAGCAATTGGAATTTGAACTTCAATTGTCAAAACATTGGAATTTATGATTTTACTCAAAATGCTGAAGTATATTGTGCATATTTGGCTGATAAAATTTGTTATGTCACAAACAAGGTGGCGGCAGTGGCATATCAATCAATTTGCATACTTCTAATAGGAAATTTTTCAATATGGCTGCTTGATTATCTCTTGAACCATTGACTGTTATCGTCGGAATGAATGTTGGATTCAATATGTGAGTATCATCGCCATGTTTCTTCAGGAGAGCTGATCCAAGTTCCTGATGAGCACAATTACTGATTGGATCAGGATCAATTTTCATTTCCTTTGCACACTGAAATGAAATATTAGGATTTATTTCTTATGACTACTAGACTATATATTTTACATATTTAGGGTTCAGACCAAATCAAAGGTCTGAGATTTAGGGAATATTATTAAAAATTCAAGATTTAATTAAAATAAATCGTATATTTACCCTGGTGAGAGCACCATCAGCATCTATGTTATCTGAGATCATGCAATCTGTTATCTTGACAGCAGTAGTCATGTTTGCCACAGCCTCTATTGCACAAGCGTGGACCTTGTTTGCATAGCACTCTTCTGCACCATGCTGACATTGAAAAATATACTTCCCTTTCTCTTCTTTGGTCTATAAAACAAAAATATTTTTTATTAATAAGCAGAAGAATGTTATGTAAGTCACCCAAAAACACTTAGGCTGCTATCAGACGGACTGCAACGCAGCAGCCGCGCACAGTCGATATATATTCAACTGGATGCAGTTAAATATATCGACTTCGTTCAGTCATGATATCAACTAAAAGCGGTCGGCTGTAGTCGTGTGAAGTCAATATTAACTGCATACAGTTGTGACTTCAACTTTATGCGGTCGGCTACAGTAGTGTAGTGTCGACACACGCTGTCCATCGCTAACGCATACACAGTGTGCAGTTAGTCAAGGAGCATAACTGTACGCGGTTACCGATGGATGGCGTGCGTCGACACTAGACGACTGTAGCCGACCGGTAACTGCGTGCAGTTGAATATATCGACTTCGTTTAGTCATGATATCAACTTCACGCGGTCGACTGCGCGCGGTGGCTGCGATGCAGTCCGTCTGATGGCAGCCTTAGCCATCATATTTTTTTCCATACTTCGACAATATTAACATTTTCAAATATGTGTCACAACTAAAATATTTATAAGTATACTACAGAAAATTAAAATGAAATATACTTTATATTCAATCAAACTTTGTTTTTATAAAGGTTCAAAAGCTGAATCATGTTTTCAAAAGCTGAATCATGTTTACGAAACTCAATATTATTTATGCTTTTGTTATAATAATTGTTGGAAGTTAAAATACTGGTAACACTTAGTAAATATACTTACTGTAGCCTTTCCATAGGGTACTAAAGTTACATCTAGGAACTCTGAAAGCTTTTCTGTCACGGGTGCCAAATGCCTCACAAAGAAATGCTTGGAGTCAGGACAAAGGGCCTCATAGTACACCCTCACTTTCACTTTGTCTTGTTTATGCTTATTGTACTTGTCATCTTCTAACTCCACTATGCCAGACTATAACAGAAAAATAACTTTAATTAAATGTTAATTCATGAAATGAGTTCAGGGGACTAAATACTTTCACAAACACTTCTAAAGGATGGGCTAGACGCTAGACCTAATAACCTTGATTTCACTTATAAAAAGTTAAATGAAATCAAGAACAAAAAGTTGTACACTATTACATTACATTCAATGGTGTAGAAAAAAACAATGTATGTATGAGCATAGAGGAAGCAACAGGAGCATGTTATGAAAGGGTGTGTGCATGTGGAATTTTCTAGTTTCTGCCTAACCCCATTAAAAGGCATGATTTATGTATGAACATAGACATTAATGCTGAATAAAATAAACACCTGCCTCATCTGATTCACCTGACTGCTTTGTTGGCTTAGTGGTTGCAAGCATGACGGCTGAGCGTGAGGTACTGGGTTCAATCCCCGGGTCAGAAGAATTGTTATCAGAATTTTCCATTTGAAAACTCTCAGTAGCAGCCTGGGGTCCGGATGTGTGTCCAGGGACTGGCAATAGGCTCGCCTTGCCCTAATACATCAGACTTATAACATAACTGGCAAAATGTGGGTGTACAATACACCTCTGCTTACCCTTTCGTGGGAATATAGGCGTTATATTGTGTAAAGTAACAAGTACAAAAACATTCACAAGATGTGTATGCTCAAATTGAATGTATGATTTATCACACAAATAAAGAAAATCAATATTATATTTTAAGCATACTGCATACAAATAACCTGAAACTGCCTATATTCCCATTAACACTATAGATAATAGATTATATTAATGGTTAGTCAGGATTAAGATAAAATATTGATATTCTAGCAAAAAATATATTACATACCTCAGATATTAATGTTGCGTTTTGATCAGGTAATAGCCGGAAGAACTGCCACATGATTAACATTAGCAAAAGCAAAACTATTAATCTATATCTGTTACAACTATAGAATGCCATTGGTAATTGGTAATGTTATAAATGATTGATTTCGATCTAACGTAGCGATTCTTCTATCACCCGATTCACTCTAAGCAGCTGTTGAGATTGACACCACTGACACCAACGCCTCTAAACCATGTCTGATTCCACTGAATTTTAATACCTTTATTGTATTTTAGAATGGTTATTGTCTTAATAGCAATGCATTTTTTTTTGGATAATTTACGTTTTTTATTAACGCAAGATGTAGTAAACACTCAGTAAATGGAATGAATGATTGACTAAATTGACTTGTTGTCATTTTTGACACTCGCACTTTGTTTGACAGTCGTAAGAAGAATCTTAAAAAAAAAACCATTGCCTGACTATTGGGATATTGCGCCCTCATAGTTTTCATTGCGCCTAGAAGAGAAAAACCGAAACCTTGAGCACCCTGTGTGACATTGACCTTTTGCCTTGTATCTCACTCACTTTTTGATAACAAGTTGCTACAGTTAGGCCTAGGCCGCACTACGAAATCTTGATCGCCAATCTACACATCAAGCTATACATTTCCAGTATAAGCTGACCTTGTATTGTACGGAAATCCTATACAATGCGGGATCAGCACAAACTGGAAATATATAGCTTGATCTGTAGCCGTGTACAAGAATTTTGCAAGATAGGTGGGTAGTTGTGTTGTAAACAAACGCACAAGCACAAAATCAATAAAGAGACCTACCGAGAGGGCCAATCCATAATTTCCCAATAAAAAAAACGCCAAGAAAGGCGGCGCCATAGGCGGTGGAGCGCGGCTGTGGCATGGGCGTGTTGCGGGCGAGCTGTGTATGTTCCGCGCCTCGTCGCTCCTATACATTTTGTATGAAATATGAAAGGAGCGGCGCTGGCCTCACGCCCGCACCGCATCGTCGCCACGCCACGTCCGCGCCAATCGCCACTTGTGGATGTCCCGCGCATTACCCCCTGGCCAGAGCGGCGCGGGCGGCGCGCGCGGCATCATCGGCAGACGCATTCAGGCATCGCGCGACCGAAACAAATAATTTTGTTTTTATCGCGTGTTGAGCTTGTAAAAATAACGGATATGGAACAATTTATTAGTGAAATACTGCGGCTACCGCTGACGCCGCCGCGGTCGAACCAGTCTAGCTGTAGCATACCACCGCAAAACTCGCCGCCCGCCGCACCTCCCGCTGCTACGCTCCCCGCACCGCCAGAAACTGTGGCCAGGCCCTTAGTCGTCATCTCGGTACCTACTCCTCCTTTGAATGGGTTAAAGAAATGGAAGAATAAAAATAATATGATGATGAATAAAAGAGTAATTTACGTAAATAATGCTCTATTCAGTCAACAGTAGAGAAGCAAATCTCTCTACATCGTAGAATCCTGCTTTGACTTGTCTGCCTCCAAAAAATCTGCCATTTAAATCCACAACTGCTTTGATAGCACTTTCAATACGCTTAAATTCAACAAAAATTCTAACAGCTTCATCTGATGGCGCATTGGGCATTTCAAAGATTAATACTTTTATAACGTCTCCGTATTTAGTGTTACATTCGTCTTTCACTTCAGGTTCTAATTCCTCGTCTACATCGCCTGGTCCAACCATATTCTGGAAAAAATATTTTAGTGTGTGATTAAACATTTTACAGTAACCAAAACGCATGCAGTGCAAAATTGCTATTGTATTTGTAACTTCAAGATATAACCATCATTTTCATATCACAAATTGATTTATATTATTGCTTCATGATATTTGGGATGTCCTTACTCTCAATAACACCACTTTGCTGGGTGACTTCATTATCTCTGTAATAGATGGCTCCCGATTGAATGAATGTGGAGAATTAGATGCTTGCGGCGAATCTGGAAATTAGAGAGATTAAGGTCGATTGTACATAATACGGTTTTTATTTTAGGTCCTTATTCCTATTAGAATTAATTAAATACCAGCTGTACTAATAAGATAACATTGGTAATTTTATAATCATGATTTAGCCTAGCCATGATAATATATTTTGCAACATCCAGGGGTTAATTTTTAAAGAAGCACATCTGCTTATCTCTAAATTAAATCAATATTAAAGATACTGAATGCTTAGAGATAGATAATTATATAAAGTATGATAACAAATACATGGATGTTAAATGGATGTATAGCTAGCTAGCAACTACAACTAAATAAAATTTATTCAAAATTAAATTAGTTTATATTCTAAGAATAATCATCCCATCCAGAATTTATAATAATTTTAATTTCCAATGCAAATACCTGGTCCTGGCAGGGAAGGCATAGCAAATCCAGGAGGAGGCATTACAGTGGGAACTTCTTTCTCATGAATAATGCGACCACCACGTTTGGAAGTCTTTTCCACTTGCAGAGCCACTGACATTCCTTGTTCTTTTTTACCCAAACCTTGACCTTCCTATAGAAATAATAATAACAAAAGAAAACTTATAGCTCCTATTGAATGTCTTGAATAAATAAATTAACTGAGTTTGATACTAAAACAATAATAAAGTGTAATCCCTTGAACTAGAGATTTATAAAGCCACATTTTAACCATATAATACACACTGATAGTTTTTGTTTCCTTTTAAAGTTTATTACCTTGAAACCATATTTGGCCATGATTTTAGCAGCTATAGAGCTTGCGCCATATCCGCCAATAGAGAACCCAGTTGGAGGAGGGGTTTGTGTGGATGGAGGACGAGGCGGCGGGGAAGGCGTCTCCGCTGTGAGTGATGGCGGCGGAGCTATGGCTGCACCTGCTGATCGCTTTGAGATCTCCTCCGCTTCTTCTTCTTCAGGTTGCTTTAAAACAAACAAGAATTATGGCTTCAAAAAATAATGAGTTTTTCTTTTAATCAACACACTGATTTTGATAATGAGTTGATATTCTTTCCACAATGTTTTTATTTAATAATTTAATTGATTGTATTACAGTGATTAGTGTAGAAGGTCATTTGGATATAGAAAGTCTTGATAGCCCAATTTGTTAGTTATCACTAGAGATTGGATAGTCAGATGCATATGTACCTAAAGTGGAGGTGTCGGCTAGGCTATTATGGAACACTTTTATATTTAAAAAATCCTGGGAATTCAGGATCGACAAATTTAGAGTTCTGATTATAGAATCAAATGTATATTTACTTACGTTCAGGTCTTGGCTAATAAGGAAAGCATTTTTTGTATTGACATAAAAATATCGCAATTCCGGAATTTACAAGTTTACGATTCTAGCTAATGTTCTAAAGTAGGTTGCCATGGTTCATAGTGACAAACAACTTGGTGCCTTGAGTTTTGTTCGAAAGGAACCTTCATAAGAGGGTTGATAATTCATTTCCATACTATGTATCCAATTACTTGTGCATTCCTGGATTTCTAAAAGCACCGCTTCCATAATTTCTTTGTCAAAAATTATGTTTAGGTAAAAATGCATCTGAATATCTGATCTCTAGTTATCACTTACCACAATTTTTGACAGAAGAAAGAGGGATTTCTCTACATCCTTACTAATATTATAAATGCGCAAGTAACTCTGTCTGTCACGCTTTCACATAAATACTACGGAACCGATTTAAATGAAATTTGGTACACAGATAGTCTAGAGCCTGCGAAAGGACATAGGCTACTTTTTATCGACATACCACGCGGGCGAAGCCGCGGGCGGAAGCTAGTTTATAATATACCCCTGTATGGGTAAAGGTACACTGTGTCTAAAATCATTAATATTATTACCATAGCCACAAGAGTTTTTTCTGGTATTGTGTCCTCATCATCCCCAAACCTGCTTTTACGTTTTCTTTCGGATCTATCACCTCTGTCCCCATCAAGCTGCAATCTCTTTGCTTGTATCTCTGAAAAATAACAGCCATGGGTTTGGGATTATTGAAAAATGTATCTAGCCCTAGGGGATCCAGCATTTGGTGCAGGTAGTTTAGCTTTATTAATAGGTACAGCTAAAGGCATAGAAAGGGCTCTCAAGCCTAAAAAAAAAGATTACAATAAAGAATACAGTAAGGGTTCTCAGTGCTAGAAATATGTACAAATTCTAGTGATTTATGTAGTCTTTAAAAACTTTCAAAATCAATCTTTCTTTCTTTCTTTCGGAATGTGGATTTGGCTTACCTTTAGCAACTTTTTCATAATCATTGGGCCACATTGGGTCATATTCATTAGCAACATTCCAATCAAAATCACGAACATTTAATGACGCTGCCAATGTTTTTCCTTGACCTTTGGGACTGTTTGAATTAGATTCATCATCGTCTTTTTGTTTACTCTTCAAGTCTATTACTGGTGTAAGAACCTGTAACGAGTAGCTAATAATATATCAAAATCATTTTAGAATATACAATTTATTTAGACAATTGCTATTACCTGAGTAGATCGCCTTAACGCCTCACGCTTGGGCTGGGTAACTGCTGCTTTTTTTAATTGCAGCTGAGACTGTAACAACTTAATACCTGATGACCATCCTGCTACCTTTTCGGTGGTGCGAGCTTTGATTGTATCAAGATCGTCATATAACGACATCTTTGTTTATGTATAAGCATACAAGAATCTGCTTAACGTAATATTCTATATTACCCAGCCCACTAACCTATAATCTACAATATAATTCACTATGTTTATTTATTTCTGCAAATTAAGTGTACACAAGTTTACAGACACAAGCAAGAGCGCACTAATAGAAGCTGTCCATTCACAGTTTCACAGTTATTTTACATACGGTTTTGCATCACAGTGATCTCTACATTCTTTACAATAGGGTTTGATAGAGAAAAATAAACTTATCAGGTATTCATTCTTATAGAAGGCTGTCATAGAGTATGATAAGTATATATAGGAATAGAGAGCCCTCTAGAGCTTTTTTTATGCATACTAAAACGAACTAGTAGCGCCAACTGTGAATTGAATCCGAACTAATACGCTGTTTCTATAGATATACATAGCTATACACTGCTACTGTTCATAAATTCCAAGATATTTGAATTATTCTTGAATATTTATTGAAACTGCTGTATTTATTATAGAAGTTTATTAGCAGTTTCAATAAATATCTGATAAAGGTGTTAGAAATAAAACAAAGAACAAATTAATTTCATTTTTTATTTTTATAATGTTTGTGTTTATTATAGTATAATTGTGCTGCAATTTTGGTAATATCTTCATCATTTGCGTATGTTAATTTACCAGCTAAAATACGATTAATTGATCTACACCAACTATGCAACATAACAATAATTATCATTTCAGTGAAATATTCTTTTAATTTATCTTTATGTGCTTGGCAATTAAAAGGATAATCTACTAAAACATCTGTAACCGCTTTTATAGTTTTCCTTACATTATTTTTAGGAACGTCTTTTTTTAAAAATGATTCAATTATATTCTGAATGTCATGGAAACAATTTTCCAGTGCCTCACTTGGATAACATAACCATTTCTTTTTTTCATATTCTTTGGCTTTGATAAAACTATTGGACGGATTTTCATTGTTTGAATCTAGTAGGTTTTGTCTACAGTATTTACATGATTTAACAATACTTTGTAAACATTTTGTTAGGACCCAACCACACACATAATTTCTTTGCCCAGCATCAGCTTGTAGCGAGTGATTTTGTGGCAATAAAATGTCATCTAAAATAATATTTTCTTCTTTTGGAAGTTCAGGAGCATCCTGTTTTTCTGTAAGGAAAAACTGGAGTCCTTGTAGGCATTCATTCATGTCTTCCTCGCAGTTGGCCTTTTTAGATTGCGGCATATTATAATTATTCAACAACAATGCTTTAAATGCCCCTTCAAATGAATTGGTGTTAGGGGCATTATTTCTGACTCCATAGCTCCTGATATTTCCAAAGAAGTTTTCTACAGGGTCCTGATTAAAATTACGTGTTAATACTGCATCAAAACCATATTTATCAAACAACACTTTGCAAATTGCTTCCATGCCATTAATGGTTTTAATAAAATTAGTTACAGATGGAATAGTAGTTTCTATTAATCGTACTTTATTTCCACTTATCTTCTTTTGGATAAATTTTACAGTTTTCAAAACTTCTTTGGCATTTTGCCATAATTTATGATGCGGGGAATGCCTTCTTATAGGCCCCTTATACATTTTACCATCGGGTATATAAAATGTGTTGCCATTAAGGCTGTCAAAAACATTATCGAGCAACAAAGTTATGTCAATCAGCGCCCTACACTCTGTTGGTAAATCTCCTCTCGCTACCAAATGCTCAGTCACAACAGCTACACTATGACTAAAAATCTGCGTTGCAGATTTAACTTTCATTTTATTAATTTTTTCGGGGACAATATGTTCTTCGGTAATTTTATTTAATAATCGAAGTTCCCCGTATGTTTTGTCAGCTGTGTATACCTGCTGGTAGTACTCCCACTTTACCATTTTATTTTCATTGTTTGAGGTATACACCATATCTTTATTCAATAAATTATTTCTAAGTCCTTTTATAAGATGAGGGACGTCATATAACGGAATAATGTTCCTGCCGTTAATTGAAAAAAAATCATGGCGCCACTCTTTGCCAAGTCGCAAAAACGACGCTTTGGTATCGTTTACCAACTCTGTGATAGCACTTACATTGACGGAGCTTTGATCGCAGACACTATTTACAATTATTAGTCCCGATTTTTGTATTTCGGACACAACGCATTTAATTAATTTTTTGAGCTCTATTTTTTGCAATCTGTTTGTAAAGTAATATGCGACTGGCTGTTTAAAGTTGTGTTTCAAGCCTTTTATCATAAATACCAGAGCGTGATCTGCAAACCTTACATCACTAGAATTGGCAAATCCTTCAAATGCATCTTTGTGCTTATTATAAAATATATGAGGGGTCAGAGACATTTCGTCAAATATAAGACTGCATAGTCTATCAGGGGCATCCTTTTCAAGTACAGTTTTTTTAATTTTTTCAAATAAAATGGGATTAATACCAGGGTTCAGCTTAATTTGACTTAACAGACGTTTCATTGCCTTTGATGATGGCAATGTAAAATATTTATACAGTAACGAGTATGCCTTCGGACTTTTCTTGTACATCGACAATGCAAGAACTTTTTCATCTATAGTGAAACGTCTGCCTTTCGGCTTTTTAGCAGATTGTAACTGCATGTGTACAAATAATTGAGCAGGTTTCCGCATATTTTTCATCACATGCTGGAATGCTGTATCCTTAAATAATTTAGCAGCATTTGCTAATCTTGCCTTATAAGAAAGTCCTCTCTTCTTCAAGCGGCTTATTTCGGACTGCAAATTCTTGACTTTTGCGGCAAAAGGCTTCAAATGGACATAATTGTACGTCAATGAACCCATAGAACCTGAAAATAGAGATAATAGATTTATTTATATAACTATTTTTGTTCACACATTAAACAACGCAGGCAAATAAGTTTTACGTAATTAATTTTTTTTTTAAGTTATATTTTTGGT
The DNA here is from genome assembly GCA_949152455.1 of Lithophane leautieri. Classification (NCBI taxonomy): domain Eukaryota; kingdom Metazoa; phylum Arthropoda; class Insecta; order Lepidoptera; family Noctuidae; genus Lithophane; species Lithophane leautieri. The sequence goes on from OX424459.1 coordinate 11,304,323, forward strand.
AAAATTTGATACAGACGGAAATTAAAAGACCGAACTTGCAAAGGAATATTCCTTTGCAAGTTCGGTCTTTTAATTTGCATGCTATTAATTTTTTCTCCATGTCAATAAAATACAGTACTACAAGTATATAAACACAAGAAAAAAAAAAAAAACGGCTGCTTGCCGCTAAAAAAAATCAACTCCTACAATTTCTACTACACTTCAAACGTACGTGACTGTGTTCGTTTTAATTCAAAACGGTATGTTTTGAATATAACTTAACTGGTGAAACATTTTTAACTAAACTGGTGTTTTAGTGCAAAAATAAATACCTTTTCCAAATCTTTTTCGAGTACATCTGCTAGCCGCGCTGTAGTTGTGCTCCATTATTACAGTAGACGGAACAGCAGATGGAATACTACCATGAACAACTCCTGAAGCAAATACATGCATAATTAGTATTTTTATGGTCAAACTTATAAAAAATCATGACTGCCTTAAATATCATTTTGTCAGCATGGTGGGAGTAAAACCTATTCTCTAGCAGCGCTTATTTTCAACTGATATAGTATTAAATAAATTACACTGGTGCAATTCAGAAATCATCACCCTGGACAATGTAGAAAATCCGATTTACAAAATCGAATGGCTTAAATGCAATATTTTATTCTACCTGTGTCTGTTGGATGTGAAGTAGTATGACTCAGTTTACTATTGGCTGCAATTAAAGGAGATTCTTGTTCCATCATAAACCCAGCAGATTGTTCTGTAATCAAGATTAAGATAAAATAAGCTTCAAATCATATAAATTTGATGAAATATATACAATACCATTAGGTATACCGAAATTGATCAATTACACACAATCCCACCACTAGGCACAATAGAACGTTACTTTTTCCATAATATGCAAATGTATCTTCATTTTACATTTTACAACCAAGACATTTAAGGCTTTCTAATGTTGTTATTGGATAATAAAATGGATACATATAATTAGGTTGTCTAAATAATTGTTTTGCCTCGCTTTTTCTAGTTTGCCTTTGCGATTCATGAAAAAGTTAGGTACTTTCTCAAGCAGCTGCCAAAAGTAAAATAAACAATTGGATGGCATATAGATATTATACATATACACACCTGTTTCAGAAGCATGTGATGATAAAGGTTGGCTTAAAAGACCAATAGCAGATTCCCTGGCAGTGCTATCTGAAATTTTAATAAAACTAAATTAATACCAACATAGCCAACATAAATAAGTTGCTTTGTGAAGTATCTTTAATGTTTTGATACACTTAAGAATACCTGCAAAAAAAGAACCTGTATAATATGTATTCAGCCGAGTTGAATGAAATTGTTAAAGATTAAACATCATTTAATCCATCAAGGAACTTTAATGAAAGATTCACACTTGTATGGGAAATAAATACGGGTGTATTAGTACACCTACATTATTTTATTGACAGATATGTTTTAAGTCCCGTGTAATAGGAGGCAAGCTTTTAGCTGGACACGGTTCCAGACTATGTGCTGCTACTAAGAATTCACTAATGGAAACACTTCACCTGATCTGGGGATTGAACCCAGGACCTCATGCTCAGCAGTTACACTTGTAATCACTAAACCAATGAGGCAGTTCTAGAACTTTAATGAGACACAGTGAAAAACTATTAATGTAATATTAACAAACTTTTGAGCTTTCTTACTAAAAATGTATGTTTCAAATGTGGTCTACCGCAAAGTTTGTCATAACAACCCAGATTGTATACACACCATTTAAATGAAGTGAAGGAATTGCCAATGCACTTAGCCGGTTATTCCGAACTCGGTCTCTTGCAGTGAAATGTATGTCACAGATCAGCTTCTTTTGGTAATACTCGTAGTCAGAAGCAGTTTCCAGTTTTCCACCAAGAAGACTGACCCAAGCTTTAAAACGCTCAGGGAATTTATCAGCATTTGGAAAACGATGCATTGGTGTGCCTGAAATAATCAAAAAGAAGAATTTGGTTATATTGAATCTATAATTTTAAGTTACAAATAAAACAATCTTATTTCTTGCTAAATGGACTATGAGGGTTTTATAAAACTAGACAAAATTTCTTATAAAATATCGGATGCAACAGATGGCACAATACTACGAAGTAAAAAAATATAAGGGTCGCTCATGCTGTTGTAGTAATGCAGTGATTATCATGATAACTAAGGATAACCAACGCTCAACACAGTCAGATCAGTAAGTAGTTCTTACCACTCATTTTGTGACAAGGACAATCTGTACCAGTGTTTTAAAGAGTGATCAGCAAGCATTTCCTGTCACTTCAACTAAATGCCTATTAATAATTTATAGTATGTATAATTATAATATTATATTGTATTTATTAAGTCTGCTTTTTATTTCATATAATAATTAAATTTTCATGTATCTGTGGAACATAGTCCAGTTAAGCCGAGAAGTGGGACAGTAGGTGAAGACTTATTTATTTTACATAGATTACATAAATTAGGGGCTTACCCACTGACCGGATTTTTAGTTTCTACTTTTGATATGTAGTAGAATCGGGGTGAGAGAAAAATATTTGCAAGTAAATATAATGAATGATGAACAAACTTACCGCCAGCAGCACATCCAAAGGCGCATAATTTAGGCATTTTAAGAAAAACAAAGTTTAAAAACACAACACAAAAACAGCGTCCTTTCGCGACATTGTTCAACAAAATTCAGTATGTATTCCAAGGCGAATTCACCACAGGAAGGCGGAGGAGATCAAACCTCGACTCTACGCACTTACTGAAAATATTTCACAACTGAAATAAAACTGAAAAAATGGAGAAAATCTACAAATATGCGCATGCACGCAGAAAGTAGGTAGTCACCATTTTGAATTTGAATTTTGACATATTGTTGCCAGAAATTCAGAATTTTACCGGGAACCACTATTGCCAGTATCATTTTAGTGATATTTATCGATTGATTTGATAAAAAAATGAGATTTTATGTTTAGAAGTGTGAATAAGTTTTTAATGAAGTCTACAAATAATTATTTTTGTAATATTTTTACTTTTTGTAATTTATTTAACATTGCTGTTCTCAACTAGTGACATCTGTTGGCTCATCAAACTTACTAAAAACGACATAATTTTTGATTCAAATAATAGATGGCGCCACAAACGATTGAATTTGTACTACTATGCTACTGTCCTACGCCTGAAGGCTGTTTTCGGTTGTCAATTTAATATTGACATTTTGACAATAACTTTTTTTTCTTCCGTCTCGTCAGCATGGAATTAATAAGTACTTTAGAGACCCATCGTCCCCACCCATCGTGCTACGCTATGAAACATTCATCGCACGTCACAAACAATAGAACATCAAGTCGAAGAACCCTTTTTTTTGCATTTCCTTATACTGATTTTTTTTTCTACAATCTGGTAAACAATGGCATTTTTAACGCAAATAGTTTCCGAGCTATGAGCGCTTTGACAAGCTCGGTCGCATTCTAGCAGCGTAGCCAATTTGTGGGGATTTCCCCAAACTGCGGGTAATCTCAAAACACTAATAATTGTTTTGAGATTACCCGCAGTTTGGGGAAAAGTGCAGAATGTCATGATTTCATGAAATAGTCATTCAATACACTTACATGAACTTAGAAAGTTGTATTGCTGATACTAATGTTTATAATTCTGTAAACCCATATTTGTTACGGCCGCTAATAATATTTAAATCAACATACAACCTGACACTGACCTGCAAATTGCAAATAACGTAAGAAAATTTAAATTTCGCGGGCTGCCTTATCGCATCCACCTTAAGCCGTTGGTCCCGGCTGTCATACGTGGATCTTTGACGATCGTTACGGGTCGTCAGAAGCCCGAAAGCACAGAACATTAGTACTCAAGACCGAAAGTCTGACAACCAGTCTTACCAAGGGGTATCGGGGTATCGGGGGATTTTAGAAATAACCCAGTTACTGGGTTGTGGAGGTCAGATAGGCAGTCGCTCCATGTAAAATACTGGTATTCTGCTGCATCCGGTAAGACTGAAAGCCGACCCCAACATAGTTGGGAAAAGGCTAGGCAGATGATGATGACTATCAGATTACAGTCAATTTCGTTCGGGCTAGACACTCGTATCTCAAACAGATTAGCAATTTGAACTGCTTATACATATTACCTTCACCCGACCGTACAAAAGTACCAATATCATTAAAATTATCACAGATACACGCACTAAACTTTCTAAAACTAAAGTAGGATAATGTACCATCAAATCTGTACAAGCCCTTACTTCAAGAGTTATGAATTTTCAAACTTTCAAAACGCGATAACTCGAAAAACTCTTTTGCAGATAATCCCCTTTTGTTTGTGATGTGCGACATAATAACCTCTATTTAGGGTTCCGTACCCAAAGGGTAAAACGGGACCCTATTACTAAGGCTATGTCCGTCTGTCTGTCTGTCTGTCTGTCCGTCTGTCCGTTTGTCCGCGGCTTAGCTCAGAGACTGTTGGTACTAGAAAGTTGTAATTTAGTATGGGTATACATTTAAATAACGCCGACAAGTGGTAAAAAAAATCGTAGAAATATTTTTTTTTAGAGTACCTCCCCTCCACCTAAAGTGAGGATGGTTTTTTTTTTCTCGTCGATCACATGTTGTGGGGGTATCGTTGGAAAGGTCGTTTAAAAATAATGTGAGTTTGTGAAAACCATTTTTGGATTCAGGGATCCTAATTTTTGTTACAGTCAAGTGTCCCCCCCCCTTGCCAGATAAATGATTGATTTTGGATATGTTAAAAAATTCGCGGCAGTAGTATATATAACGAAATTAAAAGGAAAACTATTACCGCTACGTAGGCTCCACAAGTTACCGAGTAATAATCGATCAACTTAAATTTGCAGTTGCAAAAACATATTCTTCATACATGTATAGGAGAACATGTTTTCAACTGCAAATTTGAACATGTTTTTCAACAACAATGTTAAGTTTGTTCTTGGCACAGATTTATCCCAAATATGGAACCCTCTATTGTGCGTGGTCCGACACGCACTTAGCCGGTTTTTTGTAAAATAATTCAAAATGTCAGTATTACCGTGCGTTTGCACTGGCGAAACATTAAAGACAAAACATGTTGAAATCTCTAGTTCCTGTCAAAAATTGTATGGAACATTGACAGAAAATAGAGATTTCAACATGTTTTGTCTTGAATGTTTCGCCAGTGCAAACGCACGGTTAGAGATTTTAGAAATCGTAAAAATTAAATACAGCGAACGTTACACTGTTAAACGAATTAAATACCAGTAATCCAAGGTCACCTTTGTTGTGAATGTTTGCCCCTTATCGCCCTTATCGCACTGATAACGATCCAAGCCGCGTAGCGCCGAGCAGCAATCCTAAATAATGAGTGGGGGTGACGGGCGATTTGATAATATATAATAGTATATATGTATAATAGTAATCTATGATTTACTCTGCGTCCATCTGCGTCCAGCGCTCGGTGTGTGGCTCGGTGTGGCAAGACTTCGTGTTCTGGTTTGCAATTGGTCAACCGACATCATAAGGATGCCTCGTTGAGAGATGAAACACGTCTCGATTTCTTACAGGGTTTTTTATGACTCTTGAAGAATAGTTAAGCGGAATAGGTTACTAAATATATCTACGTCTATTGTATTTTTTTTTTAAATAATTTATTCCTTTTTAACCGACTTGAAAAAGAGGTTCTCAATTTGACACAAGTAATATTATGGGAATTCACGTGTGTTATTTTAATATTGCTTCCAAAAAAATATACCTACAACATTTTTATAGGTGTGTGTATGTTTGTATGGATATTTTTCAACGAAATTCTCCGAAACTATTAATCGGATCGTGGCCATTTATTTTTAATTGGCTTACACTTCAACAGAAAGTACAGGACCCATGCAAGTTTCATCAAAATCTGTTCAGTAGTTTTCAAGATATGGACTAATTACGTGCAATTGTGACTGGCCTATTGATACGTGCTATGGGTGTGTTGTCAAAAGGAAAACATCAAAAAACCTTGGTCATATATGTAGGATAGGTATGTAACACAACTAAAAAGTTAATAATAAAGAAATAAGTACACGATTTTTTTTATCCTCTAACTTGCTCTCCCGAGTTATAAAAAAAAACAAAAAAGTGTAAGCTAAAACGAAGTAGTAATATTTTTTCATGTCATTTTCATTTTCGGCCGAAAATAAGACTAAAACCGAAGCTTATTTTGGTTTTTGGCTGAAAATTTATTTTCGGTCGAACTTGGACACTAGATTTTTTTGTGAGAAACGGTAATATCATTGGAAACGGTGTTTTTTTTGTATTTTTTTTTTTAAGTCGTTACAAAGGCAGGTATACGCAAATATAATGAGATTGGCTAATTCAGCTTGCAGGGGACTGGAAAATGAGCTTGATTTGTTTGAACCTGTAATTATGGCTTGACCAAAAAGTCTTAACTCAAATACACGTAGGTACACACGGCTACACATCAAGCCATACATTTCCAGTTTATGCTGATCTCGCGATTTCCGTACATTGCGAGGTCAGCTTACACTGGAAATGTATAGCTTGATGTGTAGCCGTGTGTACTCTAATTCCTTTTACATAGGTACCTACAAAAGGAGTTTGTTTTTCATTTTTCGGAAATCAATACTTTTGGAAAAAGCACTTGTCACCGTTGTCACAGGGAAAAACCGAAAAAATATTGTCACCAATTGTCACTGTGATCATCCACTCTTTGGGTCATCATGAGAATGAAATAATGATAAAGTTTGTGATAAAGCAGTGAGTATGAAATGTTATATGGGCACATAAATTATAAAATGGGAACTCTTATTAGCAGAGATACGAGACGTATCAGTTTTGATAACAATTTTGCATTAAGCCCTCCTATTGCACTACAAAAATCTATAGAGGTAGAGAATGCGATAGCTTTTGATAATCTGTCTAATCCGGTAAGTCTTATTCGTTAGTCACCGGTAAGTTTTGAGTAAGTTGCCTAAATAATTATCTACTAAAAATACAATAGACGTAGATATATTTAGTAACCTATTACGCGGGTTTTATAGCGGTTAATATTTAGATAAACGGAATAGGTAACTAATTATATCTACGTCTATCGAACTTATTTTATAGTTTCCCTATTTTAATTATCTACTGCCACTGTAAAGAGCTCTACACACTGAATCACCTGACCTCACCCCTGGCCCCTGATACACGGTTCCAAGTTTAAACAAGCAAGGCACATACATAATGCGCCTTTTGTGCCGCGTCCTAACTGGACTGCGAATGTTGCTTTCAAGTAGGACGCAGTCACGCAGGGTTAGACACGCAGTACAGATTACAAAATGGGCGTCCACGGCGCGTTTATAACGCCGCGTGCATAGGCCTTAACTATTACCATATTACCATCTAGACGTGCGATTTACAATATATTTAACTAATTTCAAGCAGTCGATTTTGTAGGGTAATAGGTTTTAAAATCTTGAAGATTGCATTTACAAACTTTAAAATCGACGATGTGTTTACCTCACCGTGCGTTTGCACTGGCGAAACATTCACATAAAAACATGTTAAAATCTCTGTTTTCTGTCAATGTATCGACTTGCGTTCGCATTGTCACGCAACTTGTTGACGCGAAACATGTTTGATGTTTCTTAACACTTGACATGTTTCGCCACATGTTTTTACAAACCTATTTCGTATCAAAATGTATCTGTATGAATCTTGTAACGCGTTGTAAGATTGGTTTTCACACTTGGTCGGTTTTTATAGTGCACACATTTTGTATTCCACAAACATGGAAACCTTGCCAAAGCTCTACAAACTTCATCGTATCTACTTTGTACCACTCTATGTTTCGGTAGAAACACGGGATGTTTACCACAATACTCGGATAATACTAAATATCAAGCAATAGACAAGTTGCGAGACATAATTTTACGTAAACAAACAACAGTGCGAACGCAAACGTGACAAACCTCTATACAAAACATGTCTATTGTATAAGTTTCTAGACAGTGCGAACGCAGTTTACAACAAATCTTGAGATCTGTGTTAAGACTTACTCATGTTTTATATGTTGCGAACGCAAGTTCAACAAAACAAGTAATGAGATTTGTTTCATGTGACAAGTTTTGAAACATCTACATGTTGAATGTTTTCTGGTGCAAACGCATAGTAAGACCAAATAAAAACCAAGACGGAGCGCTACGAACAATACAATGAAGCATGCTAAAACTACACCTCCGCTCTTTGCATACACGCTCACACAGCACACATTTAAAACTATTTACAATGACACTACAATCAAACTACACCAAACTAAGTGCACACATGTTTACGAAACCGGCGTCACATCACTGTTGACAGCGCTCTCTTAGTTTTTTATTTGGTCTGAGGTGGTTACTAAAACTGTAGCTCTAACCGTGCGTTTGCACTGGCAAAATATTTACGAAAAAACATGTTAAAATCTCTATCTTCTGTCAAAGTTCCATATAATTTTTGACAGGAACTAGAGACTTCATCATGTTTTGTCGTGAATGTTTCGCCAATGCAAACGCACAGTAACGTTTACACCGAGGTACCTATTAAATATCTAGGTATTCCACATTTCGTGTCTAATGTTTTCATTTGCATCACAGTTAACACCATCTAAATCAAGGCTGTAAAGACTAGTTGTCTATAAAAGTTTGGATTTGGATAAATAGTCAAAAATTCGAACATAACATGTTTTCGACAAGTCTGTTACAATACTTATTGAAAATAAGTACATAATAAGCGTTTGCACCAGAAAATTTCAACATGTAGATGTTTCGAAACTTGTCACATGAAACAAATCTCATTACTTGTTTTGTTGAACTTGCGTTCGCACTGTACGCAACATGAGTAAGTCTTATTACCGTGCGTTTGCACTGGCGAAACATTCAAGACGAAACATGTTTAAATCTCTAGTTCCTGTCAAAAATTGTATGGAACATTGACAGAAAATAGAGATTTCAACATGTTTTGTCGTAAAAGTTTCGCTAGTGCAAACGCACGGTTAGGTCTTAAAGATCTCAAGATTTGTTGTAAACTGCGTTCGCACTGTCTAGAAACATATACAATCGACATGTTTTGTATAGAGATTTGTCACGTTTGCGTTCGCACTGTTGTTTGTTTACGTCAAATTATGTCTCGCAACTTGTCTATTGCTTGATATTTAGTGTTATTCGAGTATGGTGGTAAACATCCCGTATTTCTACCAAAACATAGAGTGGTCCAAAGTAGACACGATGGAAGAGCTTTGGCAAGGTTTCCATGTTTGTGGAATACAAAATGAGTGGACTATAAAAACCGACCAAAGTGTCAAAACCTATCTTACAACATGTTACAGTAGTACCCAACTGATATGGCTTACCGTGCGTTTGCACTGGAGAAACATTACAACAAAACATGTTTAAATCTCTAGTTCCTGTCAAAAATTGTATGGAACATTGACAGAAAATAGAGATTTCAACATGTTTTATCGTAAATGTTTCGCCAGTGCAAATGCACGGTTACCGATGTACCTGCGCAGAAGATGAATTTTCAAAGCGCGGGAAATGCTATTGACCAATCGGCACGCTCCACGCACCGCGCTTCTTTTTTCCTGTTCCGCTATTGGTCGGCAGCTGCCGCCATGTTAGCGCGCGCCGCGTGGAATGTTACTCAGCCGCCATACTTGCGAGTGAGACGGAACTAACAGCTGCAGTGTATTATGAACCTTATAATAGTGAACTAAGGTTGATTGTAAGTGTTAAGTTCTTTCGTTAATCATCGGGGCCATTCTTTCTTTTCTTTGCGAACGAAGATTCACGACGCGCCTTATCAGTTGGGTACCACTGTACTAGATTCTTAAAGATACATTTTGATACGAAATTGATTTCTATAGATAGGTGCGAAATATGTCAAGTGATATGAAACGTCTAACATTTTTCGCGTCAACAAGTTGCCTGACAATGCGAACGCGAGTCGATACATTGACAGAAAACAGAGATTTCAACATGCTTTTATGTGAAGGTTTCGCCAGTGTAAACGCACAGTCTCAACTCGTAACTAGTGTAAATTCGTTTTTAATTCGACAAAGTGTTCCTGTCAAAAATTGTATGGAACATTGACAGAAAATAGAGATTTCAACATGTTTTGTCTTGAATGTTTCGCCAGTGCAAACGCACGGTCAGACGTTTGCGAAATTTAAGCATTTCATTAACACGAGGGCAGGCGCGGTCCGAGAGGGGGTCCTTGGGGTCATGACCCCCCCTAAAATCATTCAAGCTGTCGAGAGACTGAATGATTTACGTACTTTACAATTAACCATTTCCCTAAAAATATTCCTCGGCACCAATGGTGACCCAAAATCTTGGGTTGCGACCGCGCCTGCGCGAGGGCCTCCGGCGGCGGGCCGTTTCGCTATTGTGTCTCGCAAACGCGAATTTATTTATTTATTAATCACCAGCTTGCACTAACAGTATAAGACACCAAACATACAATGGCTATTATTAGACAATCATGAAATTAAAATAAGATAGAACAAAATTTACTCGCAATTATACAAAATTTAATAATAATAAATTAATAAATAAGTTAATAAATTTAATATAATTGTACAATATTAAATAGGATTAAACAAATAAAATAGAATTATACAAAATTAAATTAAATAGAATTAGGATGGAATTAATAATAGTGTTCAATTGAAATTAGCATACAGATAAATCAATACATAGCAGCTTTGGTTACTTAATCTAATGCAATGAGATGGTACTAGGTGCAGCTATGGACTCAAGGTATCGTGCAGCAGTGGTCAGGAATCTCAGCTTAGTACTAGCGAAAACATCTAAGGACTCGCTATATAGTAAAATGTTGTTTATATGCGTGAGGGCTACATACAACGAACTTGTTTTAAGGGTCACGGAACTGATTTGAGGTATTGAAAAAAGGGGACGTTGTTATGGGCGAAGTGTATGTCGAATGGGTAAAGGGACGTTAAAGGAAATGAATTGCAATAGAGAAGAATTGAAGTGGGAACCTCGGACTAGACGGAAGAAATATTTGACGGTTGCAATATTTCTCCTTACTTTTAAGCTCTGGTAATTCACCATACCCAGTATGAATGGTGTTGGGTACATATACGGATAATAGCCATAAATTTTAAAGTAAAGGTAGCGCGCAAACGACTTTTGTACCCTTTCAAGGACCAAAGTATATTTCTTTTCATGAGGGTTCTAGATTACACTGTTGGTTTCTAGCAAACTGCTTATGTACTCGTATGAGTTGTATAATAAGATGATCGCCTGTCGATTGTTAAAAATTTTAGCCTGACGCAAGACAAAACCTAAGTTTTTGCGGGACTTATTGCAGGTTTGTATTATAATATGTTGATTAAACGTGAGGTGAGAATCAAAATTTGTACCCAAATCGTGTATGGTGGAAACTCGCTTCAGGGGCTCGTTGTTCAAAGTGTAGGTGTTGTTTATGGGTTGTGCGGCTTTTGAGAAGGTCATAATCGCACATTTACCAACATTGAGGTTGAGGTTATTAGCAGCACTCCAAGCGTGTATGCTATCGATATCGAGTTGTAATGCAGCTGTATCGCTGGAGTTGACAATGGGAAGAGCTACTTTAACATCGTCGGCATACATCAAGACTCTGGAGTGTTTAACTCGTGCGGGTAAATCGTTAATCACTATTAGAAAAAGAAGGGGCCCGAGGTTAGTGCCCTGCCCAATGCCAGAAGTGACCGCGTAGCACTCAGAATTGGCATATTTATATGTGACATATTGCTTACGTTCGTGCAGATAATTTGCGAAGAATTTAAGCAACGCAGGAGAGAAACCCGCCATGGCTAATTTACTTAAAAGTATGTCGTTATCGACGCGGTCAAACACCTTTTGGAAGTCAAAATAGGCCACATAATGTTGTTATATAGCAAATTAGACGTAGTTAAGCGATTTGACAGGAATCCGTGCTGTTCATCTACGAACCACCGTCGCAGTTGTTGAGAATAGATTCTTCCGTACATGGACTGTCAAGTGTTTATCTAGATTTTTGTTTTTATTCATCATTTTTAGGAGTCAGCAGGAGAAATCATTTATAAGGAAAAGGGCACAGATAACCAAGAAAATGGTGAAATGGATTACTGGTCGCACAGAATAGATTATCTGAAGAAAGAACATCAGGTTATCAACAAAATTATTGAAGCTGAATATGACAAAAGTATTGAATATACAAATAAATCATTTGAAACACCTAAAATAACGCACGAAAAAATTCAAAAATTAAAACCTTGTATCGACTGGCGAACTAAGGTATCGTTACACAAGTAAAAAAACCTTTCACATATTTGTTTTTTTTTTTAATTAGTATTGCAGTCCGTTTACAGTTAGTAAGTTTAGTTAACTCTGATTTTTCATGACAATAGAAAAGCGGTTCCGTCATAATTTAACGGACGTCATGAAAATCGGTCATTTTCACCAGTATTTGACAGTCTCGCTAGATTTGCCCTCACAGTACTGTCACAAGAAAAAGAAGTGTCCATACTGAGTAGAGTGAGATCTCACATTAAATAGCGTTTCCATGAGTAGTCACTGCGTCATTGTGAGTCAGAGGTATTAAAACGAAACGGTAAAGTGACTATCTTTTGACCAGGTAGGGTGAATCTAACGATTTAAATCTTTGCCGCTGTCATCATTTTCATGGCAGCCGACACTGCGGCCGTCCTCTCAGGCATCGGATATCCACATGTGGTGTGTGTGGCCACCGCTCTTCTAGGAAACCGTAGCTTAATTGTGCACTTTGTGATACAAAAATCTTTTGACATTGGAATGGTGTTTAGTACTAATTTTAGCCACGCGCTGAAAGATCCTTGTAGAACAGCTATACCTTTTTTTTTTCTTCAGTTTTTTTGTCTGGTCACTAAAAAGTTTGTTCATCATTTTACGCTGACTGTACAATATATTCACAGATTATGAGCTGTTACGAAGAAAATAGTCATCAACCATTAGTGTGTGCAAAGGTAGTGCAAGCTTTTACCAAATGTGTTACGAAGTGCAGATTGGAAGATTAATTATTAAGAGTTTTTGTTATTTTATTATTGATATATTTATTGGTCCAAATAAAGCTATTTTTTCTTGAATCTTTCTATGTTTCAACTAACGTGCAAAATAAAATAAATGAAATAAAAGAATCTTAAATATATATATTAAGCGCACTGGTATACATGAGGTTACTTTTTCTTCCCGAGAGAGGTTACTTTTCTTCTCGAGATCAAAGCCGCACTGGTTCACATGTACATAAAATATACCACCAGGAGTCTGACCATAGACATTTATGAGTCTCTTTAAAATAAATTATTCAAAGCCGTTATATAAATTTACATTTTACTGTAGATCTTTCCATGCATTTGCACTGGCGAAACATTTACTACAAAACATGTTGAAATCTCTATTTTCTGTCAATGTTCCATACAATTTTTGACAGGAACTAGAGATTTCAACATGTTTTGTCTTGAATGTTTCGCCAGTGCAAACGCACGGTTTGAAGTTTGAGTTTGTATATTAATATTGTAGGGACCTAGCTATGATCACGCCATCTACAATTAGCTTTGCCCGACCTTCCCCGTCATCAAGGAATTAGTAAGTACTAGAAAACCAGTAATCTAGTGCCCAGTTTGTGTCGTTTCTGTGACAGTTTGACTTGACTGACTGAAAGAAAACGTCAGTTTTTGCTTGTTATCAGCGTTGCGTTGTCGTCACTGTCGAACTGTCAAACTTTTCGTTAGATTCAAGATTCAAATGAATATAAAGTGGTCAAGTGAATTATGTTGTTTTGTATTAGAATTTAATTCATTTATTCAGTGTGTTGTTCTCTTTTCCCTACAATGGCTACAAATGATTCTATAGTAGAAGATGTAGCAAAGTGCCACACTATTTTAGCTAAAATTAATTCAATAAACGACACTGTTGTCACCAAGGTACTTTGAATGATTACACGTAACTTAATTATAAGAAACTAGCTGCGCCTCGCGGTTTCACCCGCGTTAGTCTCGATCCCGTGGGAATTTCGGGATAAAAAGTATCCTATGTGCTATCCAGGTCATAGTCTACCCCTGTGCCAAGTTTTTTTGCGTGAAAGCTTAACAAACACACTTTCGCAATAAACATTATAATTAAATTGATGTATACTTTTCCTTTTCTAGGCACCAGATATTGATGATTTCACAATCATAAAACCCATAAGCCGAGGCGCTTTCGGAAAAGTCTTCCTGGCACATAAAAAAAGTAATAAGGATCAGCTGTATGCAATCAAAGTTATGAAAAAGTCGGACATGATCAACAAAAATATGGTCACACAAGTTGTGACCGAGAGGAACGCTTTGGCGCTGTCGAGAAGTCCTTTTTGTGTTCATTTATATTACTCATTGCAATCAACTTCATCTATTTACTTGGTGAGATAGCAAGGTTACTTTGAACAAAATACTATTAAACTTAGTACTAGCATCAGGAGTTGTGTAGTTTTGATATTGATTGACTGATTGTTGTATTTGGGATCCTTCTAGGTCATGGAGTACATGGTTGGTGGTGACTTAAAATCACTGCTTGGTGTATATGGGTTTTTAGAAGAATCTATGGCAGTATTTTATGTAGCTGAAGTCACTCTTGCATTGGACTACCTGCATAGACACAACATTGTACATAGAGACTTGAAACCAGATAACATGCTTATATCTAGATCTGGGCATGTGAAGCTTACTGACTTTGGTTTATCTAAAATTGAAGTTAATAGAGGTAATCCTTTCATAATTGAATACCATAAATCTATTTTAGTTTTTAATGTTTCAGTAATAAAACTTTAAATTAGAATTGCAGGAGATTTGAATTAGACATTACCGTTGCATGGTAATAAGTGTTGTAATCTAATAAACATATTCCCCTTTCAGATTTAGAGATATCAGATTTTGCGAACTGCACACCCAGCCTGAACATGAGGACCCCGGGACAACTACTCTCACTCACATCTCATTTGTCCTTTGGTTCGGGTGGTGAAGACAGTACACATACTTCTGTGATGTCTACCGATGCTTGTGAGAACCTTCTTGATGAGCTTAAAGAAACCAGTACGCTTTTATTATTTCAATAGAACATCTTATCTATTATAAATCCATGGTATAAATCTGAAATATTTGCAGGTAAATTAAAAAATCTGTTTGATGGAGTTAGCGGTTTTGAAAGTTCACCATTATTGAATCAATCAAACATGTCAGGGATACATCCATTTATGAGTGCTGAAAGTATTAATTTTGAAAATGTGAGTACTTGTTTCTTAATAGCATGGACATTTATAATTTCTTCTAACACAACACAGCTAGTGGTCCAGAAACTCATTTACAGGATGGATTAAATATTTTCATAAAAGTGATGAAATGATTTGATTTTTTTACAAATAAACCATGCTTGCTATTTTTATGATACTTATTATTTTGTAGTCTCAAGACTCGGGCTCATACCACACCTGTGAGAGTTCAAAGAACAGTTCGAACTCCAGAAGTAACAAATCTACAGATCCAAGTAGCAACAGTTCTGTGGGGGAGTCCACCGTGCTGTCAGATTCGCAGCATGATCAGTCCACCTCTCCACTGTGCAGGGGACACTCCTTGAAAAGAATACCTAGGTACTTACAAGTTGCTACTTCATAAAATACTGCCTAGTCTAGATACTATTTTTAGTTTGTCAAATCTATTTCAGTACATACTATACTATTATGATTTATGACCAAAATATGTGTTAGTTTCTAATATTGCCTTAAAAGGTACCCACCGCAATGGTCGTTTCGCAACCATTCGCTGCGCGAGCTTTTGTTGATAAACATTCATTCGTGAAACAAACATGCATTCGCGAGCATAGCATTAAGCTCTGGCTAAGCTGAAGCGAATCCCGCGAGGTGTGCTTGCGTCGATTGTGTCAACTAAATTTTATGGAGGTGTTGAAACTAGCGCGATAAGTCGGTGATTCCTTAAGAGCTTTTACGCCATCAGTGCGCTGTTTGGGTCAAAACGGTACTTTTCGACCCAGTTAATATACATCAACATTATTTTAAAAACATATGAATAATCATTTTTAGGAAATATTGTTGTCTAAATATTTAGTTTTTAAACATGACAAAAAGATACCAGCAAAGACTTGAAAGGCACCCCAACGATCTGGCTGCTGCACTGGAAACAAGAAGTTACAGGAGAATACTTAAAAGGAACGACGTCGTGTAGTCACAGGTCCACACAGGTATGGGTACACCTGTGTGGACCTAAGCACGAATACGGAGTAGATGGCTCGCTAGAGTCACGCTCTTCCCGCCAGTTTTTTTCTCCATCTCATCCGCTAATAGTACAAACAGATCGCAGATTCCAAAAAAAAGTAAAAAAAAAATTGTAAGGAATTTTTTTAGATTAATAAAATATTTGTGAATTCTATCAACATAACTGAACAGAGTTCTCTTAATTTCACTTCTTAATCTCACTCAAAATATCTTTAATCACTTATTAATCTAACAAACAATATTGTTTATATAACTACAAAGATGATTAGGAAATACATAGCAAAATAACTTTTTTCCAAAAAAAAAACAACCAATGCGAAATAAAAATCCAAACAATGCGAAATTATTAAGTTACTTATTTTTTTTTTTTTACTTGTATAATTATCTTCCTTATCTATCTATACTTTATTAATATTACTAGCTGTGCCCCGCGGTTTCACCCGCGTAGGTCTCGATCCCGTGGGAATATAGGGATAAAACGTATCCTATGTCCTATTCCAGGGTTATGGTGTACCCGTGTGCCCATCCTTTCCTCTCTAGAGTAGGGAACGGCGCGGCGCCAGGGTCGAACGGTTCGCGTATTGCATTTTTATACTCGTGATAACTTCGAAATTAAATGTCCGATTCGAATGAATTAAAATATTTTACTGCTACATAAATACCCTTCATGTAAAAACTATTTGTTTGAATAAGAATTAATATTATGTTGATAAAACTCCTTCGCAAATAATGCATTAATTTCGAACAAATTTGATTACCATAAAAAAAGGTTATAGTGAGTCAATCTTAAAAGATAGACATGTGCTGTCACGGACTTTTTTTTGAAATTTTAAAGAGGAACAATTCCATCATAAATGATTTTTGCGTTACTTAAACCGTTTACGCAGCGCACGCAACGGAAGCTCTCAAAAAGAGAGAGTTTTTGAGAGCTTCCGTTGCGTGCAATGTGTAAACGAATTCTTCAAGGACATTCTAATTAACTACAATGGTTTTTGGTACGCAGGTGTACCGCGCGGTAGCATAGCGGGTAGACCATGACCTGGAATAGGACACAAGATACGTTTTAACCCTATATTCCCACGGGATCGAGACCTAAGCTGGTGAAACCGCGGGGCACAGCTAGTTTTAATATAATAATGGCTTACTGTAATATAAGAACACCTTCTTAAAAACTTGCAATTTAAAATTTTAACTAAATGAGGTACTATAAAACTCTACGCGATCGTAGTAAAATTGTAATGATTTGCGCGTGCAGTTCTATAGCATAACTTATTAGAACTCATTTAGTTAAAATTTGCGCTGTGTGTCACAGATGGCGTAAACGCTCTTAATCATTAAAATAGGTAATCGATGCGCGCATTCGCGTTCTGCGACCAACGCGGAATTCGCCTCAGTGTGGTCAAAGCTTTAAAAATGGTTTTTTGGGTTTGTATTCATGTACTCACCAAACTGACAAATTCACGAATGAATATTCGTCGCGTAACGTAACAATACAAAACTTCCTCAAAACAAATTCGCGAAGCCAATAATCGTGAGTAGACCCTCCTGAAAGTTAAACATCATTATCATCACCTGAGGAGTCACGGCCGTGAGTGGGTCTTAGCCTGATCGAGTATATTTCTCCATTGTGACCAATTTTCGGCTTTTCTATTCAATTTCTAACTACAACAGTCCATAAATCTTGGTCTACGCAATCCAACCATGTTAGCTCGGCCGGCCTCGGCTTCTCCGGCTATCTGATGTCCTATTAAGTCAACGTTTGGGTGCTTTGAGCTCTTTCTAACGACTTGTCCTGCCCATCGAAAACGTCCTATTTTTACCCGACTACGACAAAACAAAAAGGAAGTTATGGTTTTGACCGGTATGTATATATGCATGTATGTTTTTTCATGTGTCTTCATCGAATATGGCGCCCTCAAGAGGAAATAAAGTCAGGAACTAAAAAAAAAATCTTTGGCTATGTTGGGTATCAAATGAAAGGGCTTAATTAGCACATTTCAATAACATATATTATAACCCTATTTTTTTTTAAATATAAATAAATTTTATTAAACTAATACCCAACTACAATTACAAATCCGGAATCACACGTGTTAGAAATCAAACAGATTAAGTGTGATTCCGGATTTTTAATTTATCTGTCTGTGATGTCTTGTTTATTCCCTTTTTATGACTTTTTTGTCGTAGTATTTACATATTTTTGAAATAAAAAACATAATATCATTGCAGCTTCAGAGCCAAAAAAAGAAAAAGGATTTTGGATTGTGATGGAGATACACCTACGGGTGTGACAAGCCTACTAGAGTCTAAAGCGAATCACAGCGGTCTGACACAAGAGATCATGGCCTTGGAGTTGAGTCAGAATACGCCTAAACGCATGTCCATACACCCCACCCCTGATAAACGCAAGAATCCTATAAAGGGTGTGTTGAAAAAACGGTAAGAAAAAAAATATCTCCTCCTTTTTGAAGTCGGTTAAAAGCTTTCAAAAATATGCAAAGTTATAGTCTATCTTTTAGTGCTCATATACACGAACGGCACGTTGCCAACGGCAATTTTTTGAGATTGTAGCCAAGAATTCAAAATCTATTAAGTACTTCATTAAAAATAACTGAATTGCACTCTGAATGAATATAATTTTAATTTTTTTCACAGTTGGGTCTCGCAAAATGACAGCCATCATTTCAATGTTGGAGTAATATTCTCCACGCCAGTATCGAATAAGTCGCCGGAAACAAAGAAGAAGGAGACTCGATTCAATCTTCCTAAAGAAGACCAACCGCCATCTGGGACTAAGGAGAAAACATTTATGTTTGGCAAACATGTCTCCACTAGTTTAGAAATATTTCCTACTAGAAGATTAAGTAAGGTAATATACATCAAGTACCTACTTACTGCACTTCCAGCTTATCCCTTAACAATGTTTTGTTAGTTAAAATTATAGGACTATGTACCGTTTTGACTTTCAAAATGAAGACTAGATTTTTTCATAAATTAAACTTTAACCAAAATAAAATACTAATCTGCCAATTGACCATTCTCTCACTGAAAATGCATGCAAGCAGGCTGCCTCTGGTAAGCACGTGGAAAACATGCGCAACACTGAGAGGCTTATCTGAAAAAGCCTTGGCAACAATAAATTAAAGTTAGAAACATGTTACAGGGTGATGGGAGTCGGTCACCTACAGATTTGTGTAGGACTCCATTAGCTACTGCGCACACGCCTTATAGGACACCAAAAAGCGTGAGGCGAGGCAACTTAGTCTCAGACCAAAGGATTTTAGGAACACCTGACTATCTGGCGCCTGAGTTACTTTTGAGGTAAGATGAGAGGTATTACTTTTATATTTTCCTCTCAAAGCAACTAAACGGTATAAATTTCCAATACTGTTGAAACGAGGAAGTAGCAGTTTAGCGTCTAATTTAGCTGAAATGTCGTTACACGGCAGTTGTGACTACTTACATCAGGTACCTAAAGACGTGTCCACACCTGCGCACGCCTAGTAACAGTGCGGTTCGCGTTCATCTTAGGAACATAGTATGGACCTTCACTTCACGGTTCGTGCGCGTGAGCTTCAAAAGGGAATATGCATGTGATTCAATAAGGGTCAAGTATTTTTTTTTTATAAACTATATTACTTCAGAATTATGCCTCCATCAATATTTTTGAATAAATGTTCTTTTTGAGCGAGAAATTAATTTTTAAAAAGTGCCAAAAAACTGCGGGTAATTCAAATACTTGAAAAGCTAAGAGCGGATGTGACGTAACAATCTAGCACAACAATCAAAATGTCAATGTCAAGTCAATCAACAAGTGTCAGTTGCTTGTTTGTTTTCATAGAATGTGACGTCACCACACCAAGCGCGCCATATGGAGGGCGTTTGAATAGCCCGGATCGGTTGGATTAAACAATTTTTTTTAGTACTTTAAATTGCTTTTTTTCAGTCGATTTTTTTAAAACTATTATTTGACGAAGTAAACTATCGAATAAAAATATTAAAAAAATACATGCATATTCCCTATTGCGCAGGTGTGGATCCTTCCACGCGAACCGTTCGCATCATGCGCGCGCGCTCGTAGATTGTGACGCGTCCATTGCCCTTCGAGGCGCCTAACGTGCACAGTTCGTGCGCGTGCGCTGCCCGTGCACTGGTGTGGACACGCCTTTAGCTATACGTGCACGATTGCCATCCAGTAACATAACAAACCTTTCACAAATCCATGCCAGGATATGGACGGAATGAATCGCTATGCTTCGCTCTTCAACTGTTTTCAGACAAGGCCACGGTCCTTCAGTAGACTGGTGGGCGTTGGGGGTATGTCTGTACGAGTTCATGACAGGCGTTCCACCTTTCAACGATGAAACTCCGCAAGCAGTCTTCAAGAACATATTGTCGAGAAGTGAGTATTTTTAAAACTGGAAGTTAGTTGAAAAAGTTATTATTTTTATTCAGCAAATGTCGGCGAAGATAGATTGCTATCATCCTTTATTGAAGCTGTAAGATATCTACTGCCTTGCCGTCATTTTTGTTTGCTCTTTACGGACTGATATTATTTGATGGCCGATTCCTATATTTTATTT
The DNA here is from genome assembly GCA_949152455.1 of Lithophane leautieri. Classification (NCBI taxonomy): domain Eukaryota; kingdom Metazoa; phylum Arthropoda; class Insecta; order Lepidoptera; family Noctuidae; genus Lithophane; species Lithophane leautieri. The sequence goes on from OX424459.1 coordinate 11,325,219, forward strand.
ATGGACAGTTATTGGTTAAAATTAAGATTCTTTACTAAGAATCTTTAGCAGTATTGAAGCAAAGACTTCACAGCTGAATGAATAGTAGCATTAGTAGTCCCCATATGGAAGTAGCTATCACAGGTAAAATTAGCTTACGAATCTATTTATATTCCCAGTTTGGCAATAAAAACACACACACATACACATACCACTACACACCATTACTACCATTGGTAAGGAAAACGATTGGTTTATGTTTCTAAGAACCGAGCATTAATAACTATTGCATACTTATACTTATTATTGTCAGTAGCCAGCCGCTATATGCTTTTCTTGGCTAATAAAAAGATTGTCCATTCATTTTTTTTTAGGGTTCCGTACCCAAATGGTAATACGAGACCATTACTAAGACTCCGCTGTCCGTCCGTCCGTCTGTCTGTCTGTCCGTCTGTGACCAGGCTGTATCTCATGAACCGTGATAGTTAGACAATTTTCACAGATGATGTATTTCTGTTGCCGCTATAACAACAAATACTAAAAAACAGAATAAAATAAATATATAAGAGGGCTCCCATACAACAAACGTGTTTTTTTTCTCCGTTTATATAGATAATGGTACGGAACCCTTCGTGCGCGAATTCGACTCGCGCTTGGCTGTTTTATTTTAACGACAAAGTGGAAGCTCATTAAAACATCGAATGTATGCTAATGTAAGGCAGGTAGCGGGGCATTAAACGGAGTGTATAGTCTACTTATTAAAACCATAAATTCATTCACTCACTGAAAGACAGCGCACATGCTAAACCTCTGGCTCTAAAAACTAGACAAGAGTTCTTTATATAGAAGGTTAGCACTAAGGATTTTTGAAAAATCATCACATAATATAATTTAGTAGAGGATGAAAGTGGGGAAGTCCAATTGGGCACACGGCTTGTCACTAAATAATGTTATAATAATGTTTCAGACATTGAATGGCCGGAAGACGACGAGGCCCTATCTCCGGAGGCAGTGAGCGCCATCGAGGCGCTGCTGACGATGGAGCCGGCGGCGCGGCCCGCGGCGCCTGCCGTGCGAGCCATGCCGATATTCAGGAACATCAACTGGGACAACCAACTCGATGTGGAACCACCCTTCGTACCCACCCTTGATGATGTGCATGATACTGGCTACTTTCAAGGTACGATTTATATTGGCTGGATAATAACATCCCTTACTGATCCTTTGAAAATATCTATTCTGTCGACATTTTTTTCATGCAAATGTTCTTAACCAATGCGAGTTCCCCCTTTATAAAAACTTCGCATCGATATAGATTAACGCAATTACGAAAGTCTTGGTTGAAGTTAACCTTTAGCTTTCATTGATTTGTCGGAACGAGACCTTTTTTATTTAATTGGTTATACCGCGATGAATAGATTGGCCAGTCAGTAAGTTGATAGCTGTGCTGTATGGCTAATAAAGGATATCAATAACTTATTCTATTTGGATAGGGAATAACTGAAGAAGCTTTTTGATTTTTGATTTAGCAAAATATTCGAAATGGGATCAAGTAAGTATGTGTACGAATATTTTTCAGTAGTTAGAAATATACTGAGACTATCATTATACAAAAAAGTTGCACATTATTTGTTATACTGAACTAAGTATTCCTTGAAACAGAATATACAGGGCGACCCACGGATATGCCACATGGAGGGAAAGTATCTTGAATATTGTAGATGGAACATTTTACTGAAAGAAGACATTATTTGAATTTAAAAAACAATTTAAACTGCATTCATAGATATCTAAATAATTACATGGTTGAACCGAGAATCAAACCCGTTACATGAGAAAAATAATCACCGTGTAGTTTTATTATAACGATCGAAAGGCTTCATCATAAGGATTATTTTTTGCTAAATAACCAGTGATCGGAGTAGGTAGATTGAACTGGGGCCATTGATCCGAAACGTATATATTAATATGGACATTCCTCCGGAATTGGTGGATTATTAAAAAAAAACCGGAACTTATGTAGGAATTGTATTCTGCCAGAGTGGAAGGAGTCATTTGATGATTTGCCATCCTCAAAAAAAAAAGGTAGGAATTGTAATAAAATGAGCAAATAAATAAAATAGCAAATAAATAATGAATTAATTTAGTTTTGATAACTTCCTTTAAATTTTGAATTGAGTAGTAATAATATCACTACCAACATTAACAATATTTAATTGAATCCGGAAATACCGGAATTACTTTCCGGAAAAATGGCTTATCCATGTTATTCTTTCTGTGTGCATTTATGATACAAGTACCAAAAATCAATCTACCTACTCCGATCACTGTTAATAACATAGTGTCACAAATAAAAGGAATGACCATTTGATGTGAAATTTTGTTCAGAAAAATGAAAAGCTGACATTGCCGTAAGGACATACAACTGACATTATCATAAGTACCTATTACTAATAAATGTACCCACTTGAGAGGTACGCATCATTTCCCTATTATAATTTAAGTGCATGATAAAATGATAAAGAGATACGTAATTAGTAGGTTATTTAGCAAAAAATAATCCTTATGATGAAGCCTTTCGATCGGTATGATAAAGCTACAGGGTGATTATTTTTCTTATGTAACGGGTTCGCTTCCCGGTTGAACCATGTAATCATTAAGATATCTATGAATGCAGTTTAAATTGTTTTTTAAATTCAAATAATGTCTTCTTTCAGTAAAATGTTCCATCTACAATATTCAAGGTACTTTCCTTCCATGTGGCATATGCATATCCGTGGGACGCCCTGTATAGTTTCGATGACATAACACAAAATCGGCGTAACATTATTTTATGCTTCTCTTTTGTTTCAGCTCGTAATATTCTACAACATTTACATGTTTCTAACTTCGACATGTAACATAGAGGTCTGTATATCATTGAATATGAAATTAAATAAAATAACGTGCCCCTAAATAAATTGGAATAAGGACAGGAGAATGATGAGTCAGTATAACGTGATAATGTAATGCGTATACACAATTTTTAATATTGTGATTATTATTGCTTCTTTTTTACTTACAATTATGTACTAACCAAATCCATAATATAAACTGATTTGGAAAGCGTATGCCATTTCACTAAGTACCTTTAAGATATATTATTGTTTAAAATAATTTAATTGTGATAATCAGTGTTCATTCAAATAGTTAAGATTTTTTAAATAAATAACAGTACTTTCGAAATATGGTAATTTTTATTTAATTTAGAACCTTAAACTAAATTGGCACAATTTCCATAAAGTTAAAAGTTAATATTGTTGCAACTAATTGAGAAAAGCAAGGTCGTTAGGTTGTTTTTCTCAAAATAATTGTTCGTAAAAATTATTCATGGAATAATAATTGTCAAAGATAACGTTAAATTTTGTTGTTGGAATTGCACTCGGTTTGAGTACCACAAAATCTACTTGGCGTTTTTCTGGATCCAAGGCAGGAAGTAGGTGACACGTGTGTATACTCCGGGGTACTGGCCTTTGCCGCAACCGATGCCCCACGACACGATGCCCACTTGCGTCCAGCGACCATTCTCGTTCACCATCAGGGGGCCACCGCTGTCACCCTGTTTAAATATCAATAAAAAGGTTATGCGTCATACTACGCGTTGATTTGAGAACCTACTCATTTCTTTTGTCGGTGAAAAACAAAAGTAATCTGTAAAAAAAAATTAGGTCTTCTTTTGTCCAAGAACTTACACTGCAGGAATCCATGCTAGCTTTGCCAGCACAAAGCATGTGCTCCACGATTCCGCCCGGCGCAGCTCCGCCGTATTTCAACTTACACTCCTGGTTTGACCAAACTGGAATCGATACCTCTTGAAGGACGGAAGGCTGCGGCCCACCTATACGAAACAAAGTGCGATGAATCATAAATGCATTAGAGCGGAAAACAATATAAACAAAAACGACCTAAATTATTTACCAAACAATTTCAGAGGTATTGTTAAAATAAAATATGCTAATATCTTTTGTAGTAATACAATTCGCCTCTGTTCTGTATGATTCACATTGTTTCGTAAATTATTTCGCTCTGACTGATACGTTCCAGTAATTTGTAAGTGTTGACACTTACTTTCACGCAAACTTCCCCAACCGATGACCGTTGCAACTTTGCCCTGATATGTGGATCTACCACCTACCGGCATGCAGATAGGACGAATGTTCTTTGTAAAGGACACAGGCTGATCGATCGTTAGAACGGCGACGTCGTTGTACTAAAATGAATGAAAAACATAAGTTTTAGCTAGTAGATGATCCAGCAAATTTCTAAAAGTAGGAGAAGAAGGCCTGGTTTACAAAATGTTCTTACCAAAGTACGCATGTCGAAGCCCCGATGTCTGACTACTCTCTTGATTTTCCGTTCTATGTGTTGAGTCTCTGAGTTTGTTCGGATGTTATAGTCTCCAAGTCTGGCTGTCAGGCGAGCAACATCCCATGAGGTCATACTGGAAATGGGCATCGTGTTAAAATTGTTATGATCATAACTAGTAGCAAGTAGTACTAAGTAGATGCTTGAATCTTTTACTCTATTCCTATCTTACCTCTAAGGTTTACATGAAAGTCGTCCATCAAAGTTTTCGACATTTTCCTTTTACTTTTTACTTTTCCTTTTCAAAAGCTTTTGGTTAGAATAGATTTCAAATTTTAGTATGACATGACTTACTGCGCCACGCAATGTGCTGCAGAAAGGACATGTCGGTCGTCCATGAGCGAGCCTCCACAGAACTGACGTCCAGCGTTGAACAGTGCCACTATCCACGGCCATTCGTTGAGCTCAGCATTATGACCTCCTACGATGCGTTCCTCGTCTTGGTACGTGCTTTCGTAAGTCTGCAATTTAATTAGGAGAGAGAGTAGTATCTATCAACGTTCATTATTTGTAGTATAGTGATAATTCATTGGGATATTAGTTTGTTTATAAAAATGAAATAATAATAAAATTCATTTATTTCAGGTCCTTGACCCATATTAAATACAAAAACAATTCACAAATCTGTCAATTTTGTAAGTGTCACAATTTTGAATTAAATAAGTGATTCCAAATCTTCTTTTTGTCTAAGATCTGTTTGGTTATTTGTTCAGTGGTAACTCTTAGATACTCGTATAAATTTAGAAAACAAGAAACCATCATGTTTTGGTTGTATCGTACCTGAGGTCCATTCTTGGCACCGCAAGATCCATCCACGGCAGGCTGAGAAGGTTGAACTGGTTGTGCAGGCACACTCGGCTTTGTAGGGTACGCTGGCGCCCATGTCTATTCACCAATTATTTGGTCAGTATTTTAATGCATAGTATAGTAGGACGTCAAAGTGAAAAGGAATGTACTAATGAAACTTTTTACCTGTTTGGTTGTGCTGGGAGGTCTAGTAGCCCAAGTTGTTGATGAAGCAGGGAAGTTACTTGGTGGCTTCGTTACGCCTGCAACTTTTGACAATATTTTATGATTTAAAGTTGATATCAAAATCCTTGTTTTTGCATTTTCGGTAGCGTTTTCATAAAACTTCTACTGTTTTCTTACCCAAAGATGGCGGATGCGTGGGCGCAGTGTGATCAGGAGGGTGGGTCGGTAGTGGGGGGATCGTTGGTGGCCACTGCGCAGGGATCTGCCGGAAACCGTCGTTGTTACCGTAAGACCATCTCGTCAATGCCGATAGAACACCGCCTGAAATTCTATTGAGAGTAACAGTCGTTAGGAAGGTTTATTTTTATATTCAGTCGGTGTAAATTATAGACTTCCGGTAATGCATAGTATCTACTAATGTATAGCCTCAAACAAGGAACGATTTTGTGGTCCTTGATTGAAATTGGCTATTTAATAACCGCCGCTTTCTAATCTTGTACGGATTGGGACTAGGACAAGTTTTGTTCTTTTTAATTTTTTGTAAGCAACTCACCCCGCTAAAGCTGGTAGCTGCACTGGAACAGCAGGTTGCAGATAACCGAATCTTTGGACATCAGGTTCCTGTTGAGGTGGTGTCCCCACTGGCTCCGTACAGCATACTCCAAATACCTAAATTCCATTAAATGTTCATTAGAATTTGTGAACAATGGGACGTATGTCAGGACGTATGTATGGTCATGTTCTGATTTTTTATGAAAACTGGTTTCTGTATTCCCATTGGTATTCAAGTGGGTATTTTGAAGAGCAGGTCGATACTTTATTGTCCGATATCTGCTATATACAGGCTAAATCGAAGTGAGAAGTAAGCCATGCATCTTTCCACTTTCCCCTAAATTCTATAGCCATTTACATAATTGACTTCGAAAATATTATGAGACGTGACTCTTTTATCGATTGTATTCTATACCTCCATATTCTCTCCATTGACGTAGCTGCAAGTGTCGTAGTGTCCCATCACCCACCCATCCCAGCCTGAAAAGTCTGCTACTTTGAACAACGGGTAGCAGTCGTGGAAACTCTTGCACGATCCTTTCTTTCCAAGAGTCGTTTCGCATTCCATTCCAAACGCTCCATCTATCTGCTAAAATGAGGAAGGAATACGGGTTAAAAAGGGACAGTAAAGTTTCAGTAAGTTGTGTGTATAAGTATGCTTCCTAAACTATTTTGAACCTGTCTAGGTCGCAGCAGCAATAATTGTTTTCCATCGCGTGTAGAGTTCGATGCGTCGCGCTTCACACGCCCCACGTAAGCTGAAAAATAATAAAAATCGTTAATTCAGTTTTAATTAATTATTAAGTACCTACTTTATGTATTTCTATAATTTATTTCAATTAAAACAATTGACAATAAAACTGGGGTCCAAATATAAAAGCACAAGAGTAAGCACTCATATTTTTTTTAAATATAGATGCTTATCTTAAAGTCGGCAACAAAATATTTTTTTGTTGGGTCCAGCAAAAATAATTAAACCAAAAATAACTCAACAATTTTAATCCCTAAGCTTAAAAAAAGTACTGAATTAATTATTAAAGGGTTTTTATTTGGTCATTTATTTAAATTAAAAACTGTCGTTCATGTGTGCAAAAACAAAATCATAAATTCAATACACAGCAATCTTTTAAAACGATCACTCATTAAAAAATAAAATGTACGATCCCTTTTTATGGCGGCTAATCAACAGTATCTTTTGTAAGTTATTGCAACCGGCCATTATAATAAAAATAAAGAACGTTAAAATAATAACACGATGTATTAGGTACATTGAACCTGTCACATAATGACAGCTCAACTTAGTTGTTTATGATTAGCCCCGAACATCACAACGCAACTGAATAACGGTTTCTTTAATAAACTCCAATGAGCAAGTAGGTCTAAAAAGTATAACTGCGATAAATATTAATTATCGTTTCTAAAACCTGTTATCCGTCGAGTACTTAGTTATATTGATCATAAACAGTCGCTAATTAACTTTTTGATTTTTAATTGGTGAACTAAACTTTCCATGTCAAAGTTATACATTTTTAATTCTGTTTACCTATTGTAGTACAGTAATCGTATTTTCGGTGCATCGTATTCACATGTAATTATATAATTGATGTCTATAAAATACTTTAAAACATTTTTTCAAAGAGTAACGTTGGTGTTTCTTGCTCATTCTTCTCCTTACGAAAACTACCTTTTGGAAGGGGCAACTAGAATCAGTTCTATTTCTTTGTTTTTGAAGTTCGAAGTGCCTTTAATGTGCCTATTTGAAATAAGTTATTAGACTTTGACTTTTTTTGAGACAAAGCATGAAACACAAATGACCAAATATACGTTTGTTTTTGCCAAATGTTTGATTCCAACAATATCGACAGTAGAGTAAACGAACTTTGCCAGCGATAATCGTAAACATCGGGGAAATTATTATTCTAAAGGCGACCTAAAAGCATAGCTGGAGTACAACAACGTACGAAACGTGTCGTAAACATGCATGTTATTTATTTCGGATCGCTGCATAACGGTTTCCGTTATATTCAAACCTCAGAATGCCATGTGCAGCATGCCAATAACATAAATGACCTAAATACTAAGCTACATAGTTGCAGAATTATGTCATTAGACTTAATCTCTTTTTAGTTTTGCCCAGACATTAAAATTGTAAGAAAGAATAACATTTATTTGGACACAGTTCGTGAAACACAAAATACAAAAAATAAAGGAGAGAAAATAAAATGAATAGGTAATAATAAAATAAAATAAATTAAAACAATATACTTGAATAGCCAGAGACAGATGAGCAAATAGCCATATAAAGGTGAACTGGTGCGGGATAGTATGTACATTTTTAAGGAGGTACAAGTTGGTACGCGTAAATACCGACCTTGAAGATGTTGGGAGTTGACGTTGAATCGCTCTCGAATTACGACTGAGGGTTCTAAATAATTAAACCTGATTTTCTGAGACGCCTTTAATGAAAATATACGACCTTTAAAGGTTCCTAGATTTAAAATGAAAAAATCGTTTCGCGTTCATGTTATTAAACAAAATTAAGCTTTATAGTATACTTTTAAGAGAATATTTTACTCTGCTGGGTAGACTGCATCGCGTAATAGCATGCAGTGGTATGCCAACTGACGCGATACCTTGAACTTGTTACCAATATCAGGTAATTTAATTTGCCTGCTGAGTAGGGGCCTAAAAAGTAATAAACAACAGTGATCGTCTTATACATATGTAGGTACTTACAGTGTTGGTAAGGTTACTTTGATTGATTGATTTGGTAACAAATGTTGTGATTTTTTTCTGACGAAGAGTAACTGGACTTTTTTGTCCTTTCTTGTCCATACCTTTTGGAACGGGCAACTACATTCTATTCTTCTATTTTCTTGTAAATTTTGACATTCAAAGTACCTTAAAATGCTCTGAATTGAAATAAACGATTTGACTTTGACTTTAAGGTCTCATTTAGTGTTTAAAAACAATAATTATATTTTTTAAAAGACAATATTTTTTTCGATTCTATTTTGTCACGACGATAAACAATTCTGTTCGGTGACGCGCATAAATCTAATAACATTTGCTTCTGGATTCCGGGTTCAGCAATCTATGCGGAGGAAATGTCAGAGGCGTCATCCCGCTTCAATCGCCAGTCTCCGATCTAATTAATGTCCTCGAAGCAAGTCACAAAAAGTTTAACAACTTGAGCCGCGCTATGGACAATGATGTGATTGATGTGGATCGCCTTTAGATGTGTGGGCGTATGACAATTTGCATTGAATTGATCCCATAGGTATTTCCAAATAATAGCCCACGTGCTTTAGAAGTTCTGAGTACCAACTCAATTACGGGTTGATGACCAACAAGTCATCAAGTTCAGTACAGACTGATGAAGACGTTTTTGTATAGAAACGTTGATATTTCCTTTTTTTTTCGTTAAATAAACGGCTGTTAGGTACCTATTTAAAAAAAAAAATATTTTTGCCTGTTTATAAATCAACTTTATATTTATTACTGATCGCAGTTTTTACGATGGACATACATCTTGCAAATTTTAACTTTCTCTAGCCTCAAAACCCCATACCCACATGTGTCGTCCATTGTTTTGAGTCCTCGCAATACAAATACTGGACGTTATACTCATTCTATGAATAAGCCGTACGTGAGTGAGTAAACCTTTTATGTTACGGTTAAAGTACGCACCATCGCACCAGTAAGGTCAGGGACATGAGAGAAAAAAAGAAACATTAATATCGATAAATCTTAATTTTAATATCACAAACTGTTATGCGTAATATGTCCAAAATTTCTGTGATCTGCAGATTCGCTCGCAATATTCTAGAATTTATTTTCCCTTTTTGAGTTTTATTAAATGTCAAGAAATTTTCGACGTTGACTGTACACTGATCAGTTTGGTGGAATTCAAAAAAGTAATCTTTGAAATAAGTCGTGGCAGTAAGCGACTGTACGCTTATTAGATGTTATACATTTACTAATTGTTTTCATGTAAATAAAAAAATTGGGTATCCGCTTACCATTTAAAATAACCGCATCGTCGGTGTAAAACGCACCATCAGCCGCTGAGAATCCATTTTTATCGACGTAGGAGTCACTCCCGTAGGCCAATGCTAAAATTCCCACCCAAACAATAGTTAATTTAGTCCCTATCAACATTTTTCTTTTTTGGTAATTACGACATTAACTCAGAGATATGATGTACAAGAAAGATAGTTTAATTTTAATTGGTGCGCGTCGCGGGTGTGTGCAGCCCGCAAGGAGTCGCTTCGCAAAATGCTTCGGGCTCTTGACTCCGCGCCTTTATAATATTTTTGCACCGACGACATTAGGTTAAAAAGATAACAGAGCTTTTTCTCCTTTTGTAATTACATTTGCCGACCAATACAAGCGAGCTTTATAAAATATGACAACCGTTTCGTTCGGCATGCCCTAAAAGGAATATTCGATTGATGGTGTTTAATTTTTGTTGCATTCACACGGCATCGTGGACTAACATAAAAAAATATTTATGAGATCAATAAACCTTATAAAAAAATTGTCACATTAAACCACACAATAATAGTCAATTTTAATCTGGGTTTGAAACAAACACAATGTTATTAAACTTGGTTTATGTAAGCAAGAGTTTCTCATTAAAAACAATTATTTTCATTTAGTGGCTTTCTTGGCGCCATCGCCACCGTGAACCGAACGCATACAGGAGGTCCATTATCGTACATTGCAAAGCCACTTGAGATAATTTAATGAAAAAAGAGTTGCGATGGTGGGAGTGTAAAAGCGTATTTATACATAAAATTGATTGAAAAGCTTTGCCGTAAAATCGCTGCATACCACACGCTTCAATTTACTAATTTATATATTCTTTCAAAAGATTATTTTACCTTTATCTCCCTTACAAATAAAACCAATCAACTTAGTAGACATTTATCCTTTGACAAGGATCCCAAAAAAGATAATGGGACTCACCCACCCTTAGCTTTTGGGATGGTTTTTCCTGTTTACAGCGTCACGATTTTGATGCATGTGAGCCGATAATCCCACCTATCTAAAAATGTATGTACCTACCTAAGTGCTTAAAACCACAACAGGCATTCAGTTTAATGTCAGTGACCTTTTCGAAATAAAGAAACTCCATCGCCAGTTTCAACAACTTGCTGACTACCTTTGTGCAAGTTATCTTACATGCAGTACCTACAATTTGTCAGGTGATTTGCATTAGATTCTAAACACAGTAAAAAATGGAATAGGTAGGGATTTAGTATTTAACATTTCCTCCCATATGCTTTTTGGTTATTGATTACTCACAGTAGGTACTCACACAGCATTCGTCACCTGAGCTTATTTGAATATAAGTTCATCACGCCGCTGATCTTGAGGGAGGTGTTCAATTCCTAGTGTCAACTGTAAATAAATCTATCAAGTCATGTGTTATATAAAATAGCTTGAATTTGTAAAGAAACTAAATGCTGAATGCCTTAAACGAAAATAAATTGAAAGTCTTTAGTCGTGGAGAGGTTCTAGAAGGTGAAATAAATGCCCAGTTAAAATTTGGTTTCTAGTCGCGTTTAAAAACCAAAAGACGGTTTCATAAATTTCGTATGTGTAATGTTATTAATTTGGTTAGTTCACCACAAGAACAAGATCAGACTATCGATATGAACTGACGCGTCGTGCCCCGAAAAAGCAGTGCGATTAGATTGAAACGCGTACGATATTAGCGTCATTAATCTTTAAATGTCCCGTTATGTCAATGTCGTAGACCAGTATCTCTCGGTGCTATGCAAAAATGTAATACGGTCTTACACTACTTCATAGAGAACCTCCTACTTACATTCACATTTTGTTCAATGCGTGGGTAAATAACATTTAAGCTTAGTGGCGCTTCGTGAGGTCCGAAAACAACGAATTATACAATTACTAGCTTCCGCCCGCGGCTTCGCCCGCGTGAGATGTCGATAAATAGCCTATGTCCTTTCTGAGGCTCTAGACTATCTGTGTACCAAATTTCATTTAAATCGGTTCAGTAGTTTTGGCGTGAAAGCGCGACAGACAGACAGACAGAGTTACTTTCGCGTTTATAATATTATTAAGGATTATGTTTACTCACGTCAGGTACACGGTGCTGATGACATGAGGCGGCTAAGAGGTAAATGAGTGAACGCTTTGTCTGTTAGAATTAAGTATTGAATGATCTTTGGGTCATCAAGGGGTCTCGTCAGGACTTCGTTGATATTTGGATAATCATTTAGATTTGATACCATGTATCATCAGCCTAGTTTGGGTTCGCGTAGGTAATGATAGATCGTGATCATGCAAGGTTCACAGACTTTCTGCGAAAAAAACTAGTTAATACCTACCTACCTTTATTTTGTATTGCCGGGCCGTTTTGTTGCCATTTATAATTCGTCCAAGTCAACAACTTTCAAAAGCTTTCCAAACATTTGTCATGTACATACAGGCAGTTAGGCACACGTCATCATGTGTTGATTTCAAAGTTAAAAGTTTATGAAGCATTTCTTACAACAAATCTTCCTACGCCTAACAAAAATCAAAATATTTTATTTCACATAAACCTATGAAATGTCAGAAGCTAGGTGCACGGTTCCAAATTGGTCGTTTCCTATGGAGAAGAGCCGGCAAGAAACATAAAAAACTCTTTTCAACAAGTACCAGGTACCGTCGGGCTAGGTAACGACAGACATAAAGTCCGTGTCGGACTAGGCACAGCGAAGGATCCCGTAGTCGGGATGAGTATTTACGGATGCAGAAAGTTCACAATTTTTTTAAGAAAAAAACAAAAATAGAAAATAGTTTTTTACTTAGAGATTACAGGGAAACCAAAGTCTATGGTGTTAAAATAACATGGTAAATCTCTCAATATAAAAATTTACATTTGTAGTTGGAATGTATGGGACAACATGTTTTCCAATGTTAAGTTTATACTTATAATAAATTCATCGCAACTATCCTTCATTGTGCGTGATCCGACACGCACTTGGCCGGTTTTTTTTTTTCTATAGAATTTTTGTATGAACTCAAGAATTGACTCGATATTCGAACGATGGTTATGCGTAGGTAGGTACGGACAGATCAACGTCTGTCGTGTGAGCTAATTAATAGTAAATAAAAAATATCGTCAACTAGTAAACGAGTATCTTGTTTATTTTTTAATGCACTATAATATTGAAATCGGATACAAGACTGACTATTTAAATAAGTTAGCTCTCATTTATGACAGCTGCCCACGTTTCAGGAGAAATAATTTTAGCAATATTTACTACCAATCTTCTGATGCGATGCGATGCAATAAATACATTTTTAATGCCAAGAGATCGTCAACCTCAGTAATAAATAAGGATAAACTAATCGACAACTATCAATCTAATGAACAATTAGGTAAGTATAACAGCATTGTATGTAGTGCGCATTTTGTATTAGTCACATCTGATGATGTTACATTAATTTCTGGTCCGTGAACATTAAACCGTTATTTTAAATTAGTAACATTTAGACTAGTGTGTTCCATATATATGGAACACACTAGTCTAAATGTTACTAGATGATACATCATCAAAATCATATCATAGACAAACTTAGATTTATTATTAAACATGCCTTTATTTTTAACATTGACAAAGTATTTGCTCAAAAAAGACTCGTTTATCATCGCCTCAATTCTTAGCTGATTTGGAGGATTTATTAACGTAGTTTATTTTAGTTTTTTATTTCAGATAGCTGCAGAATCTAGCCACTTATGTGATTAATTCGCTACAGCTTCTGTGTGTCTTTGAGTCGGATTATATTCCTAACCAGCTTTTGCTCGCGTGTCGCGACATGACATCGCCCGCATGGATGTCGGAAAATATCCCACGAGTACGAACTACCGGAATTAAAGTACCCTATGTATTAATCCAGGTTATAAACTATCTGTGTGCCGTTCAGCCGTGTTTCCGCCAATCTGGAACATTCATCTAGACAAACGAGCAAAAATTCAAAAAACTATATTATCGGCATCAGACTCGTTCCCACACCTCGTAGCCAATTACTTTTTGTCAAAAATATTTAATGTACAGTTTTGACTTCGTTACTATTTTATTACGTATGTAACTATGTACCTATGTATAGATTAGGGTTAGGGGGCAACTCGTCCCACTTCAAAACTTAGACCAGGGAATTATTCTAAGCAGCTCTGAGGACCACTTTAAAAAGATCTAAGTCATCAACACCTTATTTCAACAATCATCTTATTTGCTAAATTAAGAACATGAAAAAAAGACCACCTACATAAATACTGAAAACTGGATTGTGAAATCTAGCAACAGGACTACTAGTCAGATAAGAAAAAATTGAGAAACAGATAACGCCTATTAAATAAAACACTCACGTAATTATATTCAAATGATTGCAAAATCATGATTTTGCTTTCTACATTTCAGAAGGCGCCACATCGACCAATTGACCGCTTGAGGATTGTTGAGGCCACATTATTTTTTAGTTCATTGCTTTATGTCCTCTAGAGGTCGCCATATTGAATGTGACGTCACATTGCCTATAACCAGCGGACGATCAAGACGTTTCCAACGATAGGTACCTCATTTGTCAAATTATGATGAGTATTTTAGAAGTTATGAGGGAACACATGAACATACATACCGGTCAAAATCATAACCCTCCTTTTTGCTTCCCCGTAGTCTGGGAAAAAATATGATAAATAACCATTATTATTTTTCATCAAATTATTTATTTTTATCAACAAATTAACAATCATTTGTGTTTTCAGACATAGACGCTACATGCGCGTTTGCGACGTTTGCCTTTTTAACCCCCGACGGAAAAAGATGTGTGTGTGTTATACTATGAATTTTTTATATGTTGATAAGTCCCCTGAGAGTAGTTCATACCCAAGTTTGCAACCCTGAAAACCTTGTGCTACTCCCATGATGCTTGCTTGCTTTGCTACAATCTGAGCCCAACCCAAGCACTCCAGGCGTATTGGTTGCGAAGATTCAGCTACTCAAATGTGGACATTTTTCCAAAAAGTGAAAAATTATCGATGTATTTTGATAGAGTGCTCCTCATAGCTGTCATAACTACATATATAAATAGTGGTTGAAAACATAGCTGAAGTATACTACCACAATAGATCTGACTGAATCATGTCCATGCCACTATCGACTACTGTGAATGTTCCGTTTCCTCGATGGCGGCAATGAAACCAAATAAGTGTGTTAAAAAAGGTCGCACATAGATACACATTACACTCTTGACTCGGGCTGAAATCCCGCCTAATGTGCAATGACAAACTTTGCACACTTGGATCATATCATAGTGCTTATTATTTTATTAAATCAGTTTATGATTCTGGAAAGTGTAAGTATAACATTTTTTTCAGCTGACTGTACTTACTTGTAAGAATATGCCAAAAAGTTATGGTAATCACTGATGAACTTGAGATGAAATTTGAATATGAATTACTGCATATTTTATCTACTGTAGGAACAGTTATATATTTTAAATATCAACTAATAACCTTTGTATGTAAGTAAAGAAGGAAATGTCAACATTTTATAATATGTAGTTACGGATTTACGTAATAAATACACCTGGTACCTACTATCAATTGGAGCTACGAAACTGGTTTTCAAAATTATTTATTGGTAAATTTCGAACTCCTTGAAGGAGATGATTTAAAAAATGCGCTAAATACTATTCTAAATAGTTTTGTGTGTATTGGCTGCACCAAGGTTATGCAAAGCTAGCGTGGTTCAGGTGCGGTGTGGCTTTATGCTAACTTAAGTCATCTCAATAACTTTGCATTCAACAAGTAGGTCATCTCGCTTAAGCCTCCTTTTGAGATACGCAACTTTCCAACAGACTTCTTTTTACTGATATGATTATATCATATCAGTAAATGTATGTATCGTATCAGTATGTGTTGGAAAGTTGAGAGGTTTAAAGCTGCCCACCTACACCAACCTCTTTTGCGCCGACGATTTGCGACAGATGGCGCTCTGTAGAGGTAGACATTATCCATAATGAAACCATTCTACTTTCTTTTTTTTACCGTTTTTCGGTAAAATTACCGACTCATATAAAATAATACAGCATTCTGTAAAGTAAAAAATTAATACTTACTTCAAATGCACCTTAGGCAACAAAATTAAACAGACCACAAATTTAACAATAACATCCAAAATCTTAATGTGAGCCCTCATTTTCATTTTTAACCGACTTAAAAAAAAAAGAGGTTATTTTTGAAATACTTAAAATTTTACTAAATTGCTATTAATCAATTATTGAAGAATTAACAATAAAATTTAACACCGTATCTCAAACGCCATCCTAACTTAATGTTTTAAAGTACCTTGGTAAACATTTATCGGTTCAATTAAATGCATAATATTTTTCGAATATTGATAGGATAATTGCGTTATTACCTAACTTTATTATATATTCACCAAACCAGTAGTGACATTGAAGGCTGCGTTTTATGCAATCGCCGCTCGATGTACGGCGGGTGGAGCGGCGCGGCGCAGGCGCACCGTCTGGCCCGAAACTTACAAACGATGCCACAACTTAGGCCGTAATACTCGTCTTTTACGTCTTGTTTTTATGTGTTAATAAATAAATAAAAATAAGAACTAGAAATTATCTCAAAATGTTTGGTTCAAAAACTGTTTTTTATTTATTGACGGTGTTCAGTGCTTGTTATGGTGCAGTTGATATTAGTAAGTGATACATATTTTAATATACTAACTGACTAACTAATTATTTTTAGTTAAATTTAAGTAAGTATATTTTTGTGTAATGTAATACAAAATATTTGAAAAAAAATCTGAGCAGATACTTAGTTAATTAATCATTTTACATATATTTGAAGAATAAATATAACGTATTTTCTGTACAAAAGCTGTCAAACCGCAATATTTATCTCTCAGATAAAACTTATCTAGCTATTTCAAATCTGCTCTTAATCCATTAAGATGTTTTTTTTTTGTTTCAAATGGTTCTTCCTGTTTTCCGATAAAATAAAAATTACATAGACTTACACAAGTAATGTTTACACGTCATAATAACGGTTTAATGCACACTTTAATTGTCCTCCAACACAGTACTGTATAATTTTAGACCCTTCTCCATAATTAGCGTTATGATTAAGCCGCATGTGACATACGTATTTCCATGTACCTACTTAAACAAAACGTGCAAATAATGTAAAAACCAACTAAAGTAAAGTAGCATTTAAACTGATGGATGCTCAAAGACCATGAACTCTAAAAATAAGAAACGAAACCGTCAAATGATTTAAAATGCTTTGTTTTGCTTGACATGACTATTACGAAAGAAAATAATAGGATGCGTGCACTAATTCACTGGAACCTCATCAAGATTTATTTAAAACAATTTTTGTTATATTTCAGAAAAATATTTGAAAGTATGCGACAGAAATGCAATAGACGTGAACGACTGCATGACCGACGCAGTGCAAAAGGGCATTGCAGTGATGATCCATGGCATAGACGAGCTGGGACTGCCGCCCATTGACCCTTACCTTCAGAAGGAGTTTCGAGTGGAGTACAAGAATAATCAGGTACCAACTAATTTCTTATCGCTAACTCTTGCGCAAAATTCAAAGATAGCACATCTTGTGAAGGTTGCAGGAATCCGCTGGATGCGAGAAACACAGAACCGGTCGAAGTGGCGGTGCTTGAGGTAGGCTTATGTCCAGCAGTGACCGTGTTCCGGCTGAAATGATGATGATGATGATGATTCGACATGTATATTTCTACTGCGCTGGTGTTGAAGTTAAAACTGTGTAATAACTTACTTAACTAGCTTAGAATCATCCAATTACCTTACTCCATTCATCAGTCAGTAGTCATGTATATGTAGATAGAGAGATACCTAATGAGCCACCCTCCATAGATCAAAACCGATTGTCTAAATAGCTTCAGATATGCACATAAAATTTAAATTCATGCACGTTTCCCAGACAAATTCCGATGGACTGATTCTCTCAACGTATTATTACTTTGACTATATCAGTTATCGTGCGCGCCAAATAAAATGTTCTTATATAATGCCATATAAAATAGTGTGGTAAAGTTACGACAATTTTTTATGAATACAAAATGGAAGTCAAAATAAATATCAATGAGAGCAACGTATGAAATACGCAATCAGCTTAAGGCCATGCACACATGAACTGCTTACTATAAATTTATCAGATCAAGGTTCCTTTTTCACACACGTGTTATCAATGTTTAATATTTCCACGCACATAACATCATCGTTCAAACTTCGATAAAAACCATACAACGGAAACTTATGAAAATGTTATCCTATTAAAACACTGAACTTACACGAGTACCAATAGTTAGTAAAGATATTGCAGCTAAGGCATTATCCGGAATAATAAGTTTTTATGATAGGACAAAGATCGAGACGGGCTTGGTTAGCCAGGACTAGTCTATACATATACCTATATATTTATATGTATAAAACAAAGTCGGGTTTGTTACAACACTATAACTCGAGAACTGCTGGACCGATTTTGATGATCTTTGATTTGTTTGATTTGTCTCCGCCCCGAATAGCAGAATAACCATTAAAACATCGGATAAATTCACGAAAAAAAATATATGAAGAAAATTTGTTTTCTCATACATTCTGTAACTTTTTTGATGATATCTAGTACTAGTAGGTAGGTATCAATATAGGTAGTAGGGTAGGTAGTTAAGTATATAGGTAGGTATTTAGGGGAGGTGGATAGGTAGGGTATGTGGTGCGCCGTAGATAAGTATTTAGGGTTACCCGTGCGAAGACGGGGCGGGCAGCTAATTAAAAAATAAAACACCTGTGTTATTCCACTACGTGATTAACGTCATACATGATATTGTGTATAAAATGTCGCATGAATGACAGAAAACGTCATATGAATCGGTAAAAATCAAAAGTAACGAGAATTATCAAAAAAACATTCTTATAAAGTAATCGCATTTCTTGCTTAACTGCCCAGTCTTTACTACCAGATATTACTTTTTTTTAATAATAAATACCTATAGGTGCGATGCAATAAGTGAACGGTTCTATGAACGCATTGCAAAAAGAATGTAAACACTGAATTTAGGACTATACAAAAGGTCGTGACGAAACCTTAACCGCATCTAAATTAGTCAAAATATTATCCATACCAATTTAAATTGATCATAAAGAAGAAAACCTATCCTGTTTTTTTTTTAAAACGATGACTTTTGTGCTGGTCATAGACGTAGAGGAAAATGAGATAAGGCAGGAAGGTGATGCTCCGGCGGGATCTCATGGCAGCATGGAGACTGCGATTGTCGCAACCCATTGCTGGGCACGCCACAATTGTGGCGATAAGTCTCCTCTTTGAGGAGTGGCTAGAGAGGCCCCACGGCGTCCTCACCTTTCGCCTGACCAGGTCCTCACCGGACACGGCAGCTTCGGGAGTTTCCTGTTTAGGATTAGATGGGAAGAAACGCCCGGGTCGATCCACACAGTGGTGACACTGTGTGGATCACTCGGAGGACAAGGTGGAGCATACGGTGGAGGTCTGCCCTGCTTGGGCAAAGCGGGCGTGCTTGCAGACGGTGAGCAATGGGTAGCTCGCCATCCGATAAGGACCCGGCCCGGGTCGACGGAACGTTGTGTTCCACGCACGCCTCAAAGAGATGTCAGCACAATTGGCGGGGTCCGCTAGGACCGATGCCTGCCAGGGTTGCGGGAAAGTCCGAAAGGGATACCTAGGTCCATTGACAACAGGTAACTAAAGGAACACGAGTAGATTTTAGTCCGTAAAAGTCTGACATGCCCTCCCGCTCCGCCCAGAGTGGGAGAAGTCATTTGAAGATTACAACCGTCATAAAAAAAAATGCAGGAAGGTGATGTTTGTCTCGAAATGCAACGATATTTATTTGTTGCTGGATATTATTTAAAGATACTCCCCGAAACCATTAAAATAACCTGTCATTTAATTTACATATATACCTTTAAAATCTATTTATAAAAGTCTTAAGTGTTTGTCGTTGCAGGTGTTATATTTCCTTCAACTGAATGTCATGACAGCATTCACAGCCATTAAGTAAATATCTTTATGTGTTTGACCTGACCTCATAAAACTCTATTGTTGTAAACGTTTTGTCAAATGTCTCAAGAATAACAATTTGAATTTTGAGACGTATTTTATCCTAGGATTAAAAAAAACCTTTACCTTGAATACAAATCTTTTGAAACAAGTGGCTTATGTACATGTACAGTCACATCAAAATGTCGTTAACATGTCGTGTGTGTGTGTGTGTAATATAGTTAAGATTTATGTTTTTTTTAAAATCTTTTCTGCGGTTGTAGCCGAAAATATCGCATCTCAAAAACGATTGCCTTAAATATAAATTCACATATAAACTTCATTACTGGGGATCCAACGATATTAAATAAACAGGGGCAATTTGATACTTCTTCAATCTTGTTTGTAGCATCCATTTCGTGATATAGACAAAATTTAATTCAATTTTTTGCAACAGTATATTCGTGCATCGAATAATTTTTTTACCTACTTCGGTTACATGTATTGTAATCCTCAACAATTTTTTACGAAAGTACCTAATTTCGCTACACCATTGTTTGTTTCCAATTTTCATCGATATAGTACCAAGTCCATAGTTTTCAACTAAAATGGATTTGTGTCATTTAAACGGACGGGTGCGACATGATGAAATTGTAGGTGTTCTGTTTTTGCCTTTTGGCTACGGAACTCGAAAAAAACATTATATACCCATGTAGAAAACATGAAATACCGAAAACTAAGGTGTCAATTTAGATATTATGTAAAATTATTACTGTTAAGAGACTTTCGTTGCTGACCTTACCTAATATCCGAACGTAGGTTAGATAAGAGGAAAACGTGCGCCGACCTCAAGTGACATGGGACAAGGGCAGGAAGATGATAAATTATTTGCATAACGTTCGGGTCACATGTTTCTTTCCGTTTTTCTAACTATGCATCTACATGAGAACTATGCAGAATAACTTCTTGCTTTCTTTTCTCCAACTTTAATTTGAGCAACAAAAATCTTTTTACACAAAAAAAACAACCGACTTTAAAAAAAAAACACTAAAAAGTGAAAAGTTCCTTTAATTTCGGAAGTCGGTGTCTCTGCTTTCCAGTTTTCGTTTTTTGCCACCGACTTCCGAAATTAAAGTTATAAGTAAGTCGGTTGTTTTTTTTTGTAAAAAGTTTTTATTTTTCACTTTTTAGTTGTGGTACCTACCCCACACAAATTCGAATATCACTACCTGCTATGTAAATAATAGTGACGGAGTTACATAGAACATCGTCTACATATACTAAGTGGGAAAAAATACGTAATATTGAAGCTAACTCAAAAACCACGCAAACAAAGTTAATAAAATTTATTTGGGACCACCTCTGAAGCATGACCTACCAAACCAAAAAAGAATCATCCGAAGTAACCGCGTAACACACAAAAAAAAAACATACAGTCGAATTCAGAAACTCTTCTTTTTGGAAGTCGGTTAAAAAAATTATATAAGATTGAGTTATTCTAAAATTAAGGTTTTTGTGACACTTGAACCCTGCAGGGGTTTACTATCCTTTATGTATCAAATCACTGCTTAAGTAGATTAATTATTGGTTGGATTACAGGATAAGAAAAAATTCGCCTGTAGGTAGGTGATATACCAACACCTCAGTCTGTTTAAAAAAGAAAATGCATAATTATTAGTTAATAGTAGTGACTTGCCAAGAAGAGTTGACTGTGTCATACTTTTAAGCCCCCTTATCCTTGGTATGGATTATATTTAATTTGATGTACATCACTTTTTAGAGCGTTCTCATAGCGCTTTCTTAACAAAATAAAATAGTAATCTATACATAACCTTATCTATCTATAAATTATAAATTAAAGTCGCTTTTCATGTTTGTCTGTATGTCCGCGTTGTTTTTCTAAACCACGCAACAGATTTTGATCAGGTTTTCACCATCATTTAGTTAGAGAATCTATTCCGGAAGGTTTATGTGTATAATACGTTAATATTAAAGTTACATATAACTAAGAAATCTCGATGTTTTGTCAAGTCGTAAAAACCATGCGAAGCAGGAGCGTGTCGCTAGTATTTTATAAAACCTGCCTATATTATTTATTGTATGTCTAATAAAAATGTCATCGGAGAATTGATAGCCAACAACATTTTACATATGCCTACTAATTAACAGCAATGTTAAAGGTACAAAAAGTTATGTCAAGTTCTGCTATATTCTTGTAGAACTGGTTTTATTGTCTCTAATTAATGCTTGTTGTAATTAAATCTATATATAAGTATATAAATCAATTGCCGTGGGTTAGTGTCGCAAAAACTCGAAAATGGCTCCACCAATCTGAATATTTTTCTAACCGGATGCAGCTGAATATCAGTATTTTACATGAAGCGACTGCCTACAACCTGCGGGCCTAAACGGCCACATTAGCAATTCCTTTAAAAAGCAATTCATTTCCTGAATTTCCAGCTGTCATTAGCATTTCCTCTAATTTGACACAAAAGCAATTCATATTGTGTGGACCATTTTACGAATCTCCATATAAAACTGTCAAACAGATGAATTATTTCATAATATGAATCGCACGCAGATCATATTATGAATTGTCAGTTTGTGACATTTTACGATGATTCATAACATTTTCCTATTATGATTCTGCCAAAGTGACTGTTTTAAGCCTCCAGATCTCCACAAGGCATTTAGTTTGTAACACGATACCCCTTGGTAAGACTGGTAGCCAGGGCCGTAGCCAGGAATTCATTTCGGACGAGGGTTAGGTTTGCCAACTTTTTTTAGAAAAAATTGTAGTAAGTTCTTCTGATTTTACAGAGGTCTTTTTCTAAATCAGTATTTGATTTTAAAAAAAGAGTACTAAGTATTTATTGTTATTTTTAAAACAGCATTTTTTGTTCTGATACGATGTTACGGTCTTAGACATTCTAAGTCAGAATTAAAATTGATGAAGAGCTTAGTTATTATCAATAGCCCAGTTTATTTCTTCCCGCCACTTTGAAATTACCTTAAAGGCCACTTAAGCATAATGGGACCGCTCTATGGAGAATATAGGATGCAACAGCGAGCGAAGTGAGCTCGAAATTTTTAGCATCTTGCTTCGGATAAGTTAGGTTTTCTTTCTCTTTGACCGTTCTTATAGAAATAGAAGTAAGTTTTAGAAAAGTTAGAGAATGTAGGATGCAAGAGCGAGCGAAGCGAGCTCGAAGATTTTAGCACCCCGCCTGTGATAGGTGAGGACTCTCTCAGAGAATGCTGAAGTTGCAGGAATTAATTCAATACAAAGTCAGAGTCGATAACAATACTTACAGTATTTAGGTGTACTCTTACTGCTTTTGTAGATTATAAAGTACGCCTAGATGCGAAATAGATTACAATTATCTGTATTAGAGTACGGAGGTAGACTACGGGGGGTCGATCTCTGCATTGAGATTCTGTTTTCTCACATTTCGGGGGGTTTGAACCCCCAAAACCCCCCCCTGTCTACGGCCCTGCTGGTAGCCAGACTCTGGGGCTTCTGACGACCTATAACGACTGTCCAAGAATGACAGATGGGACCACAGGCTTAGCGTGCTTCCGAGACACGGAGGGGTCTCGGTATGTTAAGATGGTCACCCATCCACGGACTGACCGCTGCAATCGTAGCCCAACCTGATCGATCCACCCGTGCGGCTGTTATTACTTAGCCACGAACCCCAAAGATTAAAATATTAAAAACATAGTAGGTAACAGTCAGCCTTAAAAAGATGTAGGTATACAGGGACATCTTTGTTCCACAATATTGTATCAATGTGTAGCTACAGAACATAATATGTATTCAAATTGTATACTTAATCAAAGCTATACATTGATAAAATATTCTACTACAAGGGTGTACAGTCACCCGCAAAAAGATGTACTATAGGTAGGTAGGTACATCTTTTGCTGACTTTACGTCCTCGTCAACAACGTCGAAATTTTCTTGCCGACCTTCAATCAGCTCTTTTTTTATAGTCTGCAGTTGAAAATAAATAAACTTAATTGAAGTTGAAGGTTAGTCAGTGAAGGAAATTTAATACCTATTTTTTAATAAATCCTAAATGTTAACGACATTTCGTCTCGATTCTACTCTACTCTCACATCGAGGGGCAGATATGAAACATTGGTATTATAAATGTATCATCCATCTGTCATGTGCGCGTTCTGTCTTTTACTTAAAAGGAAAGAAAAATAAGAGAGAAACTTAAGGACAAAATAAGGTCCAAACGGCTTCGACGGCTTTAAAAGCTCCAGTGGATCACCGCGACTAAATACCACTTTTCCATGAAAAGAATTAGAAAACTCTACCTACTCGTAGTACTGTAACGCTTGGGAGCGTTATCTAGGTGTGAGGGTGTGTGTGAGGTGGCAAATCCAAAGACGGCGAGGGTTCCAAGGGGGTTTATTATAATATTTAATTTATAAGAGACGCGTACACTGTTCGGTAGCTAAGCTAGACTCTTCAACTAAAACAAAATGCATTCCTAACATATTTTAAACTGAATTATTGGAACGTTCGAAACACAGGGCTGCCCTCTAGCCAGCCTGTACCACGCGAGGTTGCGCCTCGCATCCAAACTCCTTACATGAGCTACGCCCACCCTTGAATAAAAGGATTGGCATAGTCTGAAAAACAAGACTTTTATTCATAACGTTCAAACAATCAGGCCCTTCCTACCTATGCCTATCAGAAAAATTACCTAACGCCAGGAAAAAACACACGGGTGAGGTCTTTCTTTTGCAGAAGAAGGCTTAACTCAGGACGAACGATAAACACCCCGACGCGTGCCAATTAAATTGAAAGTTAACATGTGCCATAATGCACCCATAATAGCAAACGTCGTCATGTTTAAACCTCGTCATACCAAAACTGGCGAAAAAGATATGACGAAGCCTCAAGAAGGAAATACGATGTGATAATTCACATCTACCCGGAAGGGGTTTATAAAAACATGAAAACAACATCAAAAACTTTTAAACCATCAGACGCAAATGAGCCCAAGGGAATGAAAGGTTCAGATGAATGCCTTCAACAAATTAAATTAAATTCATGCTCGCACTCCAGAGAGACAAAAATATAAAAACCATACTATAACCCATTAACATATTAAAAACATAATTGTGGGTCCTCAACCAAAAGTTGTACCATGAGTATTTATCAAATACCCCCCGCGAAGGAGCTACGCCTATAAACGGAGTTGGTAACAACACGACAGCAACTCGGACAGAGTGCCATCCCCCCCTTTCTATGAGAGACCCTGGTTGGTTTACCCCTTAAATTCTCTGGAGCACATTCATGCTACAATAGCCTAACGAAGATTTTTGAAGACGAAGGCATTTGTTCATTCCGTCAAGCCTCGCGGCGAAGCGGCGTGCAGGCGACGCCCCATTCGCACCCGGCCGGCGGCCGCGTCCGATGTTCGTTCTCCGCAATATGAAATAAACACAAATAAAAATCTATTAATATTACACCATATTCATATTCATCACTCATCTTTGCGATGTTTACATCAATGTGACACTGACATGACAATTAAATTAAATGACATTAAAAAAAAAGACAACTAATTACATCCTACTAAGAAAAGGTTTTAATAAAAAAACATGTACAAAATCCCTGACTTGCCTATTATTTAATTTCGAAAAACTTGTATTTTAAAAATGAAAACTTTTTTATAAAATTCCTATTATATTTGAACCTTCTTTTAAATTTAAACATTTTCGGTTCAAAGTTTTTAAATTTAGACTTTTTATTATGTGAAGCCTTTTCCTTGAATGGTGCTTTTATAAAATTGTTTATAGCACGCTTTTGATATACTGTGAAATTAACACAATAGAATATAAAAGATAAAAACAAAAATAGAAAATTTACTTCTAAGGGGGACCTAAAAAAGTAAATATTATTATATGTCACATTAACATTAAAATTATAATCTATAGCTTCGATAGCTTGTAGTTTGCTAATATATTCGTCCAGCACGACTACTAACTTAATATCAATCTCTTGGTCTTCGACCAGACATGACTCTACATCATTTTTAACTAAAACTTCATCCTCAATATCTGAATCGACACTCGTCTCAAAAAGTTCGACTGCAGACAAAGATGATTGCTCAACCTCCTTTATCTCGGTTGGTAACGAGAACTGATCATTCTCCTTTGTTTCCGAGAAATGTTTACAAAAATCATTTTCACAAATTTGATCTACGATGATGTTATTATTATTAATTTCATCGCCGTGATCAAAAAAAGTAAATATTATTATATGTCACATTAACATTAAAATTATAATCTATAGCTTCGATAGCTTGTAGTTTGCTAATATATTCGTCCAGCACGACTACTAACTTAATATCAATCTCTTGGTCTTCGACCAGACATGACTCTACATCATTTTTAACTAAAACTTCATCCTCAATATCTGAATCGACACTCGTCTCAAAAAGTTCGACTGCAGACAAAGATGATTGCTCAACCTCCTTTATCTCGGTTGGTAACGAGAACTGATCATTCTCCTTTGTTTCCGAGAAATGTTTACAAAAATCATTTTCACAAATTTGATCTACGATGATGTTATTATTATTAATTTCATCGCCGTGATCATCATTTTCCTCTGTCAAGGACATATTCTGAACATCTGAAACATTGCTGAAAAAAGTAATAAATGGACTGGACTGACCCGATTCATCCAATTTTTCCTCGTGTTCATCCGCTAACACATCAATCGGCTCGTCCTCATCGTGCGCCAGGCTGCGCTCGTCATCATCATCATATCTGCCCTCCCGGCAGCTTTGCTCAACATCAACATCAACATCTAGTGGGACCTCCTGTCTTCCGCTAGAAAATACATTAGCATGAACATCTACATCCGCCACATTTTGCTGTCCGCCTTCATCAGACAATACTTGTGCAATCTCCTCTACTTGCACTCTATGAAAATCTCTGTGGCACTTGCACGGGAACTCGGCCCATAGCGCGTCACACATCGACTCGAAGCTCATACCCTCGTGGTATGTATAGTTATGGAAATGTTTCGTGGGACCCACAAAATATGCACTAATAATCAGCGCCCAATCGCTCTCTCGCCATTCGTAGTAGATGGCCAAGGTTTTAAATTCATTTATAAAATGTTCTAGGCATTTGCCATCTATGCCAGAGAAGTATTCCATCTCGCACTTAAAAAAAATTAGTCAAACACTACTTAGCTTTATTCCGGCGTCGCGTCGCCGTGGCGTCTTCTTCACTATTCTTGCGCACCTTTCAGCCGTTTGATCACCCTCACAAATTTTTTAATTTTATGAACTTTTACTTTTTTTTATATTAAAATCTCGCAGGCTACCCGGCGCCTCCACCACTGTAACGCTTGGGAGCGTTATCTAGGTGTGAGGGTGTGTGTGAGGTGGCAAATCCAAAGACGGCGAGGGTTCCAAGGGGGTTTATTATAATATTTAATTTATAAGAGACGCGTACACTGTTCGGTAGCTAAGCTAGACTCTTCAACTAAAACAAAATGCATTCCTAACATATTTTAAACTGAATTATTGGAACGTTCGAAACACAGGGCTGCCCTCTAGCCAGCCTGTACCACGCGAGGTTGCGCCTCGCATCCGAACTCCTTACAGTACCTACATTCCACTTTTCGGGCTCCTCATTGAAGAGATGACCTTCATTTGTCATTATCCTTTTAATTTATGAGACCATACTAATGAGTGGTTTAAAAATCATACATACACATACATCAACTCACGCTTTTTTCCCATGGGGGTAGGCAGAAACTACAGGACGCCATCTGCTAAGATCCTTTACATACTTCTTTTGCTTCGTTGTACTACGCACCTGACTTTTCTGAATAACATCACCAATAAGGTCACTATTATGTCCTAGGAGTTCTTCTATCTTTTCCACTGACATCTGCCATCATCATCATTGTAAGAAAACTAGTCTTCTTATTTTGTATGTACTACGTACTCCCATAAAACTGATTAAATAATAATACGATTCCGATTCTATTTACAGATATCCGTTATTGTATGTTGATGATTTATTTCTATGTTATGACTACGAATGAGAATTTGGTGAACCTAGCATAACAATTTGAAATCGGCAGCGCTAGATCCTTCAAAATACTTAACTAATTAGGCATTGATTACCAAAGCTAAAAAAGGATAGATAATTATTTATTTATTTATCATAAGTATACAATGTTTATAAAAATCTTTACTTAATGACTATGCCCCGCAAAACCGTTTTCACGGTTTGTCTGTGGGAACAGAACTAACCATAATAACCAATTGGTATGGTTTATTAGTGCGGACATTCACTTATTGCACTTATAAAGTAACTAACATTAATAATAACTTAAAAACAAATACCTGCCATTTCCTAAAGCCGCGTCCTATTCAAAAGTTATCGTCCCGCGAATACGCGATCGTCGCGTACATAATTGTATCACTTTTTGTTCGGTGAACTTGAACGTGGTCGCGACGACAGTGGGCGTTTTCCGGTTTTCCGCGACAAAAGTAACGACGATCGCATATTCGCGCGACGATCGCTTTTGAATAGGACGCGGGGTTAGATCCTGCGTACACAAGGCTATGCAAATCCTCGATAGTAATGTTGTAAACTTATGTCGCGAATATCTGGTAGCACACGGTTCGTACCTACACACGACATTGAATCCATAGACTACTTTTTACCCAACTACGGCGAAGAAAAAAGGAGGGTTATGATTTTGACCTTGATGTATATATACAATATGTATGTATGTGTGTATGTTCAACTGTTACCTCCTATCTATTAAACCACTCATCACAATTTGACAAATAAGGTATGGTTGGAAACGTCTTGATCGTCCGCTGGTTATGGGCTATGTGACGTCACATTAAATTAAAAATGGCGCCCTCTAGAGGACATAAAGTCAGGAACTAAAACAAATATATTGTTTAATCGTAGCATGTTGGGTATCAAATGAAAGGGCTTAGTGAGTAAATTTAAAAAATATATAAATTATAACCCCAAAAGTATTAGAAAAAAAAAAGTAATAAAAACTAAAACCCAACTACGACTAAAAAGGTATAAACAAGACACCTCAGACAGACAAACACGTAATCTGTTCGATTTGTGCCCTAACACGTCTGACTCCGGATTTTTTATTTGTCTGTCTGAGGTGTTTTGTTACTACCTTTTTAGTCGTAGTTGGGTTTTAGTTTTTATTACTTTATTTTTTTATAAATTGAATCGCAAGATTCGCAAGACGTAAGTTGTCTATTCTGCCACTGTAGGCGTAGCTGCTACAGGCTCACACGAATTTTTAATTTACAAAATGCTCCGCCGTTTTGTAAATTTTAGCGACGATCTCGGCCAGCAGATACTTAGTGCGCGACTGATATCGGCAACGATTCGACGAATGAACAAAATGTCGGCGACGCGTGCGTGTGTACGAACCTCTACGAATTTGTATTGCGGTAGTCGCTTAGACACCAAAATCGTCGAGTATCGAAGATTTGCGTAGCCTTGTGTACGAAGGGCCTTAGTATTTCATTTAAATAGTAATTAGCATCGACGGGCAGTCTGACCCGCGCCGTCGTCGTTTTTGTACTTGTTTTGGTTATTGTTTACAAACTACCTCACAATGTTTTTCTATGTTTTAACCACAAATGATTACTTATAATATTTCGTTAGTATTAAGATTGCTTAAAAGTGTTTGAACATCCGGACAAACCTATTGAGGTTTTTGTGATGTTTCTGTTTATATTTTGTTTTGTTCCTTAATTAATAAAGAATAAAAAAATAAAAAAGCGGCTACGTCGCCTAAATGCAATGACAGACTGCAGCGACACAACTGGTTTTTATGTAACTCTATGGAATCAAGGATGGCGACAAAGCCGCCTGACGCTGTTAACCGTCGACCGCTTATCCCAAACCAGTAGTGCACAGACTAATTAGCGTCATTGGCTGTCATTATCAGGGCGACTAGACATTTTTTTTTTAGGCAAATGAGGTAAATGTATTCATTTGTCTAACAAAAAAATCTCGAAACTGAAGAAGAGAAATGCCGCAATCGTCGACATTTTGACGCCGCGTTCAAAATTAAATCCGCCGCGGTATATCGAGCTCGATCCGCTGTGGTCTGTCAATGCGATTTGGTGACGTTGCCGCTTGCGGTTTGCGGCTGCGGT
Source organism: Lithophane leautieri (assembly GCA_949152455.1). Taxonomy (NCBI): domain Eukaryota; kingdom Metazoa; phylum Arthropoda; class Insecta; order Lepidoptera; family Noctuidae; genus Lithophane; species Lithophane leautieri. Next base: position 11,355,417 of record OX424459.1, read on the forward strand.
CGTCTTCAGAAGAGTACGTACCTTTAATTAGAGTTAGGTGTACCTAGAGTAAAACTGTGAAGATGACCCCACGAAGTTCCACAGCTACCTTTACGTATGCCTTGTTAGGCACAGGATCAATCAGGATGAAACGCAATATAATACTATCTTCAAAAAAATATCCGACCAAATATTTATATCTTAATTTATTACCTATTATAATATTTGTAGATCAAGCCTGTTTATTAAGAACCTGTTTTTTTTTTTATAAATTCTGGTTTGGATAAAGAAAGAAGGTCGTTTCCTCTATTGATATTCCGAGCTCGTAAACAAGTACACGTAACTCATAATAACTAGGTAGCTAGGCTCAGCTGAGGTGACAATTTCTATTAAATAAAGCATCACAAACCCGATTTGACCCAATAGTCGATAGGCTTCTATGATGCTTACCTTTAATTCTGATGGGCAATGTCGCTCTTCCTGAATTAATTGATTTGATTTAAGTACCTATATACCTACTATTTTTACCTAAAGATGCAGGATGAGTTACACGAGAGGGACCTATCCCCAAAACTGGACAGATGCCATGCGCCATAGCAATATTAGCAGCTCTAATAAGAATGAATAGGCTAATTAGTGCAGCCTTTATTACTTTGAAGTGTCATTATGTACTACTTAATCTTTGTATCTACTACTAATCTAATCTCATTAAAACCACAGCAATTTTTCTCAGTCCTTTTCAGTTCAGTTAGTTATGTAACTAACTAAGTAACTAGCATAACTACTCTGTGTAACTATGTAAATCCAAGATGCCATCAATTATACAGTGGCTATTGAAGGTAAATACTTTGAAACACACCTTATATGAATAGTGGAATAAGATCATAACCATAATTTGAGAGATAGATTCATAGACCTCTATAACTATAATTGCCGTCAAACGGGTTCGTTAGCCGACCCCAACATACATAGGTAGTTTGGAAAACGCTAGGTATGCCTTCGCGATTCTTCGTATTCGTTCGTTAAATTTTCTGTTATGACCGCAACCCTGTGATGTGACAACCAACCCGTAAGACAACCATACCCGGTCTCCCTTACCTATTATACCAGTTCTGATTGTGTGTATAATTATTCACTATTTAACTCGCTCTATCTGTGTTGGCACGCAATGATACTAGTAGATCATCATTGTCGTCATTAAATTACCCCATTAATTAATGTGGAATACATTCTATTATGGGTACATTAACAATATACTTATTAATGTATTTAATTGTCGCAGTTTTTACCAATTAAGTAGTTTCCTTACCTATTAATTATTCCTGTATTGTTTGTGTGAATAATTATATTATTAACTATTTTACTCGCTCCATCTGTGGTGGCACGCAATGGTACTCGTAGATTAATTGTTGTCATTAAATTACCCATTCATTAATGTAGAATACATTCTATTATAAATTAACACAATAATAATGTATTTAATTGTCGCAGTTTTTATCAATTATTTTCCTGACGTTGTTTTCTTTGTACATTCCAGATCTCGGCGAAAATTGTGCTAAAAAATATATACGTAGAAGGTTTGAAGAACGCCAAGGTTCACGATGTTAGGTGAGATTGTGCAGATGGTTGATTTTTTTTTTATTCCCATAAATTTTTGTAACGTCATTAACAGCTAGAACGGAGTAAGTATTATGTCCGATTCCAACCGTCTAAAACCCTGCCGAACACTGCATATTTACATAAGCATCCATCTGAAGGAACACAGTCAATAACCATGATTGAAGGTGTTCTGTCAGTTGTGCGGGATTCGCTCCACGCTCAGCATTACGGAGAGAAGTCTTCTGGTCATAAATGACAGGCAGGCTTTACAGCAGATCAATGTGGCCATGTGATATAAGGTAATGATAACCTAATCATTTAAATTAATTTCAGATTGCGAGCGGATGACGACAAGTTCCATTTAGAAGTGGATATGACTAGCCCACAGGTGGCGGTCACATCTCAAATCTATGGAGAGGGGCAGTTCAATTCCCTGAAGATTTTAGCTCATGGCGAAGTTAATACCACAATGAGTAAGTACCTATAACCCTTTACATACTGAGACTCCGTGCATCGGAAAGTACGTTAAGCCGTTGGTCTCGGCTGTCATTCGTGGATCTTTGACAGTCGTTACGGATCGTCAGAAGCCCGAAAATCTGACAACCAGTTTTACTAAGGGGTATCGTATTACTCAGTTACTGGGTTGTGGAGGTCAGATAGGCAGTCACTCCATGTAAAATACTGGTATTCAGCTGCATTCGGTTAGACTGGAAGCCGACCCCAACATAGTTGGGAAAAGGCTAGGCAGATTGATTTTTGTCTGTTTTTCTAACGTTGGTCCAAATTGGTTGGTCAGTTTTCCTGGTTTTCTCTCCACTTCGCCCTATTTCCATTAAATCATCGAAGTCTTCGTATCTATGAGAACTATCTTGTTACAGCTTTATATAATATACTGGGATAAAGACGTGTATAATAGTTAGCCTCTTCGTCCACGTAACTAATCAAGTCATCACACTCATTTATAAACAACGTCTTAGTTATTGCAAATAATTTTGCAGGTGACTTGGTTTATACCTGGAAAATCGATGGAGTTCCAGAGAAAAACGGCAGTGACACATACATCCGAATTAAAGAGTTTTACATGAGGCCCGATCTTGGGGGCCTTGTGACTTCCTTCAGAAACGACAACCCGGACTCAAGAGAATTCAGTGAGTTGAGTACCTACTAATTTTGAGGGGTGTATTGTAAAAAAATATGAAATAATAACTACTACATGAACAATTGGGACACTATAAAAATGTTCTATTTCGATTTCAGATTCTTATTTTTTTTAAATATTGTATTAACCAAAGTTTTTTTATTTTTCAGCTGATTTGGGCACGAGATTCGCGAACGAAAACTGGAGAACTTTGTACAAAGAATTTCTACCTTATGCACAAGCTAACTGGAATAGAATTGGAGTCAAAGTTGCCAATAAATTATTTTTGAAAGTTCCTTATGATCAACTGTTTCCTGCGTCTTCTTGATTTGCAAAATAAAACTAAATATTACTAAGTTAACTAACTAACTCATCATCATTTAAAATGTACATTTGAGGGTGGGAAATCATCCAATGACTTCTCCCGCTCTGGGCGGAGCGGAAGGGCGTGTCAGACTTTTACTGACTAAAACCCACCCGTGTTCCTTCATTTGCCTGTTGCCAAGGTCCCGGTATCCCTTTCGGACTTTCCCGCAACCCTGGCAGGCATCGGTCCTACCGGACCCCGTCAATTTTGCTGACATCTCTTTGAGGCGCGCGTGGAACACGACGCGCCATCGACCCGGGCCTGGTCCTTATCGGACGGCGAGCTGCCCGTTGCTCGCCGTCCGCAAGCCCGCGCCTATGGTGGCCGGAAATCCGCCTGGGATTCCCGACGCCCAGGGCGTCTCCAACGGCGGCGGTTAGGGGCGTGAGGGCGCAAACTTTGCCTTTCCCTCACGCGTTCCGCCTCCTCCTTCGCGAGCATTACTGCTTCGCAGAAGGAGGTGACGGCTTCCCATGCCCTCTCGCTCCGTACCATGGCCTGAACCAGGGCCGGACGCGAGAGGTCACCGCCGCCAATCGCCTCCGCGAGGACACGGCGGTGCTCCGCCCCAGCAGGGCACACCTCAACCGTATGCTCCACCGTGTCCTCCGGGCGATCCACACAGTGGTGACACCCGGGCGTTTCCTCCCGCCTAATCCTACACAGGTACCTCCCGAAGCTGCCATGTCCGGTGAGGACCTGTGTCAGGCGGAAGGTGAGGACGCCGTGGCGCCTCTCTATCCACTCCTCAAAGAGGGGACTTATCGCCGCTATTGTGGCGTGCCCAGCACTGGGTTGCGACAATCGCACTCTCCATGCCGCCATGAGATCTTGCCGGAGCTCTGTCCGCTGTGCCGCGATTTCTCGCGGCAGCGGAGTTACACCCCGGCGCTTCACCTCCTCGCGCCACTCCCAGATGTGCGCGAGGACCTTCGCCTCCAGATCCCATGGCGGTAATCCGGCAAGGAGGCTCGCCGCCTCACGGGAGACCGTGCGGTATCCCCGGGCCAGCCGAATGGCCATGACCCTTTGGGACGCGTTCAACCGGCGTGCTGGCCGCAGCCTAAGGGAACGCGCCCACACCGGTGCCCCGTAAAGGGCCATGGACCGCACGACCCCCGCATAGAGCCTCCGGCAGGAGGCGTTTGGACCCCCTAGATTGGGCAGGAGCCGCCTCAAGGCGGCCCCAGCCCGGTCCAGCCTTGGAGCCAAACGTCGGAAATGCTCCACGAAGTTCCACCGGCTGTCGAGGACGAGTCCCAGGTACTTCATCGTCGACTCGACGCCGATGTGAACCCCTCCTACCGTAATTTGGGAACCCGACGGTGGCGCGTTCCGAGGGCCATGAAAACACATGACCTCGGACTTGTGCAAGGCCACCTCGAGTCCCAACTGCCGGATTCTATCGACGATTGTCGCAACCCAGCGTGTCGCTAGATCGGCCGCCGCCTGGTGCGACCTCCCCTGCGCCAGGACCAGCGTGTCGTCAGCGTAGCAAACCACGCTGACGTCGCTAGGGAGGTCGGCGCGCAGCACCCGTTCTGTGATACCTAAGGTTATATTATTATTAGGCTACAAAATGTGTTTTGGCCATTCATGGGTACCTACCAAAAAATCTAAATTAATACTACTAATAATACTGTTCCATAACTACATCTATTATATCATCATCATCATCATCATCATCATCGTCATCATTTCAGCCGAAAGACGTCCACTGCTGGACATAGGCCTCCCTCAAGCACCGCCACTTCGACCGGTTCTGTGCTTGTCGAATCCAGCGAATTCCTGCGGCCTTCACCAGGTCATTGGTCCACCTTGTGGGGGGCCTGCCAACGCTACGTCTTCCGGTACGCGTTCGCCACTCTAGAACGTTTCGGCCCCATCGGCCATCTGTTCTGCGAGCTATGTGACCTGCCCACCACCTATCATCTATTTTACGTAAATTATGTTTAAGGTGCAAACCATTTTCTAACCGATTTAAAAAAAAGAAGTTCTCATTTCGACATAGTAGGTATGTTTTTATTTTCTAAGCCCAGTTTAAATTATTGCGAGTATTCCCGCGGACATAAAATAACTTGCAAGGGAAGTCGCTATAAAGACTTTACATTGAACAACAAAAAAAAATGGATGTAAGTAAGTACTGATGTTGAAAATACATTGTTGTGATAAAGTGATTTAAAAAATCTGCTGCTAATTCAGAATAAATTACCTAATTTAATAATAATATTTTGTTTTACTTAATTAACGCACCAGGTCAGACCGATCCGTACAGGTTATTATGCTGTTCTAATGAAAACAAACCTATTTCTGAAAATTTGAAGAAAAAAAAAACAACTTTTTCAAGACCATAATTATTATGTCGTAGGGCAATGCTGCCAGCCTTTTGGGCACTTCCCACTGACAGCGATGCGGAAGAATTTTTTAATGCCATACAGCTCTTCCTTTAATTTTTTTTTTCCCTTTGTAAAAATATTTATTTAAAATGAACGGAAGTAAAATTAAAAGAATAGTTCTGTGTCCTTAGACCAACAAAAAAAGTTTTTTTGTTGGTCTTAGTCTGTGTCAGTATAATTAATGTGTAAAAGTGCTAATCAACTTTTGATATGGTAAATATTTAACTGAACTTGGTCGTAGGGTGATTTGATAATTCGAATTGTTGGGAAAACCCTAGGGATATTGCGAAAACACGGATAATTAGAAAATGGTGAAATAAAATTTGCGAGCAACATAGAAATAGCGCTGCCGCAGCACTGCTCGCTTCGTTCACTCGGCTCGCTTTTTCTCTCTTTATTCCTGATAATTACCACATAAATAGACTCAGTACTATATTAACAACACCCTCACGAATCGGACAGGTGGGGCTCGGCAAAGTATCCTGGAAAATTTTCTAAATCGGAGAAAGCTGAACGTCCTTTTTTCTATAGATTTTTTAATGAATCATTGTATTGAAAGGACGTCTGTCGGGTCAGCTAGAACCTATGAATATACTTATTTGTAATCACATTCTCGAAAACGGCTCTAATGATTTCTTTGGTATTCAAAAATGTTGGGGGTGAAAAATCGATCTAGCTAGGTCTCATATCTGGAAAAAATCGTTTTCTCTATTTTCACAGTCTCTGGGATTTGAAACGTTGGTATACCTGGACAATATGTTTATCTATTTTCACCCGAGCAGAGCACGGTCGACAAGGTGCTGAAAGTTAAGTAATATAGCAATATGTGTAGCGTCATGTTACAACTGGATCTGCTGAATGCTTATTCAGAACTCTGGCAACCCTACTCACATCGGACTTTGAAGCATTCACGGAATAAGTAAGCTAAATAATAGTTACTTTACTCTTTGGGGCTAAATAGCAGAAACGCATGAAGAATGTGTCCGTCCAAATACCAACATATTTTATAATTTCCTTGGCGGGTTACAGAAGTAGTAATGTAATTTACGCATTATGATATGATGTTTGGTACTTAATATTTTTTATAATATGGAATACGATTTTGTTACTGATCCTAGAATAATACCCTGTCTTTCTTGAGATTGTGAGTGTGAGTCAAATGAAATGAATGAAACGTGAAGTGAAACGTGCCATTCTCTGTCCTTGTTTTACATTGGGAATATTGTCTATTTGTCCTGCTGTCAATAAAGCCAATTGTTTTGTCAACATGTCCAATTTACGACTGTCTGTCACTAGTGTCACTTACATATTTTATCTCTGTAAGTTCGAATTTTAGCAGATTTATTCATTGTATTTATGTATGTATAACAAAAATGGGTGTAATTTTAAAATATGTTGTAGCCGGTTTAGTGCGGTATTGGTTAATACATTTAGATTATTGGCAAACAATAGCTAATCGTGTAGAAATAGCGACTCCTCTGAACTCATGGAAGAGGTTAATGGAAGGCGTTTATTTATATGATCACAACATAAATCCATACGAGGGAGACTCATTTCATGAATCTCCTATAATGCTACTGGCTTTCTACTACATTATGAAGAAAGTACCATTTATATTGCCATTTCTATTTACTGTATTGGATCTCCTGACTGCTCATCTTCTGTATAAAACTTCAAAGGCTTTTATACGAATTTTCAAAGAATCCCAAGAGAAGAACTTACTTGATGTTGCGGAGGAGTCAAAACCTATGCTCCTGGATGAAACACAGTTGAAAGAATCTGCTGAATATGTGTTATCGGTTTACTTGTTCAACCCATACTCTGTTTTAAATTGTGCTGGAATGACTACGACTGTTATTCAGAACTTGTTGGTGGCTACAGCTCTGTGGGGTGCTTCAAGTGGCCAGAGAATAATAGCATGTGTATTCATAGCGCTCGCCACACACCAGGCCCTCTATCCGCTGCTGCTGATTGTACCGATTGCAATCCTATTGGCTGATGTCAATAAAGGATGTACCAAATGCTCTTACATCAGAACATTACTTGTGTTTGTACTGAGCTGGGGATTCCTTATTTATTTGTCAGCCTACATAATGGATGGATCTTACAATTATGTCTACAACACTTATGGATTTATGTAAGTTTCAATACAGTTTGTAGACATGTAACACAATACAATATTACTTCTAAAAATATTTCTCTTCACAAAGAATAAAATATATTACAAACAAATTAAATTATAAACAGACATGGGAGATATTATTTTGTTAAGTAAGTACTTAATCATCCAGTACCAACCAGATTGTAAATCATTAGGACAATGGGGCAATATGAGATGGCAAACACCATTTTGAAAATATTCTCAATATGTTAATCCATAATATAAAATGTTTCAGATTGACCGTGCCTGACTTGAAACCAAACATTGGCTTGTTCTGGTATTTCTTCACAGAAATGTTTGAACACTTCAGAGTGCTGTTTGTGTGTGCGTTCCAAATCAACGCACTGGCCTTATACATAGTACCTCTGACACTACGGTTCAAGAGAGAGCCTGTGCTACTTGCAACAGTACTTATTGCTCTTTCCACAATATTCAGATCCTACCCGTGTGTGGGTGATGTTGGATTCTACCTAGCACTACTACCAATGTGGAAACATTTATTCACATGTAAGTATATTATTATTATGCAAATTAATTGTTATATGCTAATAATGTCTATGTAAGATTTGACACAGACAGTACCTTCAGGATGATTATGATAATTTATGCTTCTTTGTTATTTTCAATGTGGTATTGACTGCACAATACATAGAAATCTGAATATTTAAAGAACAGTTTTGAGAATGATTAGTAATGATAATCAAAGTAACTCTGCCAAAGGTTGTATAGAATAGAATAGAATACTCTTTATTATGTACACCATAAAAAATACAGATACAAATGTAGAAATTTAACATAGGGTGACAACATAGGGTGGGTTTGTATGAGCAAAATGAAGTGAAGGAAAACTTTATTGAAGCTGTAAAGCACTAAAATGTGCACTTTTATAATTCCTTATGAGGTGATATTATTGTGGCCGTCCTCGTCCAATATCAAAGGCATTTTAAACTTTACCTTATAATGCTAAAAACCAAGTTTGTAACATAGTGTCTATTTTTTCGTTACAGTCATGCAACAAAAATTCATAGTTGGCTGCACATTTATCATAACATCAGCTCTTGGACCAACAGTTTGGCATCTCTGGATATATTCGGGATCAGCTAATGCCAACTTCTTCTTCGGAGTCACGCTCTCTTTCGCCACCGCACAAATATTCCTCATAACAGACTTGCTGTTTGCCTACATAAAGAGAGAATTCACCTTAAAACACGGATCATCACGAAAAGTGGATGGAAAACCAGCTAAATTAGTACTTCGATAATAGTTTTTAATGTTTTATACACCTTTCAGTCAGTCATTTAACAGTGCTGTGAATAACTAACATTTCCATGTAACTTAATTTTGCTAAACATGTACTCTACATGTGTAGAACACTTGTGCATTAAAATCGTCTTTGTTTTTAATCCATCCAAACTAATATTATGTTATAGTTACATGGGGAGTCTTATGTACAAACATTTACAACTTATTTTACTTAAAAATACTATTTTGTGTACATTAATCCAGTAACAACTGGTTCTGAACAAACGTTTTTTTATTCTAAGGTTAGTCTGTAAAGTTATTTTAGAGATTATATGACTGCATAGTATGATACTAACAAAAATGCAAGCCATAGGGGGCATTATGGCATTACAGGCTGTTGTGTAAGTTGAAGTAGGTAAGCTTATGAGTGTGAGGAAGAATATTCTGATGGTAAAGCTTAAACCAGAGTTCACCCTGACTACAAATACCGATATAACTTGGCAGTTCTGAACTTCGCGCAGAGGGCTGCGCAGTAACATTTTTTAGGAATCAAATGGTGAGAGAGATGAGAATGGTGAGAGAGAGCATCCGCGAAAGTTATTTGAGCCTATGTCTGCCAAGTTATAACGGCCGTATTGTTCTACTCATTTCTCAAGCTTCAAACAAACTCATCAAGAAAGTCTGGTTATCACTTTGTATATTCACATGAAATAGTTTTAGGCTTGCTTGCACCACAAATTACTAAACACGTTTAGCGCAAAACGAATTTATAACATTGTTCTGTTTTTGTCAATCCTTTGTAGATAAAAAAGACAGAATGATAATGTACGAGTATGTTTAGCTAGCTATTTATTTATTGATGTTTGGTGCAAGTGGGCTGTAATGTTGTACTTTTTATGAACTTAATTAAAACAAAGTCTTCAGTGAATATTAGTAGACATGACGATGGGTTTCTTTTTATCTACTTACACCCCATTTAAGTTTGCTTTTATTTAATTAAATACTTTTTTATAATAATAATGATTTTGTTTGAGATGATTGAAGGATCAATTTTATTTTACATTTACAAGTAGGTAGGTATTTGTTGTATAATTGGTTGTGTTTACCGGTGAACAAATGTATTTCATGTCACAACTGCATTTAAAATTTTCGTTTGATCACGACACAATCTGTCTGTTTAATTTGTATTGAATACCAAATAATGTGAAGAATGATTTTAGTTTTTTTGAAACTAGGCTAATATTGTACAGATGGAACCAGAATAAAAGGTAAATTATTTTTATAATTATTTTATTTATCCGATCCCTTTATTTTGTTAAACTTAGGTATGGAACAACAAGGTATCGTTGCAACCTGGTTTCGTAATGATTCATTATCACTATCTTATCGTTTCGCTGTGATCTAAATAGTAGCACTCCTACGCTAGCTTCACCACGCATTGTGTTGTGTTGTTTTATTATTTTTACGAAAAAGAATGTGAGTGAACAAAATATGAGGAAAGTAATACTGTTCTTAATATTGTTAATTAGCTGTAAGTATATTTCTGAAGTGGCATTGTAAAAGCTATAGTCGCGCCTTTATTGTAAAGTGATTACAGCATTATCGTTTAGTTATTACTATAATTTAGGTAATGACGTGAACTTAAAAATGTGTATTATTTTGTTGGTGTAGTTGCAAAATGTGCGCTAGTGCCGAGTATACCGGCCCACTTGCAGGACTGCTACCGCGCAGCGGTGCCCGACCTGCAGGCTCCGCGACGCCTCGATGTCTACCTGTCCCTTTTGAGGAAGATGGAGCAGTATTCTCAACTGGATATGAGGCTGCTTAGCTCTGCTTTACTTAGAAGGTAATTTTTTTTCTGAAACGTTCCATCCTAAGCGACCTTAGCTTAGCTTTCATTTATAAACATAAATGAAAGTTAGGCTACCTCCTTTGCAACATCCGTTTCAAACAAATAACGAGTTGCACTATGAAATAAATTAGAAACGGGGAATGATTTAGTCTGTTACAAAATCCGATTTTTGCTAAAGAGCATCGTGAGAACTGGATCCTGGAAAACCTAATAATCTTATGTATAGCAGGTTATCCTGTAGAGCAACTACACACAGCGTCATCTGTTATGTTATGACAAAACTATACAGGTGCGGCAGTATCTCTAACAAAAAAAAAAGAAGACAATTATAATTCAATCATGTAGGTGTAGTCTGCTTATCACGGACCAAGTGTTTAAGATATCTCTAGTAGCGCCCTCTATAAATTTACATTGTTTTCAAATCGCGAAATTTTTACCTAAGGATTAAATACTTATGAACGTCTTATTATTTCCACAGCCTGCGGCTAGATGGCATTGAGCAATCTTCAGCAAACGCCGTGGAAACCGAATTCATACTCCCGTACAGGGCATCCAGCTTCCAATTCCACAAGTACAAGATCCTCATGGATATATTCCTGCCGAGTCAGGATCTCATACAAGTCGACGAAATCCTGCCGGTTGCCGAGAAATGTCTCCTGCATAGAATGCTCAGTTCGGCAGTGCGACAATGGGAGCGAGGCGATGAATCTATAGTATGCCCCTTATCGGCACAGCTATCTCAGGGTAGCAATAATATGGAGGCACAGAGTTCCAGTAGGTGAGTATGTAAATTGTAAACAAACATGAAATGATAAATATAAGCCAAAACATCTGGTCATTCATCTGTGACGTAATAAATATGTATTCGCCAAGTTTGGTTCTTGTTTTCTTGAATGTTGCTCATAAAAATACTTTTACTATCGTAAGGTCAAAAGCCACTTCATTGACTATACCGTTTAAACAAAGTTTTGCTAGTACTATAATATTCTGTAGTGGGTTTTTATGAACTATATTAATTTATTGGCGTCACAAGTTCATTGTTGAAACTTTGTGCATTTGCGTCAGCAAAGATTGGCTTTAGTTAGGCAGACGACCTTTTTTACTGTAAAATAACAATAAGTATACAAATACCTAGTGATATTGTAGTACGGTGCATAGGTAGGTAAAAGGGATTTAGATCAAACGAGTTGTTGTCATGCGCATCTAAACTAGAAAGGATACCTACTATGAATCGGTAACCGGATGCAGTATATTATTACAAACTGAAGGTAACAGTAACTTGCAGATAAACTTCTACCCAAGTTGGACATACTTATAGAAAAACATGTTCATCATCGTACAGTTAAACAAAGGCTAAAACTCCTCAACGAAAATTTTCAGAGTAATCAGCAGATGTCCGGTAGAGGACGGCGTAATTCAAACGAATTGGGGAACTATTTCTCCCGGAACATTAGTAGCCGCCATTGCCGCATCACTGGAATCTCAACGAGTAGCTGTCACAGAAATACTTAACGCGAATATTTTCAAAGAAGATATTGCCGAACCCCTCATGGTGTCGGCTAAGCAAGAGTGGTTTGAAGACATAGAGACATTATACCCTGGACCCGGCACCCAAAGGCAATCGGATGTCGCAGATATTGGCAACATTTGGGTCGCCACCCTCACAGGTAGGAAACTTTTTAAATTACATAAATGTCGATATAAATTATCACTACCACTTCCTTCCTTGCAATCGTTGTGCAAACTATGCCGTAATTAGTTAGGTACAGAGGAATATTAAATAGTGTTAATTAAATGTTGATTGTCCCTACGTCCCCCCGATTGTCTTTACGGTAGATAGAGAATGGCTCGAATGAATTTATGTTAATTTCATACCTGACTAGCCCAAAACGACCCCTTAAAATAAATAAATAAATAATAACTTATTTCAGATTCATCCTACGATTACATCCATATATGTATGTTAGTACAATTGCTAGCTTACAATGCTTGTTATACCTTTGCATGAATAGGTCTTCTAACATACATGTATGGCTTCTAACATACATATACATACATATACATACATAAGAACATACATACATATTATACGAATACATATTACAAGAACACATACATACATACATATTATAACATATTATAAGAACACATACAATACATATTATAAGAATACGTACCATGCATGGTGTGATGATTATGGTGAGTTCGTAATCACCAGTCATAGAAGAAAAGTTGGGGATTGAAACATGTTATTTTCGTACACTTTTGGCTACTATCCTTGAAGTAAACGTATGCTTATCAGAATCTCTTCACAACCATAGTGAATAAGAATGATTTTCTCACGGAAACTTCTAGATTCACTCATGTGTTGTCTCTCTCTGTGTATGTACCAGTTGAAAAGAAGGAGAGGATAACGAATGCTGCGGTCAATGCCTTCTGGATAATAAAGAAGGAAACAAAACAATTTTCCAGGTGATATAGCAGAAGTAGTAGTAAACCAAGGTCCTCGAGTGGGTGCCGTGTCGCAGAACATGGTGATCGGCAGTAACAACCGCTGGAACGACACGTTGCTGCCCCGAGATCATTACATCTTCCCGCTAAACTTGACGGTCGCCGACTGGCAGCTCACGGATGCTGAGATATTAGCTGGCATCGATGGTAAATAGAGTGTATAGCTATTTCTGTAATTATCATTGATATTTTGGCATACCAGATTGCTGTAATTTAGTAACTAATCTGACTCCTAAAACATAAATTAATATCGGCGTGGCGATTATCTGCATCAAGGCCACACACCTTTCCCTGAGTGTTGGGCAGTTATACTTACTTACCATTATATTATATAAATATTTATGACAGTTAAAAATAAATTCTGTATGTCACCAGCACCACTCACACATACATTAAAAATTTCAGGTCTCATATTAGCGCATCATGTACCAAAATGGATAGAACAGAGACGCTCTCTAAGGCTATCTCAAGTCTTGGACATGTATTACTCAAACGAAGGGGTATCATTCGACCCGACAGTAAAAGCCTGCAACCGTCAGAATCTCTTCACAACCATAGTGAATAAGAATGATTTGCTCACGGAAACTTCTAGATTTGCTCATGTGTTGTCTCTAAGACAGATAACAGTGTATGTACCAGTTGAAGAGATGGAGAGGATAACGAATGCTGCGGTCACGGCCTTCATGGATTATGCTCGTAAGTGTTAGGCAATGTTTGTTAACAAAGGACATAATAATAATGTTTACAAAAGAGAGAAGAGAAGATTGGTTGTCACTTCATTGCTGCATTTGTTAATTCACAATGTGTTCCAGAGTGTGTGTATAGACATTCCAATCACAGTTTAGGGACAAATGTGTAGACTCCTTACAGTTACATTTCTTGTTCACCCTCTGCGTGCTAACTGCATTTTTCAGCATGCTAACTTTTGGAATGCTGTCCGACTGAACACGAAAAATCCTTTGTTTCTGTCCTGTTTCGTGGCGACAATTAAATATAAAAGGTGTATCTTTTCATACACGAAATCTCTTAAGGGGACATTCAACTCATCGTTATGAACAACTTTCACTATGGGACCAACACCGAAATCGCGAAAAAAAAACCGAATGTTCCCTACTTTTTGACGAGTTGTGCGAACATAAATGTAGGGAACTGCTGATTTTGTATTTTGTTGTATTTTTTAAATAAAATAATAATAATTCTGTCTTTTAGAAGGCATCATTTGGAAATGGATAGACTGGACATGAAAATGACATTGAAATGATTGGAATAAATTATACTTTCAATTTTAATTGCAGCAACCATGATGCGGAGAAATCATCGAGATTGTCAAGTGCTCGACGGTGCACCGATCATAGACCTAATAGTCGCCACAGACGGGTCATGGAAAGGCTATGACGTTGAACAATTCATGTCGTGAGTACAGCACTAAGGCCCACTTGCACCACTAATCACTAAACATAATTAACGCTAAACGAACTTAAAGCATCGCTGTGTCAATCGTTTGAAGATAACAGAGACAAAGTACCTACTTAATGTTTTAAATACGTTTAGCGATAAATGTATTTAGAGATTGGTGCAAGCGGACCTAGCTGCCGTTCACACAAGGCCTTGCGTTACGTAATTATGCATAATTTAATTATTGTTGAGAGGGGATTGCAAAAAACAACCCGAACAGGAAATTAGATAAAGCTGGAGTGACCTTGTGACTCGTGCAAATCGCTTGTATGTAAATTATTAAAACGGCTACAAAAAGAATATGTTAAAGACGTTTTTGACGATAGCAAAAACTTATTTTAATATTTTTTTCGGCTTGATCACTGGCTTTTATGAGAAGAGCAACTTTTATATAGGTATCCTGTTTGTGTATGCGAATTTATGCAAAATTTTAAAGAATAAAACTTTAAAAAAAAAATTGACCGACTTCAAAAAAAACAAAACAAAAAAGGACTACTGTACTAAAAACCAAAAGACAAAAAAAAGTACTTCTTTAATAATAAGAGAAAAATAAAAAAATAAAAAAATAACTTTAATTTCGGAAGTCGGTGTCTTTGCTTTTAATTGTAGTTTTTGGCCACCGACTTCCGAAATTAAAGTTATTTTTTTATTTTTTTATTTTTCTCTTATTATTAAAGAAGTACTTTTTTTTGTCTTTTGGTTTTTAGTACAGTAGTCCTTTTTTGTTTTGTTTTTTTTGAAGTCGGTCAATTTTTTTTTTAAAGTTTTATTATTTTTCCATTTTTGTGTAATTTTATTTTTGTAATCATGGGTAGACCAACTAAAGGAGCCACCCGCATGAAGAAAAACAGAATTAAAGAGACTAATACTGCTGAAAAAGAACGCCTATCTAAGAATCGCAAACGGAGTGCCATGTCCGGTTCCCAAGAATCACCGTTAGCTTGTCATGCTAGGTTATCTCAGATGAGAAATTACATGCATTCTCATTTGTCACAGGAGTCGCCAAATGATAAGATCTGCCGACTCAATCTTATTCAAAAACGATTAAGTGGCGAGTCGTCTGAACAGCGCAAGTATCGTTTAGATGTTATACGAAACCGGCTGGCTAATGAGACTCCCGTGCCTTCTCAAGAATATAAGGGTGAACACTATACATTTGCTTACACTGTATAGTTCCCCTCATCATCATATTATAAGGTGACCATAATCAGATCTGTAATGTCACTTACAACCTATATGGTTGCAAAGTTCTTATCAATATAAATGAATTAAGTCCAAACACAAGGTAATTACTGTGAACCGTTGAGGAGTTCCGTTAATCGTCCTTCGTCTTCATCATCAGACCCTTAACGACAGTCACAACCCATCCAAGTGTAAGGTTCTTATCAATACAAATTAATCAAGCCCAAACACAAGATATCTGCTGTAAACCACTGAGGAGTTCCCTCGACTGTCTTTCGTCTTCATCATCAGACCCCTAACGACAGTCAGAACCCATCAAAGTGTAAAGTTTTTATCAATACAAATTAATCAAGCCCAAACACGAGGTATCTGCTGTAAACCATTGAGGAGTTCCCTTGACTGTCTTTCGGCTCCATCATCAGATCGACTCCAGGCCTTCATAAAATTGTAGTGCTGTAAAATACTTAATGAATAAATTAAGGAATGCACTAGTTGCCCTTACGATTTTTGAAAGTTCCCCTCGATTTCTCTAGGATCCCATCATCAGATCCTGACTTGGTGACAATGGGACCACCTCAGAAGTATAAGCTTTTGAACAAAAAAAGAATTTTTTAAATCGGTTCACAAACGGCGGAGTAATCGGTGAACATACATAAAAAAAAAAAAAAAAAAAAAAAAAAAAAAAAAACAATCATCCCGAACATAGTACCTCCTCCTTTTTTGAAGTCGGTAAAAAATTGTAGTTTTTCCAAACTCGAGACTGAAAAAAAAGACAAAATGTCAACTGAGACATTGTGCCTATGAATGTCCTTTCCCAATTTTTTTATCAGAATACAGAAGTAAGATTACATAGGGTAGTAGAATTAATTGGGTCATTTATGTAAACCTCGTTGCCGCTTTGGTCTCGTGGTCGCAAGCGCTACCGATGAGCATGAGGTCCTGGGTCCGATTCCCAGTTCGACCAGTGTTATTGGGTTTTTCTATACAGAATTCCTCATTAGCTGCCCAGACGCTGGCTTTGCGCCCGGATGATGGCAATAGGCTCGCCCCATATTACATGGGACTTAAACATAAATGGCGAAATGTGGGTGTACTATAGGTACACCTCTGCCCTCCCCTTCGAGGAAACAAGGCGTGGTGTTATGTCTATGTAAACCAACTACTGTAATACTACCTCTCTCAAACCTGGCTTTTTACTTTGGGCCAATTGTCATCAGATGGCTCGGCGGATCATTCGAGATAAATATGCAACGAGGTTCAATATCCCTTCTCCACGGGAACACAGGCGCTTGGATCGCTCCTCCTTCATATAACCTCACCACAATGTATTCCTACATTAGGAACTTTACTGAAGAATGTAAGTACCTAACATTCCCGAGTTACCTTCCGACTCAAATTAAGTGATAAGGCATCTTTTAATCACATACTCAATATTAAGTTGTCCAATATTGACTAGTCTGTTTTTTAATCTCGTAGACTAATTGGCAGGTGCAAATGTCAAACTCCATATTGAAAAACAAACAACAATCACTCGAAATGTCAAACTAGTCTACGAGATTAAAAAACAGACTGTATGTCCCTAAAAGATAAGATAACAGTTCCGTAACTGTAGTCCCAATTCCCTCTAAGGCGGATTTATTGATTATATTTCGAGTTAGATATTAAAGTATTCCATTCATTCTAACAATGTGTTGCTTGTGTGTTATTCTATGTAAACGTATACGTGCTATGCGTTCTTTTTTGTCGTAAAAAATATTCGCGGAGACTTATTACGTCTGTCCTTCAAGGCTTCTGCGTTGCGGCAAAAAATTTGACTGAAGCTAAGACCAGTCTGTTGTCTGGTTTTTGCCAAGAAATTTTGTATTTCGCGGGCTACATTGAAAGAACCAAATTCTCAGAAACTGGCGCTATGCTATTGATATATTTGTCATAGCATCGCACCATGATAATTTTCACACCTTAGAATCGAGTATCGAACCCTGTCGTAGTTTTGGCTTATATACTAAAATGCTTTCTCTCATAAAAACCCGTTTATAATTAGGTAGGTAGGTTACTAAAAATACAGTCATAAGAGCCAACTTGTCTGCTTACTTTTAGGGCCAAACCGCCTCAACCTACCGACGGTGTTGTCCTCCGTCCTGCAGCATTCGCTCAACAGTTCCCTGATGGAAATAGCAAACAACGCGAGCGCCGGCCCCAGTACTGTGGTGCTCATAGTGAGTCCCAGCGACCGGCCGTCCGCGATCGAGATGGATCGCGCCAGGGAACTGATGACATCACTCAGAACCTCCTACTTTGACGTCTACTTTACGTACGTCGCTGAAGATCTGTCAGATTTCCAGAACATTAACAATGAGTATTTGGATTACTCAGAGCTATTTTTGCAAGTAAGTTTTATCTGTCTCATTACACATTATCATCATCCCAGCCCGGAATGCTGGGTGTAGGGCCTCCTTTATTCTCTGCTAGTCTTCACAGCTTTGTGCGCGGTTCCTGGTTCTAGTTTTTTTATCCATATTTCCATACTAGTATTATAAATCCTAGAATAACTTTGTCTGTCTGTTACCTTTTCATCATGATCAGCACCCTAATTGTGTAACACACGATTACTTCATGATCTGAATTATTTAGAAGGATATTGCTATACCATTGCTTCTCTCAAAATTTGTCTGCTCAACAACGTAAATAACGCAATGAATGTTTTAGAACTATCAAAATGAAACAGATTAGGGAATTACGGTGCTGGGTTAGGACAAAGGATACTTTTTATTCCAGTAGTCCGTTCCCGTGAGATAACTTTCAACCTCGCAAAAGCTAGTGGGTCTATAGAAATAATAATAGCGCGTGTCATTGCACTTGTTCAAGCGAAAACAATTTTTAACTACAAGTAGGTTCTTGTCTTTACTACCCACAGACGTATTAGCAATGTGTAATTAAGGTAGTTAATTGCTACAACTGGCTACTCGCAGTCGGCAGTTAAGTTCAGTAGGAACGTTGATCCTGAGGTTACTATACGACATTCCAAGAGTCATGTGATGTTGCTTGTTTACTTTTTTAATATCACCCTGATATTTTGCTAGCTTATTATATCGTTTGGTAAATATTTCAAAGGAAGTGTAAAAACAGATATTTAGACTTCCTTGAAGTTTTTATAACCAACTGGAAATAGGAAAATTAAAGGTCATTTTGAGGCTAATTGTGAAGTAACAAATTTTGGTAAAAAATCATCAGTTATTTAATACTGTACTCGAGGGAAAGCGTGACGTAATCAATCACTTACTAATAAGTGGCCGTTATTTTAAGATCTTACAATTGATTAGGGTTGGAATGAGCGCACTAAACACTCAACAGAAAATACTTCAAAGAAAATGACTGCTCTATTTTTATTTTTACATACTTTCTACTCTTTCTACATACCCACCTTTTGTTACGATTTTCTATCTCGTATCTATTTAGACCGTAATGTCCCACTGCTGGGCAAAGGCCTCCCTTTTCCTTTTACACACACGTCTGTCCACTGCCATTGAGGGCCAGTCGTGTCGGTAGGAGAGAAATTCGCCCATCCTCGTCTTGGTCTGCCGCGATGTCGTCAACCATTTAATGGGACCCAACCATAGTGGTTCCTTTGGTACACAGCTCATCTGATATGCGGCAAACATATCCGGCCCACTTAAGATTGTACATTGTTTTTTATATTTCAGACGACTTCAACGAGCGTGCAAGATGTGATAGACGCCGTAGATACGTATCTGGTCAAGAGCAACATTCCGCAGCGGCTGATAGGCGCCCAGTGTCCCTTCAACAACACGGCCTTCAACCAGGTTGAGTACGAGGACTCTGTGCTGCCCAACCGACCCATGTTCTATCGCATGCACCCCTATTATTTGAGGCTACAGTCTTTAATACACGTTCAGGTAAATATATATTTACAAGCCGTGTGCCTGATGGCATTTCCCATCGGCAAAAATGACGCACTTCCATCCCCTTTTTAAGATTTCATAGAGTAAAAAAAAAATTAAGTAATAAAAACTATAACACAACTACGACTAAAAAGGTATAAACAAGACCCCACAGACAGACAAATTAAAAATCCGGAGTCACACGTGTTAGGGCAGCAATCGAACAGATTACGTGTGACTCCGTATTTTTAATTTGTCTGTCTGTGGGGTCTTGTTTATACCTTTTTAGTCGTAGTTGTGTTATAGTTTTTATTACTAAATTTTTTTTAAAATTCTTTTGGGGTTATAATATATATATTTTTTAAGTTCCTGACTTTATGTCCTCTAGATGGCGCCATTTTTTATTTAATGTGACGCCACATAGCCTATAACCAGCGGACGATCAAGATGCTTCTAACGATACCTCATTTGTCAAATTGTGATGAGTGGTTTAGAAGATAGAAGGGAACAGATTAACATACATACATACATACTTACTTACTTACTTACATACATACCGGTCAAAATCATAACCCTCCTTTTTTCTTCGCCGTAAGCGGGTAAAAATAGATATCAATTCTGTTATAGAAGTATTGCAGTTAATTAAATAGCTGCCGAATCTCATGTCAATAATATAAGGTGCATCTTTTCATACACGAAATGTCTTAAAAGGCCATTATACTCGTCATTATGAACAACTTTCATGAAATAAAATCAGCTATTCCCTAAATTTATGTTCGCATACCTCGTCAAAATGTAGGGAACAGCAGATTTTTTCTTTTCGCGATTTCAGTCTTGGTTGCATAGTGAAAGTTGTTCATAATGATGAGTACAATGACCCCTTAAGAGATTTCGTGTTTGAATAGATACACCTTATATACAATCAAAATAATTTTATGAGTTATGAGAACAGACTAAAATACTAGAAATTTATAGTACCTTAGATCTACTTTTGAGAAGATCGTAGAGTACATACGTTCTGTGAGACCGATAATAAGTTGTGCAATTAAATTAGTCCATCTCTTCTTCTTGAAATGAATAAAATCTAGCTTTCTGTAGTACAAGACTAGGTATACTTATAATTATAGTCCACGTACCTAAGACAAAAAGTCGGCGACCGATTGTCGATCTGCGATCTATTTTGGTCTGCGTGGAATAGTATTTTTATCTAGCCTGTTTGAAAAACTGGTCACAAAAGTGGATGTTTTGCATTCCATGGTTGGAAGTAGACTATGTTGCGAGATTAAATCTATGCTTGTAGCTCGTATGTGTATTTTTGGTTTTGCATTCTCTCGTTAAATGTATTCCTTAATACTTAGGTAATAGTGGTTCCAATTAGTATAATACCACTTAATAAAACAACAGTACTTAAGTACTTTTTAAAATATATTAAATATTGTTCAAAATGGTAAATTATACAAAAAAAAGTATTTATCACCGATGGATCAATAATTTGCTTGCATACAAGGACTGGGCCATCGAGAGAAGTGGATAGAGAGTAAAGTGGCATTTGCCCGGCAGTGGGACAGTGCGGGACTGCGAGTATATAAAATAAGAATGATACAAAAACACGAATCAGATCCATATCGTATCATATAGCAAACTGACGTTATAGGGCTATTTCAATACGTAACAAATGTCTACTTCAATGATAATCGATGTAATTCCCCCAGTTTCGCAACGACGGTCAAGGACAGCTGCTGGTCTGCTCGTGGCGTGGGGCGGAGTCCTCTCACAGCTGCCAGGTCATCCTAGAGCGAGGGCTGCACATCTTCAACTTGACGGAGCCCTGCCCCTCGCCGGACTTCTGTCCACCCGCCTACTTTACCGTCACTGCTACCTCCACTGCCAATCTGTGTGCAAGTAAGATAATTTGATTGTCCCTTGAAAGGTACCTACAAAAAAAAATACTTGGCCCTTCAAGTAAAAAATATACTTAAGTATAGTAAGACCTTAGGGTAATTAAAGTTGCATGTTAGAGCTGCTGCCAATACCTAAGTTAAGTAAGATAACATAACATCTTGTAATTATGGGTATCCATGCCTACCCTCAATAGAGCCGATGTTACTACTCCTAACCTGTGACAACACTCCAACACTGCACTCCTGTATAAAATTACTCCTCTTGGCGCCAATATACGATAGTGTAGTTATGTTCGATGATAAATTAAGCCCATATCATAAATAGTCAACATGGTTAAAATCGGCTAGCTATAAATATCGTCGTCTGCCTTGCCTTTTCCCAACTACGAGTATGTTGGGGTCGGCTTCCAGTCTAACCGGATGCAGCTGAATACCAGTATTTTAAATGGAGCGACTGCCTATTTGACCTCCACAACCCAGTAACTGGGTAATACGATACCCCTTGGTAAGACTGGTTGTCAGACTTTCAGGCTTCTGACGACCCGTAAAGACTGTCAAAGATCCACAAATGACAGCCGGGACCAACGGCTTAACGTGCTTTCCGAGGCACGGAGGCTAGCTATAAATAAAGCATTTCAATTCGGAATATATTTTAGAAGAACGCCTTGGGCTAACTTACAGACACTCTAGCACACATTGCGATTACGACACATGCAATAACAATCATACAATTTATGAGCGGGAATATTCCGTACCATAGGTTAAATAATAATAGCCAATACATTACTTACTCATATATTACATTACATAACTATATATGTGCATTATTGTCACAATTATTGCGATAATTATTAAGGATGATAATATATCATCCATAATGCCTTTAAATGATGGCTGTCTATTCAGAGTTTTTAGCAAAAAAGAGATTAAAGTAATAGAAAATATTATTTTGTCTTTTAGTAACAAAGACAAAAACAATTAACCATCTGTAGGCCCCGGGGGGATTCGAACCCCCGATCTCCTGTTTACTAGACAGGCGCTTTAACCAACTAAGCCACGGCGCCGTTGAGAGTGTCGGTAAAATAATGCCTCGTTTATCAAACTAAATAATATGCACGAATACAGAGTCAACGCGAACATTATTGTTGAAAAAAAAATCTATATTTTGGTCTCGTAAAAACTCGAAAATGGCTCGAACAATTGCGATGAAACTTTGGTAAGTTGTTGAGGGCGCGCCGGAGAAGGTACATAACAAAAAAAAAGGCATTGCAACGCATTACGCCGAGCATTAGCTAGCTAAAGATAAAAATATCAGTGATTCATATTTTGTACATCGTGAACTGTGGTATAATCATCTTATACATAATGGTGCTAAACAATATTTAAAGGTACTATCAACTAAATTATAATTTGCTTACATACGATAGAGTTTAAAAAAAGCACTTTTATCTACAGATAATGACTGCCGGCTTCCTCATCAAGTAGGCTATTACATATCGCATGGAGGGCTACGGTGCTTACCACTGCGAGGCGAGGCGATCAATACGGAACCTTTTGTTAAATTACTCTTTGTTACCATTGCATTATTATTTTTACAAATAAAAACCTTATAATAAAATTGAAGAAAAGTTTATTTTGTACAGAAAACCAAAAGGATTTTGTACCCCTG
Source organism: Lithophane leautieri (assembly GCA_949152455.1). Lineage (NCBI taxonomy): Eukaryota > Metazoa > Arthropoda > Insecta > Lepidoptera > Noctuidae > Lithophane > Lithophane leautieri. The sequence continues at coordinate 11,378,768 of OX424459.1, forward strand.
GTGGGACTCGAACCCACAATCCCCGGCTTAGGAGGCCGATGCCTTATCCATTAGGCCACAGGGGCTTGATTATCAGAAATGAATTTAATAATCATTACGTTACTTCTGAATTTGAGAAAAATACTATATTTGATTTTGATATAGTTTAATAAAGATAAAAATATTCCAAACCGCAAACAGAAGTTTAAACTGTAAATGACTGACTCCACAACTTTCAGGCGACCGTTGTTACGAAACTAAATGCAGGATATTTAAAAAACATTTTTTTTTTCCTGTCTGCCTTATATATTTAACTAGCTGATGTCCGCGACTTCGCCCGCGTCGATGTCGGTTATTATATACCAAAACCTTCTTCATGAACCACTCTATCCATTGGCGAAAACAGCATGAAAATCGGTGCAGTAGTTTTAGAGTTTATCGCGAATAGACAGACAGACCGGCGGTGGACTTTGTTTTATAATATGTAGTAATTGCTCATTTCATTGTATTCGTTTATCGACGATGACCAACTATTTCACAGTATGTACCTACTGTATTTTCTATTGACAAAGTTATGTGGTTAAGGCCTAAGATGAAGTGTCGAATAAACGTTATAAGTTTCAATTTGAATAAATGCATAATATTATTAGCCTTATTAAAATGGTTACCCTGATATCATTCCATTCCCTTTAATTATTTTCACGTAACAGCGCCATCTATCTTAACACTAGATTTTGTTTTAACTTTCATGTTCATGTAGGTTTATATTTTTATACTGTAGAGGTCACTTTATTAGAATTGGTCTAAAATATTTGTATCGTTTGTATTACTTACGTTTTAATTTCTTTATTTCATTTTTCTTACACATAAATTATATTTTTAAATATTAGAATAAAGAAATATATAAAAACATTTAAAAATATATTACTTACGTTTATTATTCTCATAGTGGTTTTATATTGGAAAGGTTATAAAGTGTCGATAAAAAAAAATCCATTTACCCAACATAAGTTCCTAACACCAAGCCTATAATTATGGTTATGAAATGATTGCTTTCGTTTAAAAATATTTTGGAAAACAGTAAAAGGCAAAATCAAATGTTTTTTTTTTTAAATTCATTTCGGAGAGATTCTTATTGCTTTATTTCGCTTGCAGTATCAACGACTCCGTGGCGCAACGGTAGCGCGTCTGACTCCAGATCAGAAGGTTGCGTGTTCAAATCACGTCGGGGTCAATAATATCTTTTTGGGAAAAAAATCGATTTTACATATTGTTTATATTATAAAATTATTTTTTGTTCTTGTAACTTGACGTTGCCGTACAATCTATCCTTGAAGTAAATAAAAAAATATTTATGTGCACCGATGTCGACCCATTTTAGCTATAAAATATTATTATAAGTAAGTAATTGACTAAAAGTTAAAAGGCAAACTTATGTATTATAGAAACCGCTTCTGTGCGGGTTAGTCCGCTTCCAGTCGGGTGTTCACGATACTTCGTGTTCAATTGGTTTGTTCAAACAATTAGCAAACACATGACGAAACGTTTTTTTTTGTATGTAAGTAACCATATACTTACCTACTTGCAAAATCAATATGTGCATATTATACTTATGTCCATACACTTTAGTACCAAATTAAGTACCTACCTAGATATATGCCTGTGTGAGTGTATGTATTTGACTGTATGACATTGGAGCAAGTCATGCATGGTAATGTAACATAAGCAGTTCAAATTTTCCGTTATTTTAATACTGAGTTAAGTGGTGAAAAAGACTTTTCTGCTAACATAAGGTAGCTGTATAGATAGGTTCATAATGAAGATATGAGAAAAATAAAAGTTTAAAGGTAACTTGCTATAGTGTACCTACTTAGGCAAAAGAAGTTTAATTGAAAAGACGTCACTGTTAAGTTTTTACAAAAGAAAATAAATTAAATAATATTGTTTATTAAACGATACACGATAAATATTAAATAAACAGCATAATATCATTATAATAATAATACAACAGGTGTTAGGGTAATGTATACCTACCTACCGAATGAAATTGTATTGGTAGTGTAGTACACACGGCTACACATCAAGCTATGCATTTCCAGTTTATGCTGATCTCGCATTGTGTAGGATTTCCGTACAATGCGAGGTCAGCTTAAACTGGAAATGTGTGTACAACAATGGTGAGAAATACTCAATATAAAACGTTTTCTTTTTCACGCTTAATTATTTATTATCATCTATGATTAATGAAACACTTGCTATTAACTCTATAAATAATGAATGACATATTATCGCTCGTCGAGTGCATACCTTTATCGTCATTCGTTCTTCAGTCACTTTCAAAAGCGGGAGTGGCTCCTACGTCACCGCAATACCGGTTTGCACCGAGCTCAAGGTTCAACACTGAAAAACACATTTAAAATTTTAATAAATCCCAAAATCATGCTAACTCTGCACATCTCAAAGTCCATTATTCTACAAATCAGTATATTGTACGGCGTTTAGGACCTACACTGGAAAATCTTGATTCCTAACCGTTTTTTATGCTTCACAATCGCCATGAGCCCAGTCATTACATTTTGAATCTTGGTTCTCTGCAATAAAAGCCTTATTTTCATGTTTAGTGAAGTCGTTACAAAAGGCCGGTCAGGTGACTGGCTTACGTGTCGGTTGGCGCCTTTTCAAACGAATCACATTCTTGCTCATGGTCTAGGGTTGCAAAACCATATTTCTAAATGGCTTCTTAAAAACTCACTTGTTTAATCTCCGAATTTGACGTAAGCAGAAAATAGTAAAGTATGTCATTCGACCAATACCTACCCGATAAGAATGTAGGTATTGTTTGAAAGAAAACTTGCTGAAATAACTTGTTATGATGCAAATAACTGCTAACCTATAGTATATATAATGCTAAATTATAGATTAAAATTGTGGAATTGCTTGCGCTGAATATTACATAAAGTCCTCATGTAGGTAGTATCGATTTTGGGCGTCTATATATAAAACTCTTGAAAACGCTGATAACCCTATCGCACAACGGCACAACCACCAACGAATATCCTTGTGAGTGTTTCCCGCATAACTATTCCGAGTTACGTGCATGTACACGAACACGCCTTCATTTATCGATGTGTGTGTGCCTGAAGGCTTGTCTGTATTCAGTTTCGAGGCCATAAAGTGATTGGTTCATTCGAAGTAAAAACATTTTTATCAACCGGCAACACGTTTATTTAGTTAAACGTTTATTAGCTGGGGTTTCGGCTGGTTTTCCTAATTGTTTGTCACGTTTTATTTTAGGTGATGTAGTCATTTCTGGAAACTGCAGGCATTCAAAATGCCCACCTAGGGTCAGCCGCACATACCTAATATGAGTAGTTACCTACTAAAACGAGTGTGACGACCTCGTCCTTTATGTGTTTTGGTCGTTAAGTATGCTCAGCGTGACTGACATTTTCAGTTTGTTTTTTAACCTTCCATGCCCCCGATGCACAAGGATTTCAAAGAGTTGGTGACGTCAACCATCAACAAAGTTGACGCAGATCGTCCAACGTTCTCCAATATATCTTCGTTATTGTCTATTAAGTTTTCGTGAACCTCTCGGTCCAATTGACCCTCGTTCCAGTGGTTGTGCGTGAGCACCGTCACATCTGTCATACACATTAATTTATTGACTATTTTCATGCAGAATCAGAATGTTTTTCAAATGTAATCGGCGTAACTATCATTTAATTTGTCAATTAATTTAGAGATTTACTAATAAATATGGGCATAAAATGTGATGATGTAGAATTACAGAGTCATCAATGTAAACCGATGCATTACAAATACAAGATAATATATAGATAGGTATGCATCAATTACAAGATAGGTCCTGGAGGTACCTACGTACATACGATTCGCTCATTTAGATGCCACTAAATGCTGAATAGAAACTTAATAAGTAAATAGCTAGATATTTTTTCTACTAAGTAATAATAATGACTGAAATATTTATGAGAAGTGTTCAATATATCACAGAAGTCCACGGACATCCAGAATTTAAATGAAAAAAAAACAAATAATTTCCAGTTTTTAATAAACATAAATTGTATTAAATAAACACTCGAATTCAATCGAGGCATAGGGACAGCTTGTGTCAATGTCTCGATTGAATTTGAGCTTGGCTTGTGCCGCACAGCCCGCACACAGGCCTATAAGTGTTAGTTTTAAAATAAAGTTGTTTATGGAGGACATGTATCAAATATTAACAATAACACAGAACAATAAGCAATCTTGGAGCTGCAGCAGCTTCTCGTGATCTGCTGCCTGATAGCCATCGAGAAGAAAATCATGATAACGAAGCGTACCTACCTATTTCGAACACAACATGCAAAAGTGCAAATCGGTTTGCAAAATGTGAATTCAATCCATCCAACGCCTAATTTTCTCTACAAATTCTGAATGAGGGCAAAGTACGTCGTACTTGTTTGAGAGTAATTAATTATCTTAACTTCCTTGTAATATAAGTAGGTATTAAATCAAACGATAGTCTCTCACATGATTATAATTTATGCATACTTAATATACCCCCCTGCCTAACTCTTCGGGAAATACAGGCGTGATGTTATGTTATGGGTGTTGTTTCCTTAAGTCGGCTAAGGACTAAGTCATAATTCTTACCTATCAACCTACTGTGAATAGATTTGTCCTTTACCATAATTGGCACTACTGGGTAGGTAATTATAAATATACCTAGGCTTTTACACTTGTATCTTCTTTCTATTTGCTGCATCATAAGAATAAAAACTGTAATTTACCGTCCAATTTTGGACATAGTCCCAACTGGCGCCATCCACGACACTTTTCTCGTTTCACAACTACCTACCTCACTAAAGTTTGATTCTTTTACTGCGAAGATGGGATTATCTATTTATCTATTATATTTAGACTAGCTTCCGCCCGCGGCTTCGCTCGCGTGGTATGTCGATAAAAAGTAGCCTATGTCCTTTCTCAGGCTCTAGACTATCTGTGTAACAAATTACATTCAAATCGGTTCAGTAGTTTTGGCGTGAAAGCGCGACAGACAGAGTTACTTTCGCATTTATAATATTAGTAAGGATTTGAGGCCCCCGATTTAGAATATTTTAAATATTTCTACTAAAAAAAGACCCTGATAGTGGATATTACACAATAACATTCCAGTCTTGCCGATTTCAAAAGAGTGCACTAGAGGTTCTAACACTTCATACTTCGTTCATTCATCATACTTCGTTACTTTCAAGTGACTATAGAAAGTTAAATACCGACAGTACTATTAAATCTTCAAGGACAGTTCGAGCCACACCCACGTGCTCAGCATCATGTTTCTGAGATGGCGCTCACTCGAGCAATTAAGTCATGTGAACAATGCCCATGAGTCACTGTCCCAGCCGTTTGCCTAATGATCCTAGTACTGTTATGTAAAGAAACTAGTTTTTGTCAAACGACGACCATGTACAAAAGTTTCGAAAAGATTGCCCCATGATTTCAATTTTGACGTAATTTTTTTTTTTATATATTTGATAGTTTATAATCTTGTCGTACGTAGCCTGCCATGGTCTTCAACAGTAGTTTCAATAAATTTTCGAGAAATCAAATTAAAAAAACCTGTCAAATAACCTATTTTGCAATTATTGGCTTCTTCAATTTTAATGACGGTGGCACGTGTAATGGCTTGGAACGCCTCGAGACTAATAAAGAAATATAGTTTTCGTGCAACAATATTTCCACGTCAAGTTATACTATAGTACCTGTACCTACTAGTAATATAAGAGTATATAGGTAGGTATACGTACGTATACATAACTATACATATATTCTTTTATTTTCACAATGAGTGTAGTGTAGCGATATGGAGCCATGGTCACGAGCTATGCCTGCGTGACAGATACCGTGTGACGTCGGGGGGCTTGGTTGTGCCAGCCAATCAGCAGCTGCCACCCGCAGCGATCGTATGCGTCAGAGACGTAAAATAATGTGTTTCTTTCCTTAGTGATATTCTGGCAAATAAATTAAAATGTGACAGTCAACTCATTGTGTGGGTGTGTCGTACCGTAAGCATGTTCCTATCAATCTGACTTTCTGTCTCCTAATTAAGAAGATAAGAGAAACTAGTTGATCGAACACAGCTTGAAACCTAAATAGCAGACTGAAAAAGAAATGATGAATAAGCGGTTTTTGAATGCTCCTGATAACTTGTTATCGAATCATTTTGAGGTATTATCAAAAACAAACAAAAATGACTCATAGGCGTAGGTACTGCTGATGCAACATGATGTTGGATTGAGTCAGTCTATTCGCATACCGGGGAGGCTTGCGCGTATCAACCTATGAACGGGCAACTATAATAAGTACCTACGGATTGCATATGGTTGCGTGTTGCGATGCGCGTGCGCGCCACACCTCCACGCAATACGTACCGACAAGAGTACATGCTTGTTTCAACGTATACGACTTTCTAAGAATAGACGTCATTGACCTCTGTTTAACATGCGGTTTTCAGTGTTTTTTGCTATTTTTAAGGATCCGTAACTCATAAGGAAAAAAGGAACTCCTATAGGATCACTTTCCAAACCCTCAAGAACGGGTAGGTACAGGTATCAAATTAGAATTAATATCAAATACTAAAGTCCTATAAGTATGTACTAAAATACTATAATATCAAAAACTATAGTGATGCCTTTGACGGGTGAAAAATTCAAGCTTTTTAGTCAAGGCACTCAAAAGATACGGTCAATTTATTTGGGTCAGTGACAACTGGGCCCGTGTCAACTTAACCCGAATAATAATAACAGGTTGTCAAAACGCCTAAAAAGTGGTGTGTATGTATGTGTTGTGTATGTATCAACCTATTAAAATATTGATGATTTTTAAATTTATTGATAGATTTATTTATTTTTATGAATAAATGTAATTAATATTATTATTTAAATGAAACTGAATGCTAGAACTTGTTCTGCAGTAAAGTCTGTTTTTATTTATTTAAATACTTATACATACAAGCAGAAATTAAAATTGACGAAAAAAAAATGAAATTGAATTGATTCTTGTCTTTTATGTTCTACTAGACTATTGTAAATTTGATGTGCAAGAGTGAGGATAAGAACCTTTTCATTAAATCTGACGTGTGTCATTGTCTTAGCAAAGAAACGCTTGCCTTTTTTAATTCAGACAATTAAAAAAAATAATGAACTTAGGCCAGGTACGTTTATAGGTATCATAATTAAATAGGTGGTGTAGATAATTATGTATAAAAAACCAAAATCTTTCGAAAATAAAATAAAATTCGTAATGACTTAAATTTAATATATCGATTTTCTACCTGACCGTACAAATCACCGTAATCGGGAGTAAAATTGCGTATTATTATTCGGGTTGAGTTGACATAGGCTCAGTTGTCACTGACCCAATTATGTCACATGTTTTGATGACTATATCTTTCCGACACCAAAGGGGAATTCCTGTTAACCTAGCGGCATAAAATTTGGCACAAAAATAGCACAATCGGTAAGTTCTCACAGTACAAGTAAAGGGGAAAAAAAAATTAAAATTATAAAAAATATAATACTTTTGGTGCCAAACCATGTGAACATCGGCAAAAAATCAACCTACGTTCTTCAAATGTAGGCAGGCATGGAAAGAGATCTTGTCCATTATTGTGCTGGTTTCGTCATTACTAAACAACGCAACAAACAACACCGGTGTAAATAAACCTGTGAAAGTCCGCAATCATAACTGGTTACAGGTTACAGGCAAAAAGGCAAGATGTATGAGCAGAGTAGGTAGCGTGATGCTGTTTAATAAATTATTACGAGACCTCGCCGCCAAATATTCAGAGATCAAACTCTGCATTCTATAATCTGGAAAACGAGAGATCCAACGTTCCCAAAACGACGACGTTTCCACGAGAGAAAGAACGAGATTAACGGTAACTGTCCAGTGGTATTCTTTGTTGTTATTGGAAAATAAATAAAAATCTGTTCCTTCATAATCATAATAACGCTATAACATGTAGGTCATAGTGACGCAATTATTGTAACAAAATACCTCACCGTCACATTCCAAATTTCTGGAATTTATTGCGCTGTGGTCGGTGTTTCCTCACGGGGTTTTCCGTCACCGTATTTAGTTTGTGATACATTGTTTAATCCATACTTTTGCACGTAGCCTCAAATGGGTTGTATATCTGGCATCCTTCTACTGACAGTGCCTTTAGTACCTACTCGAATTCCTTTTCTGCTAATTTAAACATTCTCGTCTTGTCAACAGGATGGTTCAAAGTCAAAAAGTCAAAGTCAAAACGTTTATTGCGAAATATGCGTATTTGCGGTTTTTATTTAATGTGGCTTACTTATTTTCTAATTATATTTTTCCTCAAATTATTCAAAAGAATTTCGCGGCTGAGTATTTATTTATATTCTTCTTCTTCATCGTGCCGCTGGCTCGACAGTTATTCAAATTCTGTTAGCTCAAAACTTCTTCCAAAATTTAAGTATATTTAAAACAATAACATTTATGAAAAGAGCTAAAAATAAAAATTGATGATGATCATTTTACATTGTATTTTGATGGACATAAAAAGGCTATTAAATTAAGTAGTGGTATGTCATGCTGTGTTGCCACTTGTCTGTGAAGCCTTGGTGAGAACAGGCGAGCGGGCATGGCGCATTTCGGTGCAAAGTCCAAGGCCCAACAGCGATGTGCTGAAAGTTCTACTGACTATTGACTCTCTTGAATAGTCGAAGAGTGATGAAATCTTGCCAATTTTTTCAAATTCTTTGTCTGTTCTTGGTGTATTTAGTGTTCGATAAAAACTGATCAGGAATTTAGGGTAAACATTATGCAGAGGCGTAGTAACCCTGGCAAATTAGGCACGTGCCTAGGGCGAGAGGATACAAATGGGCGCGCGCGAAAGATTTTTAACAAAAAAAAATTACCTTCTGATTAAGTATGCACCTCTTTCTTACACAATATAAAAGCTTATTTAATTCTTTAGAAATGTAGAGCTTCCGAAGCACGTTATCTGTAAACACACAGTCAAATCTGTTTCCTAGAGAGGCATCATGGATTTCCATGTTCTTCTAGCCCTCTTCCTTTCTTCACTCTCATTCTCATCACATATTCTTTGGCCTTCCTAATTATCCTTACTAATATTATAACCGCGAAAGTGTGTGTGGGTGTGTATAGGTAGGTATATCTTACTTCATGCAATAAACTATTGAACCGATTGTGATAAAACTCATGAACTTAGTACGAAGAAAGCTAGAGAACAAAAAAAAAAAAATGGCCCCTAGGGGGCGTCGATGAGGTGCTTGCCTAGGGCGCTAGATCACATTATGAAAGCTAAAATGTGATAAGTATAAAAGTTCTCACATCTTTCAGACCGTTTCTACTGCGACGACGGAACTAGAACTACAATCAAATGTTTTTGGTTTTTTAACCGACGAAAAAAAAAGGAGGAGTTTCTCAAGTCGCCCCCTATATTTTTTTTTGTTTTTGTTTTTTTTTTTTTGTGTAACCTCGTATTTTCATATTATCCTACTTCTACTTTTCAGTCGTTCTTATACATAGTTTCAACAGTTTTGCTATTTCCTTTAGTAAAATAGTAGGTAGGTAGGTATGGTTGCTTCTCTATGTTTCCTGCTTTTATAAGTTTACTAGCTGTGCCCCGCGGTTTCACCCGCGTATGTCTCGATCCCGTGGGAATATAGGGATAAAACGTATCCTATGTCCTATTCTAGGTCATGGTCTACGCGTGTGCGCATCCTCTCCTCTCTAGAGTAGGGAACGACGCGGCGGGCGGCGCCCGCGTCGAACGGTTCGCATATTGCATTTCGTGATAACTTCGAAATTAAATGTCCGATTCGAATGAATTAAAAAGTATTTTACTGCTATATAAATACCCTTGATGTTAAAACTATTTATTTGAACCAAAATTAATATTATGTTGATAAAACTCCTTCGCAAATAATGCATTAATTTCGAACAAATTTGATTACCATAAATAAACGTTATAGTGAGTTAATCTTAAAAGATAGACATATGCTGTCGCGGACTTTTTTTAGAACTTTTAAAGTGGAACAGTTCCATCATACATGATATTTGCGTAACTTAAACCGTTTACGCAGCCCACGCAACGGTAGCTCTCAAAAAGGAATAATTTTTCCAGTTTTTGCTACATTTTTCATTTATGCTCCGGTCCTATTGGTCGTAGCGTGATGTTATATAGCCTATAACCTTCCTCGATGAATGGACTATCCAACACAAAAAGATTTTTTCAATTCCAACCAGTAGCCCCTGAGATTAGCGCGTTCAAACAAACAAACAAACAAACTCTTCAGCTTTATAATATTATAGAGGTATAAACTATGCTCATGTTAATGTTTATTTAGTAATCATTTTCATCTGTAGGTAGGTATAGACAATTGCTTATTTAATTAAGCACCTTTCTATTAATATTTGCATGCAAAAATATGGCGAAATGTGTCATCGCACAAGAATAACTATTTACCTACCTTTGTATTACCGCATTTAAAGCATATAAATGACTTTGACTTTGATAGGTAGGTAAGTACAAGATGCAAAAATATGGAAATAGGACCAGTTTATGGTCCTCTAATGTAGTAATCACGTTTTTATGATTGCAAACATAATAAGTTTAAGAAAATAAAATGTAAATGTTACTATAATAAACATTTTGAGTTGTTGCCAATACATACAAGTCATACAACGTATAATAGGTTTAACTTTCTGAATTAATTTTCCTTTATTTATAACAAAAGTTAATTTGATAAAGCTGGCAACATCTTAGCTATTGTTTGCCAATTTACCTAATATTTATGGAATGTTTAATTTATAAGTAGGTACCTTATTGAGTTTTGGCGCACAACATACTACGTACCTACTTACATAGGTAAATGGCTTAAATATTTGATAAGTATTGGAAACACCAGAATTATTTCCTGTTCCTCTCGTAATAAGGCACGTAGCTACAACAAAAGTAATATATTATATTTTGCACATTTGAAACGAAACGAAATTAAAATCAGAACGTGCTGATTATAACTCGTTTATTCAAGTTTTTTTAAATAAAGTTTCCAAAATGGAAATGAATTAGGCCACGGTTTCACGTTTCTGAGCACGTTTTCCACCTATTTTTAACCTTTTAATTATTGTTTACATTACATTTAATTATCTAGTTTTAGTCACTTGGTTTTGGACCCAAATTGACAAATTGTTGATCCATTGATCCACTGTTCCAAATGAATGTGATTTTAAAATGTACACTTGCGAGTAGTCTTTCATGTGTGACTGCCAGCGAATCATGAAATCGGACATCGTGCGGACAATCAGACAACTGACTTGATTGATATAATTGTTGTCGATCAAGGATGGAATTTTCCGATTGCCTTTAAAATGGAATAAATAGTCTATTACTGATATGAAATACTCTATCAAGGATAAATTGATCGCTCCGGTAGAAGACTGTTTACTGTACCTATTCATCACATTTGGTCTATTGACGCACATTCATAATAGTTTGGTAGGCACGTTTCTGCATGTATTTATGCACAAAAGCAACTTTGACTCTATTTGACGCACGAACTACAAATGGTCAGTGTTGTTCACGGCACCGAAAAAAAAAACGGTTCTCTCTTCATCATTGGTTGTCGTTAGAGGCATCCATGGGAATATATATTTATATGAGGGACGATGGATGATATGAAAGAAAGCTCTAGATACCCATATTACAAATGGTGCAGCACGGTATATTTTAATATATAAGTATAAGGTTTAGTTAGCTTCTGCTCGCCTGTAGGTCGGAAATTATCCCACGGAACGTAGTACTGGGATGAAAAGTACACTATGTCCTAACCCAGGTCATGGTCTATCCGTGTGCCGAATTTCATCCAAATCCGTTAAGCCAAAGCTAACAGAGAGATAAGAGTTACTTTCGCATTTATAATATTAGTTCCATGGAAGTATGAATGGAAAAAGGTGGTGATGATGATGGATTAGATGTAAGGATGAATACCGTCTAATTTAAGCCTTTTAGCAGCCATTGCGGTGGTTACTGGGATACCTACAAGTTTTCAGCAGTGGCTAGTGTTACAAACAGTTTCTTCATTTAACATTAACCGAATTAAGTTACAATAAAATTATGTAGCTAGGAGGTACTTGGATTTATAATTATTTCGCTGAGTCCACGTTACATCGTAATTTAGTCTTTCTATTTTTATTATAGATACTTACCTAATTATTAAGGTCTATATTACAGCTAGAATTAAAGTTACCTCGTTTGTAATTAATGTTAATCATAATTTTACCTTACTGTTTTACTTGAATAATTTAATTTTATTTTTTTATTTTATTTTATTGTACCTAATTCTAAAAAGGAAGTTTTATATATTGTTAGGTATCTCAGACCAAATAAAAAACCAAAGAGCGCTGCGAACAATACAGTGAAGCATGCTAAAACTACCCCACCGCTCTGTGCATACACGCTCACACACACATATTTACAACTATTTACAATGACACTACAATCAAACAACACCAAACTAAGTGCACACATGTTTACGAAACCGGCCTCACTTCAATGTTGACAGCGCTCTGTCTTGGTTTTTTATTTGGTATGCACGCGTAGCATGGCCACCGTAGAAACTGGTTTTGTCGACGGAAGAATAGACAAACCGACACATAAACAATCACAAACTGTCATTTTGTCTATACTCCCGTCGACAAAACCCCGTTCTTCGATAATCATGCTACGCGTGCTGAGTTAGGTATTTACTTATTTAATGTCTAGACAGAATTATTAAGTTAGAAATGAAGGTTCTGTTTAGCGAGTAGCTAGTATTTTAGTAATTATCATAGGTATCTACTAACTAGCATCTAATTAACGGATTTCCACTATACACGTCATTTCAGACACGAAATTTTGATTTAATTGGCAATTAGACGCCTGTTTTTGTTTGGTGTTTTTAATTGCTTAACGATGCGATGTTGTTAACTTATTTACAGTCCACAATTGTTATGAAGTAGTTAAGGTTTGAAATTTTGAGTTTTAATTTCTTTTATATAACGAATGCTTCCCTCATGGTGGGCGGTTTTATGTAGTTAAGGACAAGTACTGATGTCATTGGTGGGCGGATTACAGAAATGTATTTCAAGTTAACAACTTTTTTTTTCTTTTCTTTTTTATTTCATTAGAACTGACTCGATGACTGACTTGAGTAGGTAGGTCGTAACTATGTATGCACCCTGCTACCAATCTTGAACATCACAGAACGATACACAAAGAACTCATCATTTTTCAAAATTTCACAAAACCCCTTTTTAACAAGTCACGAGTGGGAATGCTTGTTATGTTTATTCTAGTATTCAGAATTGTTTTCATACAGAAAATCCAGCATTATGAATTATGATGCAGTTCCAGTAGCAGATGATCAACATCCCGAGATGCTACCGACTCGCGACGTAGGCAGAGGTTGGTCCTGTCTTGTGAGAGCTTTAATTAAGATGACGATTAGGGATGGCCTTCCCGGTTCTTGTCTACTCTCGCTAATTAAGGTTTTTTCTATGTATTATGGATTGTCCTCTCATGCCTACTAACACTGTAATTTGAAAATATTGTAAAAGCCAATTATACCTGAAAAAGTAACCGTGGAGTTTCTTGCCGGCTCTTCTCCATAGGAAACGACCAATTGCAACCGTGCACCTAGCTTCTGACGTTTCATAAATGCCCATGTAGGTTTATGTGAAATATTTTGATTTTGGTAGGTATGGACTTTAAGCTCCGTAAAACGGTTTACGAGAACAGTAATGTATACTTACTAAGCTGATTACGTCAATATGTCTATTGTATTAAGCCGGCGTCAGACATAGCAACAACATTTGAAGACTTATTTGAACACTTGTTTGAACACATGTGAGACACGGGTGTTTGGGTATTTCATCAAAGTTTATCACTTATTTCAACTTTTCCATTCAGTGTTGGTTTTTCGAGCGCACATCAAAAGCGTAGAGCGCACGTTAAGAGTTCAAATGTGTGCTTAGCACATATCAAAGATATGTACTTTGATAGGTACTTGCAGGCTACGCAACAGTACAATGTCTTCTAAATAAAGGTTCCCGCAAACAGACGCGAATTGTCGTGGGACGTGGCGGTTGGCGATTCTGCGATACTATCGCCACGCAACCCTTTCCACAATAGCGCCATATCGCGGAGGCGTTTCGCAGCGCGACATCAAAGGAAGATTTTGTATGGCCGGGTCATTATCACCACAAACTGCTAGTGTACGTTCCATTTCTGTGTACTGGACGTTTGTGTATGAGAAAGACATGGTAACACGATACTTTTTACATATTATAGGTACACGATCAACGAAAACACAACTGTAAGGGCCACGGAGGCTGCGCGCTCGCGATCTCGTTATGTACCTGAATGGGAGCGTGACACGCGCGCGCGCATCAATCTGTAGCATCCGGGCGACTGAAGGGGTTGTTTTACCCCCGCCTTATTGTGCGCCCGCGCCTAATGCCGCTATGACTTGCCGTCACCTATGTTGTGCGCGTATGATTGCGGATGGGTACTTAGTGTCGCTCGGTGTACAACTTGTAACCTTTTTAAAATATTTTTGGGACAAAATATAAATTGGAATCGATTCAGTTACCTTATTCTGAACAAACTATATTTAGGTTTCGCTTACTAAAAATAAGTGCTGTATAAATAATTACATACAATAACACTTGAATAATAATAGGTACCTATATCACGTCCACAAAATCGTCATCCATCCTGTTTGTCGTCTATTTCAGAACTGTGAAGCGAACGTGCTGCAAAGCATGTCGACAGGTAAAAGCATTAAGAGCCTATACAACCTCAAATTGCTTAGCATGATCCTCCGTTAAGTCTAAAATAATGCAGCATTCGTTTTAAAATAAATATATGTTAATGTTGAGGATTGATACTAGGTACTACGTTTGACAAAAACAGGATCACATAACATTTTCTCGATAGAAAAAAACAAAGCTACTCTAAAACGAACTATAAACCGCTAGAATAAAAAAAAATACTTCAAAATAGGTCATGAAACTTTGCATAACAACTGAACATATAAAGCATCTCTCATGTTTTTTTTTAATTACCATTATTTTCAGCGTAAAATCAATTACCTAAACTATTCGAGTGTTGGAGCCGCCAGCTCCCCACTCCGTCTCGCTCTCACTCAGTCCGCGAGTAGCATGGTGCGAGTCAGGTAAAAAGTGAATTTGTGTCTGAGCGAGATAAAAAGCAAACAAGTGTTCAAATGTGTGAGCCAAAGTCTATCGAAGTGTTTGATCAAATATGTGACTGTGTCTGGCGCCGGCTTTAGTCATCTGAGTAAACTTTGTGATCGCAGCACATAGCAGTTTAATCATAGTCTTATGTTAAACTTCATGTTTAAATTCGTAATGTTTTAAGTATTTTAATATATCGATTTTCTGCCTGACTGTACAAATCACCATAATCAGGAGTGTAATATAAATACAATGACAGCTCACTTCAACTAAGTTTTCACGGTGAAATGGTTACAGAATAGCAATGCTGGTATTATTCGGGTTCAGTTGACTCGGGGCGAGCTGAGCTGTGTGCACGGTGGCACAGGGGCACGTGCCCCCCAAAAGGTTTATGAAAAATAAAATCGAATCGTCTGATGGCCGATTCCTATAATTTACGGACCGTTATTGGTTAAAATTAAGACTCTTGTATCTTTACGAATAATGAAGCAAAGACCGCATAGCTTTGCATAGTAGCCCCTCCCCTATGGATGTAGCTATCACAGGTAAAATTAGCTTACGAATCTATGTGTATGCCCAGTTTGGCTATAAAAAATGCTACCATTGGTAAGCAAAACGATTCGTTTAAGTTTATAGGAACCGAGCATGAATGGACTGGCCTGAATGTTTACCTGTCTATCAAGACATTGTTTCAATGATGACCGCTGAAAAAGTAGGCTACTATTATCTTCATTGTAAAAGAATGAATCCTAAAAACAGCATAGTGCGCATAAGGCAGACAGCATAAGGGAGACATTTTATTTGTCTGGCCCATATGCCCCTCCTAGAAATAAATCCTGAATCCGTTGAACGTAACAATGACTAAAATCAATATTTAACGTCCGAACTCTGCTCAAACGACATTCTAGAACTCACACTGAACTCGAACGATTCTTCTCGAGCGAGTCTCGTATGGCACGGAATGGCCGTCAATAGGTATGTACACACCGATGTCTTTGGCGTTTTGTTTCATAAACATCGACTCATTATCCATTGGCCGCAGCCAGTCGCAGCGAATGGAAAGTTCCAAGTGCCAAATGGCGGTTACAGACTTACAGTGATCATATTGTTGATATAATAACAGACAAGACTTTTTAGTGAATCTCCGGAAATTAAGAACCTACCTGCCTAATATTGAAAGCCTGACATTTGAGACCTGTGCCAGCCGTATTTGTCTTGAGTAGGTAGGTAATGTACCTATCTACAGGCAGGCAGATGTTGTCCTCATTATAGGTAATTAGGCTATCTCTACTAGGTTAGGTTAGCGGAGCAAAGGTCGAGGCTGTTTTTGGTTTCTGTAAACTGATATTACGGACAAGGTAACGTAGCCTCAATAAACAGACGCCTCGTCGATGCGATACTGTTTTAATTACATTAATTTGTGACGTCCTTACAGCTTGCTGCAAGTTGACTTGTGGACCGAAAAAAAAACTTTAACTCAGGCAGCTATCCTAAATTAGAGCTATTTCGGATGGTCATCACCACAAATCAAAATCTATTGGTCTACATAGGTATACCTAAAAATAACATTTTTTTTCATGCACGCCACACCACACCACACCGCACCATAAATTCATTGTAGGCACACTTAGCAATGCTACAATAGATGCTTTAAGATTTGTAGAACTTTCAAACCTAAAAATATTTTGACGTCTAATGGTAACATGGTCATGGAACAAACGTTGTTTGAAATGACGACACCACAAAGCTTTATTAGGTAGCCTAACAATACTGAAACAATTAGCGACCGCTGAAGTAGAATGTTCCATTTAGAACTTACCTATTAGACAACAAAGAAGGCAAGTAATAAAATTGTATATTTCTGGTGATTACATCAGCCAAAAATACCTATGATTATCAAAGCAGAAAAAAAACATTTTGCCCCCATGATAGCGCACTTTTCAGGAAATTGATCATGATCAACAGATGATTCACAGATTACTCATTATCATCGTTACCTGACGCAATCTCTGTTTATTTATTGCTGTACAAGGCTGTCTATAGTCCGACTCCGATGCATCGAAAGTACTGATTATACTTGCGGTGGCGGCGCATGATTGGCTCGCAGTGGAGGCCTGGCCGGGTGTGGCGAAACGTGTCGTACTTGCTCCGAGTTCTGCTTAAAATAATAGTACCTATTCACTGTGTACTGATTGAGCAAAAACTACAAGGAACTAAGTACCTAAATAATTATTTTTTATCAATTTAATGAACAACTCTCAGACAAGCAGGCAGTCAGCAAGGCTTGATAAGCAAGCACGTGATGTTTATTTAATTTGCTGAATCAATCAAAAGAGACAAACGCGAAACAATTTTGATGACTGCATGTAAGTCGTTTCATGTTTAGGTAGTTATTGTAAACTAGGAAGTTATGCGATACGGCTTGGATTATTCAATCTCTGTCTTTACTGTTAAAGTAACCATGTTTGCAGTAAGGCTTACTGCAAACATGGTTAAATTGTTCAAATATTCTACCAGGCACCCTGCTGTTTAAATTAAAGAGCGAACTGAAATATTTTTCCAAATAAAAAACCAAGACAGAGCGCTGCAAACAATACAGTGAAGCATGCCAAAACTACAACTCCGCTCTGCGCATACATACACACATTTACAATAAAACAATCAAACTACACCTCACGAAGTGCACACATGTTTACTAAACCGGCCTCACGTCATTGTTGACAGCGCTCTGTCTTAGTTTTTTATTTGGTCTGAGGCTGTCCATAACATAAGGAGGAAAAATATGAACATGAAGTATGAAATTAACCGTAAACTATTACTTACTTGTTGCGGTGGTATAGCTTTGTTAATGGACTTCAGTACATAATTGCACAGAACCACCTTCGACTAAGTTTCCTGTAATTACATTACAACAAACAAAGGACGGTAATATGTACCTATTTATATTTCACGAGAACTTTACGCACGGTCTATAATGAACTATTCTATTAATATCTTGTCATAGGTAGGTATATTTAATAATTTTCCCTGTAGGTACAGATAAGAGGAATATCTTAGATGAACTGTATCTGAGATTCTTTTTCTACTCAAACGAGGTGTGGACTTATTTTATCCCGTAGAAGTAGCACCACAAGTCTGCGACACGAAAGAATCTTGGTATCGATACCGGTTTAGGTAGATAGGTAGTACGACTACCTACGGATACCAAGCCCGGCTAGCAAGCGCTAGGATGTCACGTAGACGAAAGATTTATGAGACGGCAACGTGATTTCTTTACGCTTTATGACTTGCCAATCATAAGTCTGTGAAAGGTGCGCATAAGCAGTTCTTGAGATGCGATGTGTGTTTTCGACTTTCACATTTTTTTTTCAATTTTTATGGAATTGTGAACACATTGTTTTGTTGTATTGCCTTTCGATTAAGCCTATTTTTATCTCAGTATGACTAAAACTTTGAGAGATATGATTTTTTTTGTACTCGCATAGATAATATTTCAACAAATAAACAAAATGGCTGCCATATAGCGAGGAAGTGTATTGGACCCAAGCTTAGAGTGTAATTGTACCTACTTTAATAGTTATTTATGCAACTGTTATATAATAAGGGGAATTAAAACACGAATGTGATAATAGTATCACATGAGTATCACATACCTAATTATTTATAGTTGCATACAAGACTTTATCTACACCCATGATATGAATCTTCTATAAAAGTTTCTTTGCAATACCAATATCGAACAAAAAAGGGCGCGGTACGACGTGAATTCGAATTTTTCGCATTCTAATGTATGTTTTGTTTTTAAATTACGGTGCTTTGTTAGTGAAACGCTCGTGAATGACAATGTTCTTTTTTTGGAATGATAACACCCGTTTGGATGATATTATGGTTACTATGACACTGGCTGTTTTAATGTTAGCAATAAGCTAACTCTTTCAGAAACTTTTAGAGAGGATTTATAGTATGGGTGTAGATAAAATAGTTTATATTTAAGTATTCAGAATATCGCTAGTCCATGTCCGGACACACTGTATAAAAATGAATCATATACTTATATACATACACATACATTTTTTTATTACTTATCTATTAAATATATACTTATAAATGACTAGCTTCCGTCCGCGGTTTCGCCCGCGTGGTATGTCGATAAAAAGCCTGTCCTTTTGCAGGCTCTACACTATCTGTGTATCAAATTTCATTTAAATCGGTTCAGTAGTTTTGGCGTGAAAGCGCGACAGACAGAAAGATAGAGCTACTTTCGCATTTATAATATAAGTAAAGATTTATCATACCTAAGTATCTAATAATGTAACTGTTTTCCGCCTTGGTGTATAAAGCTTGCTCCAATTTTCACTAACTCAGACGGATTTCTTGAAACGGAAATAACCAAATAAGCCCTCATTTCTGACGATAAAAATATTCTCAAAATTGTTTGTCACAAGATTACCTAATTGTTTACGAGATAACGTCATGATTTTGCGACTCAAGCAAACAAAATGATAACATTCAGTTTCTTAATGACACACCTACACCTACCTATGCAAATAAATACTTACTTACTTACTTACAATTCACACTGCAGCATACGTGGTCAAGTCATTGATAAGAATTCGCACTTGAGTACCTACTAGAAGATTTACCTATTGAAATATGATGGCAATGTGCCATACTATAAGTACTATTTTTATGCAATGGCCAACGACCTATACCATAACAATAATAAATATAATAATAGTCATAAATTACATAATACCTGCAATACACCCACGTATTTTAGCATATCAGCCGCTTGAAATAATTTGGCACAGATTTCAGCTTCTTTTTTTTATTATTAAAACGGTTTTTTTCGACAGTTTATAGCATACCAACTTCTTCAATGGATCTCCAAAGTCCATAACTGAGGATTCCTGGGTTTGCACACCTACGAGTACCTATGCTACTTCGCGTGAGTTACATTATGAGAAGAGAAACAGTGTCAGAGAGAGAACAGGAGGCCACGCACATGAGTTATTTCTCGAAAAATTTACATAATGCACGTCTAGAGGTCATTTAAATTAGTTGCGAGAGCGCACATGAGCACTTTAGAACATACTGCACAGAACAGCAGACAAAAATATTAAAAGATGTTGAATTATTCATAGGTACCTATTTACAAAGAAAAATGGGACGGAAAGATCAGGTCACCGTCGATGGATGTGCGTCGCCTACAAAATAATTCAATGTTTCAAGTGATTGTTATTGATTTGACATTGGCGCTGTCGATCAGAGATGAATTGCTACGCAGTAGGTGGTACTTGATGGTTGATAGGCATACTTGTATCAGTGTGAAACATTACACCGATAACGTCATGGTACCCCACGCTTCCTGTATAGTGCTAATTAGTACTCGTCAGCTAGAAACCTGTTTCATTTATATAAATCTGCCTAGCCTTTTCCTAAGCAACCTTTCAGATTAGGTAGGTATATCTAGTATTTCCGACATGCTGAAAACTCTTTTTTTTTTCCGAATTGAAAATAATTTCAATTCGCGGTAAGTTGACATTACCACCATGCACTTGGATTCTCATAGAGCGATACCTACTGCGGGAGGAGCTGATCAGAATGAATAAGAATTGTTAGCACTGGAAACTCCACCATTTTGCGTTCTTACCAATACCATAATATTTAAATTAAAAGCCAAATAGCTACAGTTTTCAAATAGGCAGACGCTATCAATAGTTTCGGTCTTTAGTTTATCTTAACACCGTGTAAACGACGATTTATGTAAGACAGATTTCTTAGAAGACATAATAATCTTATATCATTTTAACAAGCATCGCTGATCGTATTATATTATGCATGACGCACGTCACTTGATTCGCAAAGGCCGTCATTAGGATCCAAATGAAATGCGTCAGCGTCTCCTTACTAGTATCCACACGTCTTTTAATTAAGGGTTTCACTTTCAATCGGTTGGGTAAGGTTTTTGGAGGTTTATTTTGAAAGAATCAATGCATTCCTCTATTAAATTAGCGCCTTGAACACGCGTACATTTCTGATGCATCTGTTTAGCATCTTTAGTCGTGACGAGACGAGTTAATTTTTGTACGAAAAGCGCTGTCATTCTTGAATCTTTGATCTTTGACAGTCGTTACGGGTCCTCTGAAGCCCGAAAGTCTGACAACCAGTCTTACCAAGGGGTATCGTATTACCCAGTTACTGGGTTGTGGAGGTCAGATAGGCAGTCGCTCCATGTAAAATACTGGTATTCAGCTGCACCCGGTTAGACTGGAAGCCGACCCCAACATAGTTGGGAAAAGGCTAGGCAGATTGATTGATTTTTTGATCTACCAAGCGCTGATGGAAGATGCCCTGCAGTACTTCTGGTAGTGAAAAGGAAATGGAATCAGGTCACGAAGCTACTGCACACACTCCCTGAAGTAACATCTAATACTTAGATCTTCTTCATATGCAGAACGTTGCTTATCTGTTGAGGCAAGCAAGAGCAACGTTTGGCGATATGCTAGGCTGAGAAGCCTGGCCACCATCGCCTATGAACTTTTTTGCTCTGCGTTCTACCGAGTCACATGCAGCAAACTGGTATTTTGCAGAACCATCCCATAAGTGGCAGCAATACTCCATACAGGAACGGGCCTGTACTTTATACAAATTAAGCTGACCAGGTGTGAAGTATCGCCTCCCTTAATTTTGAATTCCTAGCTTTTTGGCAGCAGTCTGTGCTTTTAACTCGATGATTGAGCCGAAGTTTAGGTTTGAAGTCAACTCCATGCCCGAAAGCTAAAGAAAATCAGTAATTAATAATAATAATCCCTACCGCTGCGCCGTATCTCTACGTTGATGTCGTGGTGGGGCTTGCGCGCTACGAACTTTAGGTCTGTGCCGGTAGATTTTACTTTGCCAGAACAGGTCTAGGATGAGGAGCCAGACCAAAAGAGATACAGAAACTTTCAGGGCAGCATGTGTTGGGCAGTAGGGACCCCACGGGCCCTATCTCCACGGAGAAGTCTTGTTTTTCATCTCTGGCTTGCCTTTATTGACCGGCTGAGTGAACACTGACGAAGAACAGATCTCCCACCTCATTCTTGCCTTTATTGGCCGGCTTAAATTCGCCAGAGCAAACGTACTCCGAAGAAGGAAGTATTCCAGTAAGTGCTGGTAGGAATCTCCGTCCGGACCATCTTCCGGGCTCTGGAATTGTCCCGATAGCCGTGGAATATTTTCTCTCCACTCTTCAAGCAACTTAAGATATGTTGCCCCTTGTGGGTACGTCACATGTGCTAACGACAGATTCCGGGGGCCCATTATTGAGTGAGCAAGTCATCCCCTGCTATTTTACCCGAGTATATTATTTATCATTAATCAGGCAGGGGACATAGTTCTTCCATATTTCAAAGTTATCAATCCACTATAGCGACCCAAACCCATACCTCAATATATTTAGTTTCCATGTTCTGAAACAGTTCTACAGCTGCACCAATTGGGAGTTGTTCTTGGGTGCACTTGCTTCATACAGGGATAAGCGTCGGTTGGTGCCTCATTTCAATCAAAATTCTCTGCTCTGGTTCCCCTCATACGCCTTTACAAAGGTCCGGGACCCCAGAGTCCCGAGAAATGTCAAAGACGAATGAATAATAATAAGCTCAATGCTCCGCAAGCCTAAGTCAATTTGTTTCAGGTTATCTCTCCCTCTCCCCTCTACCTCTATTTTGGGCTTTTTTGGCACATCACGTATACAGTGTTTTCGGACATGGACTAGCGTTCAAACAACAATAACTCTTCAAGTAATAGACATACAGTTGTGAATTTTATGTTGTATAGTAGCTTAGCTCAAAATCTGTCGATCTAGTAAAAAAAATAAAAAAGTTGTCGAGGGTGTTCTTGTAGTAATTAACAATAATTATTGGTTGAATTACATAATTTTTAATTATTTTATTGTGAACACATTTCTTTGTAAGGTAGACAATATTATTGACTTTCGATTAAGCCTATTTTGATCTCAGTAGGACTACAATTTTGAGAGATATGACTTTTTTGTACTAGCATAGAGAATATTTCATTAAATAAACAAAATGGCTGCCACATAGCGGGGAAGTGTATTGGACCCAAGCTTAGAGAGTAATTGTACTTTAAAATAGTTTATATTTAAGAATTTAGAATATCTGTAGTCCATGTCCGGACACAGTGTATAATACTAAAAAACACATACATAATACTAACAAGTTATGTTTCAGTATTTTTGACCTTTTCATGAATTCTTTTAGTTTGCTCAAGCACCAAGAATTTTTATAATGCAGCGGTTTTGGATCCTAAGTTTTACAAAAGAATCACCAGCAGTTCCGCACCTAACTACAACCAGTTAGTTCTAAACAAAGACAAAGACATTTCCAGAGTTTTCTAGCATTTAAATAAAACTATGGTAATAAAGGGGAAGTGATAATTTACACAACTGACGTCTTTGTTTAGCTTCCGTGATTTATTGCAGTAATTAGCAATCGAGTCGAGACAGAGTTCATGTTTAACAACGGTCTATAGTCTATACTGACGACCAATCATCATTAACAGACGCATCATGGAATCATGCCGAATGTAAATTCACTTATGAATTATGATAGTAATGAACTTATGACACAACGTGGAAAATAACCATCATGTTATGAAACTTACGACTGCTCGTATTCGTAACTAAATGAAGCAGATCTTGTTCGTTGTATAGATAATTACAACATTTTATTTGATTTCTTCGTTGTTTAAGAATTGGGGAGATTAGTGGATGTGAATTACTTGACCTTTTTTATGTACTTACTAGCTGATGCCCGCGGCTTCGCCCGCGTGGATGTCGGTTATTATATACTAAAACCTTCCTCGAGAACCACTCTATCCATTGGTGAAAACAGCTTGGAAATCGGTGCATTAGTTTTTGAGTTTATCGCGAACAGACAGACAAACAGACGCGGCGGAGGACTTTATTATATAATATGTAGTGATATTGAATGTTATAATCAGATTGTGAGTGAAATTCTAAAAAAAGGTATAAATTTATCAACAACAAAAACTACGACTAGTCGATTCTTGTTACTATATCAGGGTTTTTTTTTTCGAACATTTCATTATGGTTACGAGCATTCTGATTTTTTTTATAATGTCAGCCTCTGCATTAATAAATGAATGTTTATCAACCTACTTAATGTCAGCATTGTAAGCAGGTAGTATATTGAAACTAGAACAGGAACTCAGATTTTTAATAGAGAAGGTGAACAGGTGGCCCGCCTGGTAGCTCGCGGCTAGAGCGGGCTACGGCGACGCCCATGACACATTAAAAAAAAGTTGTTCATTCGCATTTTTTTGTCCCCAATCAATATGTGAACGTAGCTGAGCAGACCTTGTATTGAAGGATAGTGTCGAAGGATTGCCTCATTAAGAAATCACAAACGTAGATTATTATAATACAATAGGATAAGTATTTTATCATAATGTACTTATACCACGTCGTCCACACTTCACAATGGCCAATTATTATACCACGTGTTGACATTAAATTCTCATCTTGTTTTAATGGCTGTGCCTCTGGCGGACTAAGGGGCCATCCCCGGACAGATGCGGTCCGCCCGGGGACCCCGGTCTTAGCGGGGCCCCACATCTCGAGTAAAGGTCCAAATAAAGCCAAAATGTATTTAGTAAGTAAAAGGCAGTTTGTAGTTTAGAACCCTCCTACGTATGTTAAATATAAACAAAGGGTGCTTAAATTTTCGGTTTCGAGCTTGCTTCTCGCTCTTGTATACTATATACTTCTCAAACTTCTGCCGCCCTGGGCCCCCAACAGGCTTAGTACGCCACTGCGCTGTGTACCTTATGTAGTAAATGTCATCACTCTTACCACGTAAAAGGAAAACCATTGAAACTTTATTATTATTTTTCACACTATGATTAATATTTGAAAACCACATCATATTAATATAAAAAGGTAGAAAAACTGCTATTAATTAAAGCCATATTTGGCCATGTTGAAAAACTACTAGTTACCTATCTAATGAATAACATATTACCTTATGTAATTGATGGCTCCACTATCAACTTAATAAGCTGACATTGATCTCGTCTGTTTAATATCAGGGGAAATTTGCCCTGATATTAAAAAAGGCTTCAGTAGTTATCGCACACATTTGCTATTCATTAGGATTATTGCTCAGCAATTTTCGATCACTATCTTTCTAGGTACTTGGATGATGTCCGCTTCCCACTCAACACTTGACTTTACTAAAACTATCGTAGTATAAATAAAGCAGTATTGAGATTATAAGCTCGCTTTATTTTAGAACAATACATCTAAGATGTTTTACACGTCAAGTACGCATATTCGCAGGTTATTTGCCCATGCGCTGTATGGACCACTCCTGCTGGCAGAGGGGGCACCGGTTGTTCTGCTTGACCCACAGAGACATGCAGCAAAAGTGGAAGCTGTGGTTACACTCTCCCCACACCACCACGCAGTCTTGTTTGCCGTACGAATCCTTCTTGCTCTCGCCCTGGCACCGCAGACAGGCGTCTGTGGAAAAGAACACAGATAATCTTAGCACACACACTGTATTATTATTAGAGCTTAAAATAGTACGTATTACTTAAGTCAC
Source organism: Lithophane leautieri (assembly GCA_949152455.1). Lineage (NCBI taxonomy): Eukaryota > Metazoa > Arthropoda > Insecta > Lepidoptera > Noctuidae > Lithophane > Lithophane leautieri. Next base: position 11,404,672 of record OX424459.1, read on the forward strand.
GAAGAGAAATGAAGACGGATTAGGATAGACATTCTTATCTACGTCCCCGCAGACATGCGCGTCACTGTAGAGCAATTTCCATGAAGTTTTCATAGAAATTGTTTTACTACTAGGTCACGCCTGTCTGCTACATAATTATAAGCTTAGATACAACCGTGTTTATATTGTAAAAACCGCTAAGATCGTTACACTCTGTATAATATTAATCATGTAGGTACGGTCGTGACATGGTAATTGCTTCTTGTTGATAAAGGTATCAGACGCTTCACTTTTTGTTCATTTTTAGGGTTACGTAGGTTTTTCTTTTGAGGTAACTCAAAAAACAAAATGCAGGCCTTATTGGAGCCCGGGTGTCACCACTGTGTGGATCGCCCGGAGGACACGGTGGAGCATACGGTTGAGGTGTGCCCTGCTTGGGCGGAGCACCGCCGTGTCCTCGCGGAGGCGATTGGCGGCAGTGACCTCTCGCGTCCGGCCCTGGTTCAGGCCATGGTACGGAGCGAGAGGGCATGGGAAGCCGTCACCTCCTTCTGCGAAGCAGTAATGCTCGCGAAGGAGGAGGCGGAACGCGTGAGGGAAAGGCAAAGTTTGCGCCCTCACGCCCCTAACCGCCACCGTTGGAGACGCCCTGGGCGTCGGGAATCCCAGGCGGATTTCCGGCCACCATAGGCGCGGGCTTGCGGACGGCGAGCAACGGGCAGCTCGCCGTCCGATAAGGACCAGGCCCGGGTCGATGGCGCGTCGTGTTCCACGCGCGCCTCAAAGAGATGTCAGCAAAATTGACGGGGTCCAATAGGACCGATGCCTGCCAGGGTTGCGGGAAAGTCCGAAAGGGATACCGGGACCTTGGCAACAGGCAAATGAAGGAACACGGGTGGGTTTTAGTCAATAAAAGTCTGACACGCCCTTCCGCTCCGCCCAGAGCGGGAGAAGTCATTGGATGATTTCCCACCCTCAAAAAAAAAAAAAAAAGGCCTTATTGGAGCAGTTTGTTGTGCTTCTGTCGAGACCTTTTTCCGCATATTGCGACACATTATACAATAGGTATCCACAGAACTGAGATTCAGCTCTATTTTGTAACCTTTTACCCACCCTCTATCTACGCAATAAACAGCCTGTAACAGTAACAGTCTTATTAGCTTCTGCACGCGACTTCACTCGCGTGGAAGTCGTAAGTCACCACAATATACTAAAATAATAGCCATATCCATTACATATTATAAAACAAAGTCCCCCGCCGCGCCGCCGCCTCTGTCTGTCGTCCTGTACGCGATAAACTCAAAAACTACTAATTCATAGCTTACAGACTGAGCGGAATTAAGCAGAGCAGAGAGCAAAATTTTAGACAAACAGATAAAAATTGTAAACACTCTATTTTCGGCATTAGAACCGTTCCCAGACCTCGTAGCGATTATTTTTCTTAAAAAATATTCAATGTACAGTTTTGACTTCGTTACGGTTATATTATATTTACCTAATCTTTCGCATTCAGTGAAATATATTTATTGGTCCTTTAGTTTCTTTCCACTTATTCACTTCAAGTTCCGGTATGAAAAGATTAGACGAACTTATCTGGACATAAAAGTTACAACACTAACTACACTGGTACGTTAGTCTAGCCCCTAGCCTACCAGCCAGCTCAAAGCTCAATTGCAGTCCGTAATACATATTATAATGGACTGCGACTCGTACGTCGTTAATAGAGGAACATAAATGCTGGTATTATTACAATACCGAGGCCATACCGCTTCACGTCACAATTTTTTTAGCCCTTGGCATATGTGGAATAAATATACCTACCTAGGTAATTGATATGGAATTTAAAAGATAGGTATCAGTAATTGCATTTCATGCAAATATTTCACAGAAAAACGACATTTGTAATTAATTACATTTTGCGCGGTTTCTACTGAACTTTATTACAGTCAAATAAAAATAACTACTTGAACTTGAATATTAATATCTTCCTCTGCGTTACGTATCTATTAATTGAATAATCTGATCTCACATGTAGCTAAAAATAAATAAACAGGAAAACAGAATTAATTAAGTAGCTACATTTGTTTTATGAATTTATTTTTCCCGTTTAAAGGTACGGACTCACGAACTTTCCACTTTCTAAGAACGACATCAACAGTAAGAGATTACAGTAACCTTATAACAGATACATAGGATTAATTTAATAAAACTATGAATATATTAATTTGACAGCGTCGGAAACTAGTTTTCATGTAACACTTTTACGCCTATGTTACATATAAATTTAAATAACGAATTAAGAATTCCATTGGCATGACATTGCTTGGACACTCAATTTCCTGATGAGCTAAGAACAAAAGTGATGCCTGAAGATCGTTCTAGAATACGAGTCTGGAAGTTAGTGCCCTGTCGCTCAGTATGGTGTTTACAAGTTTTAAGACAGAACTATGCATCACACACTTCTAATACATGATTGTTTGTGTACAGATACACCATACCAGTGGATAGGCAAGTAGTATGCATGTAAATAAGAATTATAAACAAAATGAATGTTCTTAAAATAATATTCGGAAATTATTTCAGCATTTCGGTCAAGAATTTTAGTCTGTTGATTTTCTTTTATCACAATCATATTTCATACTGCTTCAGTACCATCAATATTAATTAACGTCGCAAATGTTAATAATTACAGGTGATACAGTAATCACATTACAAATATGTGTGTTATGACGGCAACCTGAAGAATAAACAACGCGAGCACGTTGCGTTACAGCAGCTCATGATCCTGACGTGATGTGTCAGTGTTGAGGTTTACGTTTCGTACGCTGAAATATCTCGCTATGAAAGAGCACGTGTTTCAGACAATAAAACGCAAGATTCGCACGGCACAACTCTGATCTTTGGCAAAGAACTTGAAATTCATGAATTATGAATAATTTGGGAGGTAATAAACCTACGTATACGTAACATTGGTATAGTACCTAACCTACCAACTTCTTTAGATTTCATGAATTTGGGAATCTTAATAAGCAATATTTTTATTTTAGTCTTCTCTTCTATTTCTACTAAAATTATTATCGTATCTCGTGCTGAGAGACTACACGAGATAACTAAAAATAGTTTTAATTAATTCGTAATAAAGACAATTCATTATATCACATAATATCACTATAATGTTCAAGCTTGTTTGATTACAGTGATTACTGATTACCTACAAAAATGGTATTTTTATTGAGGTTTTAGTGTAGGTATTACTTTGATGAACCACTAGCAGTTCCTAGTAAGTAATCGAAAAATCTAAGTTCTGGAAATTATAAACTGACTATCTTTGTAGATTTTAACGCTTTTATATGTCCGTGTTGGTTAAACCCCAAGAGAAAGATGGCCGGTATCAAAAGATCATCAAATGTCTGTCGACTATATTCGTATACTTACCAGTGATACGATAAATTCTGAAGATAAACAGCCTTTACCTTCTTCCTATACACATAAAAATATTCAAAAATGATGCCAACGGGAAATGCGTCAAACAACTTCCTCAAATATTCGAACCTACCTACACTAATATTATAAAGAGAAAAGATTTGTATTTTTGTTTGTAATGAATGAATTCAAAAACTACGGGATCGATTTTAAAATTTATTCCACCAGTAGAATGCTATATTATCACTCAGTAACTTACGCTATAATCCTAACTTGTATTATAAATGCGCAAGTGAGTTTGTTTGTTACGCTTTCACGCTAAAACGGCTGAACGGCTTTGGATGAAATTAGGCACAGGGGTAGACCATGGCCTGGAATAGGACATAGGATACTTTTTATCCCGATATTCCCACGGGATCGAGAATTACGCGGGTGAAACCGCTAGTAGGCTATAATTTATAAAGATATATCACGCGGGTGAAACCGCTGGCGAAAGATTTTTTTGGTAAATAGCGCGCATATTTAAAATTAAAATATGCGCGCTATTTTCCAAAAAAATCTACTCTTCCTAAGCAGTTGGTACCTATTCAGGTTACAATAAAAAACGTATAAGGAGGTTTAATGATAACAGTAGGAATACTAATGTGATTATTATCATATGAGTACTCAAATACATAATCAGTACCCAAATTGCTTCTGATCAAGAGATAAAATAGCATAGCCGTCTATCCAGTTATTAGAATCATATTAGTCACTCTCTATTAAATTATTATTCATCAGATTGAGATTAACTCTATTATTCCAATAATTCCGTTTTACCACAACGTTTGATTATATTTCCATGTTCTGTGAATCGATGTTCCCTGGTAGGAGTACTTGAATAAGATATTATTATGATGGTTTTATTAAATTAAATTTTTATTCCGCGCTCAAACGCAATAACATTCATTGCCAGCCTGTACTGCCCAGAAATATGCATCGTGAATTTAAGTATGTACCTACCTATATCTACTGCTATTCAATCAGTTAATAAATCTGAAACTTTCCATAGCCCTTCAAGAGTCATGGACTTAGTTAAAATATTCATTGGATAAGCATTGGCAAAGACAATTTCAGAAAAAAACGGTACTCGAATTTTAAGATAGAATAATATATTTATGTTGGTACTTAAACTATCTACAATTTTGATAACGGAACGCGTGTCTTTGTTATCAAAATAACGCTAACTAGCAGAATTTCAGAAGATTGCACATTTACAATAGTTGTACGATAAACACGTGAAATAAGAGGGGTGTGGTGTGTACGTACCTACTCACTAATACAGCGACCAATAAATCACAATTTAGGTGACACCGCCCCCAATCAACTTCAATCACGGCAATGCAAACGCTGCGCGGACGCATGTATACTCGATTTGCGATATTGACCTTTATTCTAATAACCGAATTAAAACTAAATGTATAGTAACGTAAGTATAATTTAGATAGTAAATAGGTATAAATGGACCTTCTGTATATTTTTCTTCAAAAATGATAAACCTCTTCACAATTTGTTCAACGTCACACAAAGATTTCTTAAATTACTGAAGGAAAATCCAGCTTTATGTGATGTTCGGATGACATACTATTTATGGTAACTACCTAATGATGAGTAAGGAAACAATTTATTCAAGTCATTCCTGAATTTAGTAACTACCTAAGTATCTAAACCTTTACCTGAAACATCGACTAAACGACAAGTGACATCAATGAAAAGCTCTGAAAGCACATGAGATTATTATGGGGTTAACGTTTCGAAAACTTTGGTAATTCTTCTTGTGAGCTGTGTCTTTGTTTTTTTAAGTCCAATTAAAACTTGTGCCATAAAGTATACATTGTTCAATTATTTAGTCTTACTGCAAGTTAATAAACCACTGTAAATGCTTATTCACACAATTTTTAATATTTATTTTGCTGAAAAAAGGTAAGATACGCAAGGCAGGCTCGTCGATGATATCATTCAATATGGATGTTTACGAAATAATTTGTAACGATATTAGCATTTGTTTAATACTCGCCAAATATGTATAGAGTATTCAAAAGTATGACATCAAAATACTAGGAACTAAAAAAAGAGTATAAACAAAAAAAACACGGGACAAAGTACTATTAGGCGACTGAAGTGATAATTAAAAAAACCGATATGTCATGTACCTACTCGTATCTAATAGAGGATCAGGTTTACCAAAACATGCTAATAATGATGATAGATAGATTTTATTATTGAAGACCAATCAAATTGAAACGTGCACCTAGCTCTTAACGTTTCCGTGCTCAGGTAGGTTTATTTATTTATATTATTATTTATGTACACACAGTAAACTACATTAGTTAGTTTAAGCGAATTTAAAAAAAAATTGTTTAGTTTTTCGTATCGAGATAGAAGTATGATATCTATCATCAATATCATCATTGTAGATTATTTAAAAAATTCTTTGTTATGGAAGTGTAAACCATACAAAATTTGCAATTTCCGTTCAGCCTACAAAGTGCATGAAATCAATTTACAAACTAGAAAACAAAAACTTTTCATTTTTGGCATCCTAAGGTTTTTCAATAATTTTTAATAGGTAAGCTATAGCTTATATTATACTAGCTGATACCCGCGACTTCGCCCGCGTGGTTGTCGGTTATTATATACTACAACCTTACTCGATAACCTCTATCCATTGAGGAAAACAGCATGAAAATCGGTGCAGTCGTTTTTGAGTTTATCGCGTACAGGACGACAGACAGACGCGGCGGAGGACTTTGTTTTATAATATGTAAGGATGTATGTATACTGCTTAAAGCTATTATTTGCAATTTCAATTACGTGACACTCGTTAAAGTTTTTTCGAGTTACATTACAGTCCGCAAACTAATAACTTGAACATGAGAAGTACAAATTTTTTGTGTACCTACTTGGATAAATAAGTTGCGAATATTGTTAAGTCACATGATGTTAGCGATTGTTTTGTTTTATAAATAGCTATGACTGTGTGTGTGTGTACAAGAGGGTTTGATGAATTGTACCTTAATTTTGATACAAGGCGTAATGGAGCCGAGAGTGTAATGACAAATGCTCACGTCACATATTTAGGGATCCGTACCTCAAAAGCAAAAAACCGAACTCTTATAGGATCTCTTCGTTGCCAATAAATCATGAACATTGGCGAGAAATTATGTCTTAATGCGTTGAGTCAACGCAATAAAAAGTTACGACCATTTATGCGACATATTTTGATACTCATTAATAAAAACATGAGCAATGGCGAGAAGAATGGTCTCACAACACAGCACAAGCACAAGTAAAGAAAAAAGTCCGAAAATCGTTAATTTGGAGTGTTATCACATTTTTTTTTGCGATTTCGAGCTTTCATTTGCAGTTGGAGAATTTTATTGACGTATATCAATGTAAGGGAGAACATTTTGTAAACTACAAAATTAAGTTTGCTCTTGGGATAAATTCATCCTAACTACGGAACCCTTCATTGTGCGTGGTCCGAGACGCATTTGGCCGGTGTTTTGAACCTAAAAGCGGTACAATAAGTTACTTTCCGAGCAAGTGTGTTGAAAAATAATTACAGAAGGTAAAGTTTTTTAAACAAAATAATAATAAGATTCAGATAAAACTCTCCCACGGTTTTTGTCGTATAGCAAGAACCACTAAACAAAGAAACGGTTTCATAATGAAGTTCTAAATATAGTAACTAAATAGACTGTAGCGTTAGCTAAAAACGGAATGTCGTAACATTCACAAAGAAAATTTTGCTGTCAGCGGGCGGCGATACTTTTGTTATATTATAAGCCAGACAAGTACCAGGCCATCATCGGTCTAGCGCTTTCCCATGTTGGGGGTCGGCTTCCAGTCTAACCGAATGCAGCTGAATACCAGTAAGTATTTTAGATGGAGCAACTACCTATCTGACCTCCACAACCCAGTTACTGGGTAACACGATACCCCTTAGTAAGACTGGATGTCAGACATTCGGGCTTCCGACTACCTGCGGCCGTAACGACTGTCAAGATCTACAAATCACAGCCGGGACCAACGGTTTAACGTGCTTTCCGAGACACGGAGGGATCTCAATATGTAATGGATTGTCAGCCATTCACGGACTTGCGAGAAAGTCCGAAATTGCGGGAATACCCGAAAGGGATACCGGGACCCTTGGCAACAGGCAACTGAAGGAACATGGGTGGGTTTTAGTCAGTATAAGTCTGACACGCCCTCCCGCTCCGCCCAGAACGGGAGAAATCATTTGATCAATTCCCACCCTCAAAAAAAACAAAAGCCATTCACAGACCGACCAACGTCACACGTAGCTTATCCTTTGATCGACCCGTGCGGCTGTTAGCTGCTGTGAGAGGGAGTGGGCCGTAATCCACCACGCGGGCCCAGTACGGGTTGATAGATGTCACACCTCTTCGAATTTTTGGTTCTAGGACATGCCGATTTACTCACGATATTTTCCTTCATCGTTTTTTACGAGCAGTAATGATGAAATAATTTACCCAAAGTAAAGCTCTTACTCGTAAGACGTGGCCGTTACCACTCGGCCACCTGTGGCTAAGTGCGGAGGTGGACGTAGCTTTCAATAGTGCATAAAGATGCCGATGTCATGACATGACGACACGATAAACTGCAAGTGTTGCTTACCTACTTAGCACGCTGTTTACATGTTGCCTACTTGCCGTCAGCACGTGGAGCAGCTTTTACAACCTCATTGTCTAGGAACAATGATAGTTTAAGTAAACATAGCAGAATTTACATAATATATTGTTATTTTTTACTATAGGAATCCTTATAAGGTGTATGATACAATTTTACACAATATTACAGCGAACAATAAAGGGCTTCAAGCATCTTTAAAATAGTCGAACAAACATGATGTGGATCGTTATCAATGCATCTGCCAATCGTGGTCATTTTGGTAACAATTCACCGAGTAGAAGATTTAAATATGACAGTTAAGTAAATACTTACGGGTTTAATAAAATAAATGTCAACAGTACTAATGAAGCGAAAAATTGTTGAGACAACATGATAAAATAAATGTTTTGTGGAAGATCACGATATTACAATACCCATTATATGGTCAGTAAATTACATAAAGTGTCGTCAGGGTGTCAAATGGCAAGCTTTCCGAGAGCGAGAGAAATAAAGGCTGATTTTCAGCTACTTTGACATCCAAATTTTTGGAATATAGGAGGCTGATGAAATTCTAAAGACCATGTCAAAAGTTCTAACGGCAGGCAGCGTGGTTCATGTCGCTCAATTTTCTCTAGAATATTCTTTGGCTGATTCGCGTGTGCCAGATGCTGCCATTCGCGCGCAAAAGGTGATTGCTCCCTTGAATCCCGTGCTCTGTTACACGTAGCCTGACGTAGCTAAGAAATGAAGTATGGGGACATTTAAAAATAACACCGACTGAATGCGTAGGCGCACTCACGCATAACTACATATAATTGAACAAAGACATTAAATAGACTTGTTGTCACTCATTAATGTCTACTGGAAAGTTTTACTAACCCATATTTCGGAAGACAAAGTACCCACTTGAGGATGAATTGGAGCATGTAAAATAATCTATCAAAATTGCAAAGGTTGCCCTTGCTTAATTAGGTACTTTCATAAATAAAAATGTATCACTTGTCCAATACATACAACGTAAAACAAAAGCAGGAGACCTGTATGTTTTTTCAGGTCTTAGGTATTTACAGACTGCAGTTTAGTTTTCTTATCAAGGTAACGGGCAAAACTAGGTTACTTTCAACTACTATCAGTAATTTCGTGAGTGGCGACATAATGTCGTCATTTAGTACGTAGCTGGAAATGATAAATGCTTTCCAAACAGCAGGATAATTCATATCTTTATCTCAGTTTACATTAGCAGCAAGGCCCCTCACCTAAACAAGGTGCAAATCCGATTTTTTTAAATACATATTATGTTAAAAGCTGAGTGGATGCTTTAACTATTTATACCTACTTATTAAAAAAATTACATTCACTTTTGACTGATCCGTTTTGTTTGCCTCAATATCAAGACTCACGAACACGCCATAATTTAATTACATCGACAACAATTTGTTTTCAGCAACATGTATGACGTATTAGTATTCCTAATATTTATCCTGGTTAACCGAGGGAATAACTACAAACAAACAAATGTAACGATTATTGGGAAAAACCAATACCTATTGAACTTATTCCTGAATAAAATTAAGTTATATCAATTACGGCTACTTGACACGGAACTCTTTGAACTAAATCATCATAAAAAACGTAGCATTAAATTCGATGATTCGATTTTACATAATTATAATACAATCCTGTGTTATTTTGATTTTTAATTTTGAGCCTACCTATTAGAAGAGTAGTGCACATTTCGCGTGCTGTCGCACTGAGTAACTAACACATGCGCATGTTCAAACTTGTGTGTACAGAGAAGGCGCCTCGATTTACACTTCCACACACCCACAGACTCCTATGAGTACTAAACGTGCGTGTGTGAGTGACATGTGCATATTACAAAACGTTCAAAACGTGTGGGTGTTACACGCTTGTGTTAGTCTGCCGATTCAGGTTCGGCAGCGGTAAAGAACGTTTCTGAAAACAGCTCGTTTATAAAATTACATGAAAACCATTCAAACATGTAGGCAAAAACAATAAAAATATTATTTTATTTTATTTTTCGATGATAATAAGAAATAATGGAGTTGTTATTTGTTCTCGTAATTTTTTTTTCATACCTAAATGAGGTGCACACATAAAACACGCAAGGTCTATACGAATTAAGAAAATGTTTACAGCCCCTGTCGCGCTCTTTTCTCCAGTACTTTTCCATCAGTACCTTGGCGCATACATACGCTGAGGTCGCGACACACGATGCGTTTTATTATGGATGGGTACGACTTACGTTACGACCAGAGGATTGGACAGTGTGTTATATGAGATAGATGACAAAGACAAATTAGAATTACTAACAGAAAAAAATCATTTTTACATCATATTGTTCTAACCTCCTTTCACTGACCAAACTAGACTATTGTGCAATAATTACACATCGTATAGTTAATCGTTCCGTTTTCGTTACATTTGCGACGACCTTTGTTTGGAACCGACGAATATAGAGCTAATACAATTGACTTACGACTTTTGGGCCATAGGATGATTGTCGAGTCTGTACTGAACAAATTTTTCTGAAGATATGCTAGCATCAGACTGTGAGCAGTATTTATTTTTATTAATGCATTAAATATTCACCTGGTAAAATAATGGGCTCCTTCATAATTCATCAATACAACTCGGAATAACTGAGTAAGTGTGTTCCGGGAACATCTTTTACCAGTTATCATCTCAGTGAGATGTTATTTATGCCCAACTTTATCTCGATCGGATAACTGTTCTTCCGATTATATTAATACTTCCATATTTTATTTGAACCTTCTTCAGAATGGCCTCAGTAACTTCTGATTAATAATATCGGACGATTCACAAGACAGAGTATAAGTCTTTCTTCATGAAGGCATTTATGATTATGGCACTGATGAAATTTCTATGTAGGTTGAGTTCTTCACGAGAAAGTTAAACGTTACACTGAGTAAGATACCGTTACTGAAGGGACCATACAGGCGCCATCCAAAAGGATTAATAAAATGCTTTTATGGTAATAAGCATTCCGGTCGATGGCGCCACCTACGGCCGAGTTCGTGCGTGATCGATGCGGCTCATTACAGCACTTGGATTTTCTGTACTTATATGGTACTTAACTACTTACTTTTACCTTCATGTCTGTATAATTCTGGGAAAAGAATGCGAATACATACGTAGGAACATACAATTTAATTAAATGTTATGATTTAAAAGTGATTCATTGTGCGTCGCCTGTCGCCATCATTGTGCCTCTCACAATGCTGCGCATGGAAAGATTCCACGCTTATTGCTAAGTCGGTAGGTATTGTATTTTCGGAGCAAAAAAGGTAAGTCATGGTACGAAGCAGGTAGTTTCGGCAGATTTTGCCCATGACTGATGATCGTGGGCCTCGTAATGACCGCTGCTATTAAACTCTCGCGCTGGTTATTCCATAATAATTTAGGACCGTAGTGAACAGAATATTTAGCAGGATTATCCCTTGATAATAATGTGTTACGGTTACGACAAAATTAAGCCAGCAGCCATCTACGACTGCTGGCTTAGGAGTTGTATGGTACAATCTTCGACGGGAACAACGCAGAGAGATTATATTTTTTTCTTTCAACTACATAGTAATGTTATCATTAATCACTGCAAGACCGATCACAAAGGACGTACTTTTTGCTTAGAACCAAAACAGTGCAGTAAATTTGTATGAAATGTCATTGTTTTTCATTAATGCACTGTTTTTAGGGTTCCATACCCAAAGGGTAAAACGGGACCCTATTACTAAGGGTCGTCTGTCCGTCTGTCTGTCTATCCTTCCGTCCGTCTGTCTGTCCGTCCGTCCGTTTACCCGTCCGTCCGTCTGTCTGTCTGTCCGTCCGTCCATCTGTCTGTCTGTATGTCTGTCCGTCCATCCGTCCGTCCGTCCGCCTGTCCGTCCTTCCTTCCGTCCATCCGTCTGTCCGTCCGTCCGGCCGTCCATCCGTCTGTCTGTCCGTCTGCCCGTCCGTCCGTCCGTCCGTCCATCAGTCCGTCCGTCCATCAATCTGTCTGTCTGTCTGTCTTTCCATTTTTTTAAACTTTTCTTGCTAAGTATGAAGTATCAAAGTTTAAAAACAGCAAATTAAATTGTTAATAATCTTTTGCCACAAAAGTCGCGGGACAACTTTGTTTTCATTAACTTGAGTTTTTATTTTGAGTAGATATATTTTATAACGGTAGGTAGATTGGTAGTTGAAAAAAAAGTAGATTACGCACCTTGCTAAAGGCACATTAATGCACTTGGCGCTCGGTGCAACAATCTACTATTATAATACTTATTCTATTTCGAATGAATGCCGTAAAAGATTTAAAAATAATATTGAAATTAATAAAGCTCATCGCTTACTGTACTTTAACCTACATAAACAAAATTGAATCCGGCTTCAGTGAGACGCATTCAACTTCATTCAAGTGTATTTAATTAATCTCATTTAATTGCAGCAAATATTGGATTTTGAATTTCGCTCTTGTTCAATTTTAATACTTATGGCGACAGCGTTTTGGATCATAGACTACGAATATGGTATTAAAGTATTAAGTAATACTTTGCGTTTATAAATAAACATATAGGTACCTACTGTACAGTCACGAGCACTAAAATATGTATACACTTAGCAACTTATTATAGTATTCAGGATTATTTAGTAGATGATGTAAGGACATATTGTACTCAGAAATATTATAATTGATGTGACATGTGATTAATGCACTAATTATCTATTATTATTACTATGACATTTATTTACAAATATATTTTGACATTCCCATTTAACACATGACATTTAATTTCAATTATTCTAGTGACATTATGATTTACAAAAATTGTTTTATTAAAAATTATTGTTTCAATTAATTGTATAATATTGCTGTGATACAGTAAAAGCTTGAGTTTTGCATGCCTCAAGGCGTAATATGGTTGAACTATGCTTTATTTTTTTAACAACTCTATGTAATTACCCATATTAGCAAATAAATGATTTTGATTTGATTTGATTTGATTTGAAACTTTTAAAAGTGATTTTCTCCTACTGTATTGATTGTAAATTCATGATATAACGAACATAGTATTTTTGAACCCTTATTATTAAGAAATAGATATCAACTCAAAGTTACAATCGTTAATCCACGAGAAAAACGTTATTGAATTTTGCTGAGTGTATACATATTTTTGCTCGTGACTGTACATGCGTCACATGTCAAGTACCTACACGAAATATTTAGATTCAAGAGATATTTATAGTTAACCAAAGTTTCCAGTAAAATATGTCCCTGTGGAATTTTTCACGGTACTGAACAATTACATGTAAATAGGTAGGTACCTACGTCAAGAACTTTTATTGAACATTTCGCAGAAAAGATAATTGTCGGTGTAGGCCAGGTAGTGTTAAGCAGATTAGTGGAGGCTCTTGTAAATCATTATGAACCACAAAAAATATCAGATTAGCAGTACCGACAGGACCTTTTTCGTAAGTCCTGACAAAAATGCAGAAATATTTGTAAATAAAAAGTACAAACATAAAATCTTTCCATTATTAGTATTTGTTTTAACTTTTTTATGTCTAAAAGTCCGAACCAATCCAGACGGATTAACATTACTACAGGAGGACTTTATTACAATTTTGATATTATTTATAACAAAAGATAATTATTTTGAGGATATTCAAGACCCATCATTATGAATATAAAATATCTTTACAATAATAAAGGTGTAAAATAATAGAGGATAGCAAATTGAAACGAGTAAGTTATCAGTAGACCTATGAATATGACGAAGTTGTTATGTTTGGGTCTAGAGTTTTACAAGGTTTACTTACAACTTGTTTGCGTGACTGTGCGTTTGCACTGGCGAAACATTCGAGACAAAACATGTTTAAATCTCTAGTTCCTGTCAAAAATTTTATGGAACATTGACAGAAAATAGAGATTTCAACATGTTTTGTCTTGAATGTTTCGCCAGTGCAAACGCACGGTGATACCAACTGTGTTAGACCTGAGAATGTTAGTTGGCTTCCCACCAGCATATTTGAACAATTTTATCTTAATGAGCTATTAAAAATAATTGTACCAGTGAACTTTACAAACTTTATTAATATTTCCAAAAAGTACTGTGGAGATGGTTCTTGAAAGTTCCAGCAGGTTGGACGAAGTACAGCTAGGATCGGATCAAACAAACGTGCATGTTTTCGCAAATAGCGTTGTAGTATTTCCTTTATAGCACTGTGGTGGGTAAACGACATCCAGGAATTCGAAAGCAAGTCTAGAAACGTGTAGGATTCCTAACTAGGTACACCGTCGAACTAAACGGAACGGCTAGCGCTATAAATAGGGTGCGTAAAACAACTCGTATGGGAATTAATTCTTAGTACACTGCGACACTAGTGCTATTATTACTTAATCTATGCACATAATAATAAGATCCGATATATACGTATACCCGTACACCGATGCAACGCCTCATAAGAATATTTAATGGTTCGGTATCAAAACGTATGAATAAATGTACTACGTTTCTTGAATTGTTTGTGGGTGTGGGGTATGGGTACCTACCTAATATACAGGGTCAAATTAAATTCGCTAGTAAAACTCCGCAGACATGATGGGTATCGATATCTAAACACAACTAAATAAAATAAAATAAAAATAATTTTTTTTGGGGTCGACGATCGCTTCTAGTTTTGTGTGTTAGTTGAAGTATGAGTTAATCTTTACTTACATGTAACTAGTCAGGTACATTATTAGGTATTATTGTATGAAAGGTGCCGCTAAAATCTTATCATTTTATGTCTGAGCGCATAAAGATAAGCCATTGTGTTATATTATAACCAGAGATCGGAATAGGTAGAGTATATTTACCTAAAGTTCGAAAAAGAACAGAGACAAAGTGGAGACGCCTTACGACAAAATATTTTTTCGGGACTAATGTCCCGGGTTTCAGAACATTACTTAAGTACAACTAAAATTAATAAAGTAAAACAACTATCGAATTAATTTCCTGTTTCTGTTTAAAAAAAAAAGTATGCAAGATTTCTATTGTTTAAAAAAAATTAAGGTAATCTCCTAATAATCTAATATTCGTTTGAACGATGTAAGTAAGCGCAGAAGCTAATGTTATTTACATAACAGTTTTAATAATAATTTATGTGATGTCCCGAAATCCCGACATTAGTCCCGAAAAAATATTTTAGTCGTAAGGAAGTCTCCACTTTTTTTGTCTCTGTTCTTTGAACTTTAGGTAGATTTGCTCTACCTATTCCGATCACTGATTATAACTGACAAACTTATTTTTAAAGAATAGATTCACAAAAAAGTAGTGAAATAAGTCGATGAACTTAAACTTGCAAAGTTACAACATAAGAGTTCTTGCGAGTTAACATAATTGATTGAGGCCGGTCAGTATCAACGTAAGATTGTGTAACACAGGAAGGATAACGGATCAACAAGTTGCTCAAGGTGTCAATTATTTTATTTTATTAACGTAATGTAGATATCGCAATCGCAACAGTCATTAGTACCCGGGCAGTGATTGTTCTAGGTATCATTATTAATTAACGCAACAGACGGATTAATAAAGTGATTTATAATCCTTATGAAACTACTCGTACTTAGTCAGCCAGTATTCTATACCTACATTGTCTCGCATCAACTTTATTTGCATTAACACAAGATTGGTGACCCTGCACCGGAGGGTGTGTTCAATTTGACCTCTGTAACCCTCTGAGCTTCGTCAAGGTCGACGGGGCAACCGCTCAAACTTGCTCTCTAGTGGGCAAGATCAGGATCAGACGGAACGACTCATTCATACCGCATCAATAGCAAATAAATAATATATATCATTCATAATAATAATAATACTTTGCTGTATCTAGCATAGCCCTCTCACTTAATTTTACCCCTCTACTCTTTATTATTAATGGTTTAAGTGTTCTGCATTGTGAAGCGTATAGAATAACAATGGTTTAAAAGACTTGTTCGGGTCGAATGTCATGATGATCAAAATACAAAATGGTTTATTTTAAAATAACCGATTCATCAGTAAATATTTTTTCTTAACTTCATGACGCGATCGTGATCGAGCGTCCTTTACCTAAGTGATCCATATAATATTATTTACTCAGGCGTGTTCATTGGAAATTATAGCAATCGGTCTTTAATTAAAAGTCCGTCAGTCATGCAATTTATAGTAGATTTTCAATAATTCAATAGCTAGGTCAAGTGAAGGACTACCGACCGCCCTAGATATTATGTTATCGACCAGTCTGTAATACCTACCTGCTAAAACTAAACACTGAACCGCAGTAACTATTGATTTTCTAGAAACGTGGGCATTACACAACACTGGAATAGTAAACGAAGTCTCAATACGAACATAGATCCGTGAATACGAAACAGTGTAATTAAGTTTCATTGGAGGAAAACTAAGTTTGATCAATGAAAGACAATTGTGTGCGTAGACGTAGAGAGGAGACTGTCTAGCAGGTTTACTCCAGTTTGTTTCTTTTGTAGTATGCATTCATAACCTGTTTATTTATAATCACTAGTTCGAAAAGGGTCTTAGCAAAATATTACAGTTACTATGCGAATGTCGTAACTTTACACCAGCTCTCGATGGAAATTTTTAATCGGAAGTATATCTGATTTGTTGTTGATAAGATAACACTGCCACTTTGATGGAACGCGTGATGTATTTATGCATAATGATGAAAACATGAATTATTGTTATCTTTTATCGTATCGTCTAGGAAAGGTACAATAATTTTCACAACGTCTTCTTACCAATAATGGTATCGTAACATAAGTCAGGTTGCAAAGGACCGCTAATTAAACATCGGTTGTTTTTTGTGGGTGTTGAATTGCAATTCATGTGGCAAGCAAGTATGCACCGGTCGCCATAACTGCACTTTGTACGGAAAGGTTCATGGGTCGCGGAAAGTTCGAGAACTCCGCCGCGGCTACCCCGGGACCTGCCTGTTCTCTACGGAATATTCCACTGACATTTTTTGACTGTGTGACGTGTGTGTGCCCCTTTCAATACTGTAGGTAGGTTTACTTACACAAGTGCGTCTGTGTGGCACCCGTGTCCCAAATTACGTGACGTTGTCGACGTCGTGTGACGTCACCCAATAAGCTGGCTTGAGATTCGCACACACGCTATTTCTAACTGACTCTACCTCAGCTTTTACATGTGGAGTCTCATAGTTAAATGTAAACAAATGATAGATAGGTAAATACTTATTTAAGTACTAATTTTTCAGAGTTAAATATATTGCTAATTTACCTAGTTCTGGTGCTAGGTATGGTAATTATAGATAGCTAACCGCAGTAAGGTAAAAACAACCGTGATGGTTAGCCTTATTTCAACAGAATGATGCAACATTTCGACAGAAACATTGATGCGGTCACGTCCACATTATAGTTTGGGTGATTCACGTATGTATGACGTATTGTTGCTGTGTGACGCAAAAGCTCCCGGTTGTGTGAGTGCCCGGGGGCGGGGCATAGCTTTTGGGAACGCCGGCTGTGTCGCCGATCGCCAGACAGTTTAGTAAGCGCACGTGATGCCAAGCAAGCGCCAGCACACGTTAACTAAATTACACACAATTATTACAACTTTGATAAAACATGTTAGGCACACCTGTCAGATTTTATGAGAAACTCCCGATGACTGCAATATCTACAACTCAATAGACACAAAACACAAAATGCCTATATCGAGTGCCTGTGATAGCCTATAGCGATATTATGTTATTGATAGACACTTACTGGTTTAATGGCGTTTTTTGGCAGATATTCATTAGGTACCTAATTATTAGAATATCGAAGACACACCTTCTGATACAATTAAATTCAGTATCTGATCTGATAACATGCAAACTTGCTTTAGTAAAAACAAATATTACGTGACTGCAAAGTGAGGACAAACTAAAGGCACTGTTAGGTACATCTGTCTTAAAATTTATAAATGTTGAGTTAGGTTTGCCCGTCCTAGCACTAGTAACCATAAGCAAAAATATTGTGTTGAGCACTGAAAACATATCCATACCAAACAAAATTTTAGTGGACAATTCAATACTAGATAAAGTTGAAAGATGCAATCTCAGCTGTTTTGTCTGTTAATGAAGGCTAAGGAACATCGCGGGTTAGACCTAGATGAGACTCGCACAGACCAAGGAAGCATGGCGCAAAAGGGAAGAGGCCTATACTCAGCAAAGGATGGCACAACACTGCGAATCATGATGATGATGATCGAGGCTAAGGACCTCAAAAACCTAGGTAAGATTAAGTGTAAGATTCAAAAATCATGAAAAGGCTTCCTACTCATACAGTAAAGAAAGATTTCACAATCCGTAAAAATACTTTCATTTTATTTTAGGAAAGCGTGATTCATTGAAGTCACGCCTTCTTTTTGTTATTGTATATCCTATTATGATATCTGCGAGCTAAAGTTATCAAAAACGTGACAGTATGAAAATCTAATCTTAGAAATAATATATGAAGTCATACTTGTTATTACATTATTTTTATGTTACGTTGCTGACGCTGACTTTACTTTTTTACGCTGACTTTATCGAAGTGGCCCCTGGACCATTAGATTCAATCAAGCAAGTCACAATGCGTCGGGCAAAACAGTTGTAGAATGACGTGAGCGACCCGCCTACAATTGACATAATACAATACCTACACACCGCAAAACCACACGTCGGACTGGCGACCATGTCTTGTTCCAATCATTATGTTCTTAAATATTATTACAAATAACACAGGTGAAGTTTGCGGAATCATCCGGAACGTGTTTTACGGCCAGATTTTTATTTTGCTGATGATCACTTTCGTATGAAACGCTACTGTACTTTAAATAATTTCTAAAAGATCATTAGATGTATCAATGGTTCGGAAATTTTGGTTACTTTAAATTGAAAATACGCTTTAACTAGCAAAAGTTATTTTTTCCATATAAGTAGATAGGTACTTATTTGAAATTTTTAATCAATCATAAAAAAGTATACACTTTCGAAAGAATCTTCGATTTTTTTAATGCGGCCGATACATCTACTTTAAGTGCTCATTATGACACTCAACAGTGTAAGGATGTCAGATATATTTAAGAAAAGCTAAAAGTAGGGTAATTCCGTACCCTCATTTTAGCTTTACTTTTGGGCGGCTAAAGCACAGGCCACACTGAGAATGAAGCGAAACGAACCTAAGTTCGTTTAGCTTCCCTCATATACCTACTAATCTACCGCGTTTTTTCTTCGGTTCATAGTTTACAGTGTGAATCGAAATATGAAAAGACGCGGTAGCTAGCGGACGCGTACTGCCGCGGGGCTTGAAAACAGCCAAACGCAGCAGTGCGCGCTGTGTGTCACGTAGAGCGGAGCCTCTCAGGACACACCCCCAGATGAGACGTAGCGGACTAAGTAAAGGCAAGCAAGGTCGTTGATTACGGGACCCGGCGGCCGGTAGCGGCGACTGGTCAGACCTGTTACAGCTTGGCAACACTCTCGCACTTAAATGTCGCCTAATACCAACAAGGATGTCAGAAAATAACCGTCTCCTTAGGTACTACGCCATTTTTAATAGAACTTGTGCGGAATTTGAAGGACAGGGTTTGGTTTTTTTACCGTATAATGCACGAATCATTTAGTTCTGAGGCTACTGCGCTAAGGTACTTTGTCCATTGGTTCTTAGACCCAAACGACTTAGTGAAAAGTAAATTAGATTTTTTCATAAATATTTTCTAGTAAAAGAGTGGAATGCTCAGTTTAGCGACTTCTATATTTCATATTAGTAGCGCATTGCAGTTATCATAAGCGATTAATTGCTTCATATAAATATATTGCAAATACACTGAAAACGCTAATGTTAAAACTGAAACAACCTAGGCAATTTCAGGATTCTAGTTTTGCACAAAACTTCCTTGTAAATTCGTAACCAAGAACTCGACACTTTGAAATAAAGTGCTTACAGATGTTATTATCCTTTTACTATGGTAACATGATTGTTCTTAGTTTAGTTCAATAAGTATTGTGTACCTGCGTAACCTGGCTATTCAAATTCTAACAAACTATACAAATATTCAAAGTAATTCAGTTGCAAACAGTCGATGGAGCAGTCGTTAGTGTGTGTATCGCGTACAGTGTGCACACTATCAACTTGCACGCACACATGCTCGCCCTGACCGAAGTGGGGGGCCGGGGGGAGAGGGCAGACGGCGCCGCGGCTGCCAACCTTCCTATATAAAACACTGCGCTGCCATCTGCAAGTTTCAATAGATAACTCGATTGCTGAAGAATTCGGTACGCGTTGTCAACATTTTATGTTGTCTAGAATTGCAAAAACTGCATGTTCTGCATCTTAACGAATAATAGCGCGGGAATTATAATTTTTTGAATGAACTCAGTGAACTGTAAACAAAATAAATTTAAATAACACGTCGGCGGTAAAATTGTGTCAATTCGCAGCTGTGTGCTATAGCGTTAGTGTGTTACTGCAGGCCTAGCAGAAGGCGACATCCTCTAGTTATTACGGAGTGATGTGGACTATTTGCCGCGAACAACCCGAACCTGGATTTTAAAGAACAATTTCAATACACTGTACTACAAAGTGCTATATTTCATAAACATTATCATTTTGACGTTCCTTGACAAGTTTTCAAGAGAAGGGAAGAGAAGCCAGCAAGATGAGCTTCAATAAAAATAACCCCAATGCGGTGGGGAAGATCATGGGCTACCTCAAGCAGCTTTCCACCGAAATGGTAAATTGACATTCAATGTATTTTATAGTGTTGTAAATTTAATTTAACCCACTCGTTGACCAAATATTAATTACATGTTTTACCTTTATTTATACGTATTTAATTAACCCTAAATATTATGATGGAATCTCACTCAAGTCTTCTGTGATTTAAAGCTAAGATTAATTTCTACAAACATCCTTATAGCCCCAATTATTATATTAGCAAAATCTTACATCAATACATTTATTTTTAATACGAACAGCATTACAAAATCGCACTAAGCGAGAGGTCTTTAGAAAGCTCTGGAAAGGCACACGGCGCAGTACAGTTGCCGGTTGCCGGACGGTCGATGCCGGCCCGCGTTGCCTGGCAACCTGGTGCTGACATTAATTTCCAACCGATTATTCACCGGAAAAACCCCAGTGAATAGTACAGCCACTGCCACTTATAGTACAGTAACTGAACCAAAACAAATCTGCACGCGAACTGCAAGCGTGTCCAAAAAGGCACGCAGGTTCGCCGCCTGCATTCACGGCCGCATTGAAACAAGGCGGCCTTGCAAGGCCGGCTACAACGGTAGATGGCGCCAATGGCTTAGCTATTTTTTTTTCAAAACATGAGAATGAATGCATTTTCAAAAAGAATTTAGGGAAATATAATATTGCTTATAGCACGCTTTTTTTTCAAAATCTTATTACTGGGTGGTACTAGTAAACTCAAATTTAATTTGGAAATCATGTTTTTATTTTCATGCCTCTTCGAACATAAGAAAATCCGCCTCCTCGAATATTCAATAAATTTATACTAAATAGGAATTGCGTGCTATAAAAGGCTCTTCATTCGTTATCAGACATCTGTTTTACCTATAATAAAACTTTCAATGTGACACTAGCGCCATCAACTAGCGTTCAATTGTAAACTTTCTTCTTGTCACACCAGTGTCTAAAAACTTTTCATAGATCCCAATAGATGGCACTTTTGAAAGTTATGCGCTTATATAAAATTATCATATTAACATCATACGGCGCCAAGTACAAATAATGGCGTTGAAGTAATCAAATCTTATGTTTATGTGTTGTCATCTATATGTTTTAAACATCGAAATTACAATTAAAATATATTATACATTTAGAGAAAAAAACCGGCCAAGTGCGAGTCGGACTCGCACACGAAGGGTTCCGTACGATCGTACAATATTTAGCAAAAACCGCCGAGCAAACATGCTTCTTGTATGAGGACCCCCTTTAATTTTTAATTTTCTTTTATTTTGGGAACCTTAAAAATATGTAGTGTTAAATAAAACTGATAACTTTTACAGCCCCTTATTTCTTCATTTTTGAAGATACAAAAAATATTTATATTCTACTACTATGAGTTTTAGACAATGATAAATGATTTTTTTTTTTCTATATCAATTACTTTATGTATGGAGCGGGACCCCCTTTAAGTTTTAATTTTACTTAATTTTTATTATTTATTGTTATAGTGGCAATAGAAACACATAGTACATCTATATATACCTACATCATATACAGGGTTACTGGTAACTCGACGTATTCCTTGCAGGACGTCATAGTAGGGTTAAAATGCAACAAATTAAGCCACCAAATGTTCTACCGAAATTCAGTAGTTTTTGAATTAGTCAAGAGTTTTAGAGCTAAAAATTACAAAAAATTAAATGTTTTGTTAGTGATATTTGCCAAGTTTTAGGCATTATTGAACTTTTAATTATTAACAAAGGTCTGCTACGGCGTCAACTATGATAATAACTTAAATTTCAGTACAGTCGGGCCGTAAATCATTTTTAAATTGGTTTCAAATGGTTTAATCTGGGATTTTTCATTAAAAAACTAAAACTCTTAACTAATTCAAAAACTACTGAATTTCGGTAGAACATTTGGTGGCTTAATTTTTTGCATTTTAACCCTACTATGACGTCCTGCAAGGAATACGTCGAGTTACCAGTAACCCTGTATACTTTTGTGTGGATTTCAACTGTCTGCTTATTGCGGTTCATTAGATACAGCCCGCTGACGGGCTGACGGACGTTCGGACAGCGGAGGCATATTAGTAGGGTTCCGTTTGGTACCATTCGGGTTCGGAACCCTAAAAAATGAAGTAAAAGCGTCACTTCTTGAAGGTCACAAGAGTTATGGAAAATAAACATTCTTAGGTGAAGGTTGGAGGAATGGGGCAGGCCCACGCCCCACCCTAATCGCCACATAAGCCACATCAAGACAAGACAAACTATGAGTTTGTTATTTATTATTAAAAAATTTAAACAAAAAGAAATGACTAAAGAAAATGAAATGTTAACTGTTAACAAAAAAATACATTTCTATTTACAAACTATTTTATACCTACTTATCAATCATTATAATAATATGGATCGACCTACTGAAGTCAACTGTGATGATTAGATCTTAATACAAACACGTGAGCGTTTTAATGAACCGTGACTTTAATGTCACCACGTCAATCTCTAGCGTTTATAATTTAACCGATTGCCAGATATTCATGTGATTGATACCACAAGAATAGAGTCTTTGCACGGTACTTAAGAAAACCCTCACGGATCGGACAGGGTTTTTTAACACAGTGTAAAAGTAGATATGTAGCTATGTTTTTTTTTTTTAATACATCCAATAAACTAATTGGGAAAAATACATGAGTCGAACATGTATCAAGATTTAGTCGGTGTGTGCGAAGTTTGGGTACTAACATTAAACCTTCAATATAAAATATACTGAACATAAACAAAAGAAAAAAAAGCCAGAGTAATCAAAGCGATGTCATGCCATATCATATAAATATTTTTTTTGTTTGTTGTTTGCATTGATTTTGATTTACCGATGAATTTATAAAAAAGTTAAATTTGGAGTACAATGGATCAAAAAAACAACAAGATAAATAGAAGGAAAAAAAATTACGATACATTTAGTAGCAAGTCAGAGGTAATCATAATATAAACATAAGTAACTGGATCAGCGATTGCAACTAGTTTGAGAATCAAAATTATGACCAGACATGTCCACTAGATTATGTAAACATCATACTGCCGTCAATGAACCATTGGTTACAGGTATGACATGCAAAGAAAGTGCTTATACATTGTTTTATAAACATCATTATAACTAATGGACAATCGCACGATAACGTCAACAATATTGATATGACGGTAGTGCTGGCTGTGCTCGTTATAGGCAGGTCGACAGACTGGTCTTTTGTCAATTTATTCGCGAGTATTCTTTTGAACGGACAAATTATGATAGAAGCGCGGGGTTCCTGTGTAAAGTGGTGTTTGGAACAGGATTCTGAGTATGGATCGGGTCATGGCACTAACTACGCATATCACTAGGTTATCGAAACATGCAGTGGCCATATGATAGCTCGTGGTCAATAAGCAATGTGTGTTTTCTTGATCTGACCTCCGACTCCTTGGGCTTACAATTCTTATCATCGGGACTTGACTTACGCACATTAGATAGCGGATACTTATAATAAATGGGGTATGTTTGCGGATGATTACTCCAGTAATGTCTAGAGAACTTGAGTGACCGGTCTATTTGAATAATTGGTGTGTTATAAACTTAAAACTAGCAGAAATGGCGTGATCAGAAATTGAAACCGTGTCTACAATAAGTATTCTTTACAATTGCAGGGTGGAAGTGAGCAAGCTCGCCGAGGACAAGGCGACGAGGAGAGGTTGTACCGGACACGCGGACCTAAGTACTCTCGAGTACCTTCGAAGCCGACGCTATCTGCCTCTACGACGTGTACCTCTCTGGCAACGTCTTGTGGATCCCAGGGAACGTTGGTGCCTAACTACGCAACAATACCTGAGAACGTTACCACTGAAAGCAGCAGTGAAGACGAACAAGACTCGTTC
This sequence comes from Lithophane leautieri, assembly GCA_949152455.1. NCBI lineage: Eukaryota > Metazoa > Arthropoda > Insecta > Lepidoptera > Noctuidae > Lithophane > Lithophane leautieri. The sequence continues at coordinate 11,429,401 of OX424459.1, forward strand.
GAGAACACCAGACGCCATTTTCAGCAACTTCGGCAGATCAGTCTAGGAAACGAGTTCAAGTACAAGATGGAGATGGAAATTAAAAGTGCCAAGGAGGAGAATTTGCGAAATTCGATTCCTTTTGTCAAACAATTGAGTACGGAGAGCAACAAAGTAAAAACTGACTACGCAATCAATGGGGACGCTCCGCCATATGTACCGACAACTCAACGACTCTTCCTGTGGACACAAGTAAGTTACATACTACATTTATTATAATTTAGACGATGATGGTGGGTAGTTTATCCTCCGTGTAAATAAAGTACAATTTTTAATGAACACAGCACACCTTTGCGCTGCAAACGCGTGGACAAATGGAAAATTCAATTTACAAACACCCTTTCATACTATTGTAAAATCAAAGATTTCGATAACACTTGAATTGCACTGAAGGGAAGAAAGAGTACTTATGTAATCTTAAATTCGTTTCCATACTAGATTTTTTTTCAGTCAATGGTTATTCTCGCAATTGTCAACACATTTGGACAACTGAAAAGTCAAATATAATACAGTGATGTTTTTCATTGGTATGGCAAATTTTATTCGATATATAACAACATATAAGAAAAGTGTAAGTTTATTATAACATACGTTTGCGAAATAAAACCGTTTGTACATTCCAAGTTATGTGCAATAGGTACACAGATCTGGTAAACTCAGGACCCTACGTATACTGAATGTAAATAACTTTACAACATACATACATGGGTGCAGGGGCGGCAAGGGGTACATAATAAAAGGCAACCACCCACGGAACTTCATAGCTTTCTGGATAAAGTTCGCGAGAATACGTACCGAAAAAACTACTTTTTTTTTGTGGATTGATAAATTATTGTGCATTTCACTATTACACAATTATTGTGCAAATAAACATGTCACATCTAGGACCCCAGGTGCCAGTTTAATACGCCAGTCACGTGTAATTTTGATAATGAGGTGAGCATTTTGTCAGTCTTTAAAATTTGGTTTCTGTTTTGTTCCAGCTCTTGGCTGCATTCGCCGTGTCTATGGGTTCGTTGATTGTCGGGTTCTCTTCAGGCTACACTTCCCCTGCACTCATAAGCATGAATTCCACCCTGCATATGACTAAAGAAGAGGTAAGGTACCTTTTAAATTGAAAACATAACATAAAACGGTTAGACTAGCATTATCAACGTCGATTCGTCGGTAACACAGTTTCATATCGCAATATATGTCAGCTTATTCATCATCTGCCTAGCCTTTTCCCAACCATGTTGGGGTCGGCTTCCAGTCCAACCGGATCCAGCTGAATACCAGTATTTTATATGTCAGCTTATTAAGAACATTAAAATTGCGCCCCTCGTCATTCTATAATAACTTGCGTGAATGAAAGGACTAGATGGATTTTAGATTGGTATTACTTACCCTTGTCCCTTACTGGAGTTTGAAACAAACCATTCAATTACTCGCGTTTCAATTACTATGTAATGTTTTTACTCAAATAATATAATGTTCTCTTCTTTCTTTACAGGCAACTTGGGTCGGCGGTTTAATGCCTCTGGCAGCTTTGGTCGGCGGAATTGCAGGAGGGCCTCTCATAGAAGTTATTGGAAGACGATGGACCATCATGGGGATGGCTTTACCATTTTTCCTCGGTTGGATTCTGATAGCAACTGCGTCAAATGTGTTAATGGTCTTTGCTGGACGAGTTTTCTGTGGAGTATGCGTGGGAATAGTCTCCCTTGCTTTCCCAGTTTACCTCGGAGAAACACTGCAGCCGGAAGTACGGGGTGCAATGGGATTGCTACCCACTGCCTTTGGTAACACTGGAATTCTACTATCATTCTTTGTGGGCAGCTACCTGGACTGGTCACAACTAGCATTCTTCGGAGCCGCACTACCTGTACCATTCTTTTTGCTTATGCTGCTAACACCAGAAACTCCACGCTGGTTTGTTTCCAAAGGACGTCCCGATGATGCTCGAAAATCCCTGCAGTGGCTGAGAGGCAAAAATATAAATGTTGATAAGGAAATGAAGGATCTCACTCGGACCCAGGCAGATTCTGATAGATTAGGTGGCAATGCCTTCAGACAACTGTTTACTCTTAAATACATGCCAGCTGTCCTTATATCTTTGGGATTAATGTTGTTCCAACAGTTAAGTGGTATAAATGCAGTAATTTTCTATGCCGCGTCAATTTTTAAAATGTCTGGAAGCACTGTTGATGAAAATGTATCAAGTATCATAATAGGCATAGTCAATTTTGTGTCAACATTTATAGCGACCGGTTTGATCGACCGCTTGGGTCGTAAAATACTACTGTACATTTCCTCAGTTTCTATGGTTATCACACTGGTAGCTCTGGGGGCTTACTTCTACGTTAAGGAAGCAGGAGTTGACGTTACCGCTTTTGGTTGGCTGCCCCTCGCTTGTCTTGTTATTTATGTACTTGGATTCTCAATTGGCTTCGGACCTATTCCGTGGCTCATGTTAGGCGAAATCTTGCCATCAAAGATCCGCGGTACTGCCGCATCTCTAGCTACTGGATTTAACTGGACTTGTACTTTCATAGTCACTAAAACATTTCACAATATTATTGACGCTATTCATATGTACGGCACAGTGTGGTTGTTTGCTGTCATTTGTTTAATCGGATTGTTTTTCGTCATATTCTTTGTGCCTGAAACTCGGGGCAAGAGTTTGGAGGAAATAGAAAGAAAATTAACTGGAGGTTCGCGTAAAGTACGGAATATTAGCAGCAGTAAGCAACCAGCGAGTGGGTGTTAATTTCTGATTTCGCCTAATGTACATTCCAAAATCATGTTATGAACTGTGTTAGGAAGCAAATTTTAGAATATGTAATAAGGCAAAGCACTGAATCAGTGCGGGCTGAAGACTGAATGGGAATGTAGCCATAAGTTTTATTTAATAGTTGTAAATAATAGTAAATTAGAATATTCCTCAAAATGTCTTGAAACAGTTCCTTTAGTTGTATAATTGTAACAGCATTCCGCTCTGCGACGGTGCTCGCTATTATTTTAGTTCCTTGGTAACAATGTATTGGATCTGTTTTGGAAGACTCACTCATATTTATAATTATTGTGTAATAAATTGTACATAGAATAAAAGTAAAATATCAGAGCTATATGTATTTAACTGTACAATCTATTTAGAATGTGTAAGTAGTTTCAAACCACTCATAGGGAGCTTGCTTGGCATACATTTTATCGAGTAGATCTGTAACCTATATTTAATAATGGTCATGACAAATCTGATTTAAGTACTGTAGTAACCAAATAATTATTTTAAGTTACTTGTAAAATATAATTTGATCTTCCGTTCATTATATATTAAGATTCCGTATATTATGGAGTCGGTATTTATTGTTGTTATTTTTAATACAAAATAATTTATAATTTATGCTTTTGTAGTTTTATTTGCCTGTTGGTTCAACACTGTCGGGTCGTTTGCATTGACTCTTTAACTTCTGGCCGCAACAATGAACTAGGAACCTACCTACTGCTCTGTAGACGACTCATTATTATAAATACTGATAACACTATGTTATTGTACTGGATGATAACATTCAGTGACGTAATAAAGCGCCCTCATCTTCGAAGTCAATGCTATGAGTAGTTTTTATGAACTTGCGAGATGCTGATATAAATTACGTACGGAATTTGAACAAAGACATAAATGATCATCTGTAAAAAAGAACGAAAAGCCATATATTTAACTAGCGGATGCTCGCGGCTTACCCCGCGTGGATGTCGGTTATTATATACTAAAACCTTCCTCGAGAACCAGTCTATCCATTGGTGAAAACAGCATGAAATCGATGAAGTAGTTTTTGAGTTTATCGCGAACAAACAGACAGAAAGACGAAACGGAGGTTTTTTTAAAAAATATGTAGTAATAAAGATAGAGGCTTAGAATTATAATATTATTTTGTCATGTAAATTTACACGTTATTATTATACATAGCCTTGGTTATTGTTAAATACATTTTCTACTCATAGCACCTCCTGCCCTTGGATTAAATTCTAGAATTCGTAATGCCAGAATTTTCTCTCATACTATTGGCTATTATATATATGGCTATTGCCATAATTAGGTAAAAAAACATTACTACTGTTGTGCTTAGAAACATAATCAGATGTGTCGCCAGCAGTTTTAGTCGAGACTAAACGACAAATATATAATTACTAGTTGTGCCCCGCGGTTTCACCCGCGTAGGTCTCGATCCCGTGGGAATATAGGGATGAAACGTATCCTATGTCTTATTCCAGGTCATGGTCTACCCGTGTGCCCATCCTATGCTCTCTAGAGTAGGGAACGTCGCGGAGGCGCGGCGCGGCGCCGGCGTCGAACGGTTCGCGCATTGCATTTCGTGATAACTTCGAAATTAAATGTCGGATTCGAATATATTAAAAAATATTTTACTGCTACATAAATACCCTTGATGTTTAAACTATTTATTTGAATAAATATTAATAATATGTTGATAACACTCCTTCGCAAATAATGCATTAATTTAGAACAAAGATTATCATAAAAAAAGGTTATAGTGATTCAATCTTAAAAGATAGACATATGCTGCTGCGGATTTTTTTTTTTTACTTTTTAATAGGAACTATTCCAAAATACATTATATTTGCGTAACTTAAACCGTTTACGCAGCGCACGCAACGGAAGCTCTCAAAACGGAATAATTTTTCCGGTTTATGCAACATTTTTCATTTATGCTACGCTCCTATTAGTCGTAGCGTGATGTTATATAGCCTATAACCTTCCTCGATAAATGGACTATCCAACACAAAAAGATTTTTTCAATTCCAACCAGTAGTTCCTGAGATCAGCGCGTTCAAACAAACAAACAAACTCTTCAGCTTTATAATATTAGTATAGATATGTATACATACTCGTATCTGACGAAAATGAAATTATGTGAAGGATTGCTCACCTAATTGTGCAGTCATCGATTGCATAATTTAGCAGCTTTATGGAATTGCCAACCTAATAGCGTTTAGCGCTCGGGAAACAAAGAATACAGTAAAATTACACGATGCTCTCGTCGTTCTCGGCCGAAGTATTTCACTTTATTAGATTTCGAACATTCGGTGCTACGCATTGACAACATATCAAAAGAACCCTATAACGTTTGTCCCTTCACCATGAAAATAATGAAATCATACGAGCATGTCGAGTTTCGCTATAGGCACGCTTCGTTGTGTTTGGTATAAAACGTCCCTACGCAATTGATTACGATATTATTCCTCGTATTGTTTTATTTGAAAATTAATATAATGTCTTAAACCTTGAAACAAACACGGGTGGCGCAGGCGACATATAGTATGCATACTATATGTCGCCTACGCCATTACTACGCGTTGCTTACGGCTTTGCTGCGCATTATCTCCGACTTTACTTCGTGTCGCCCACGCTTTTGCTACGTGTCGCTAGATCTTTACTACGCGTCGCCTACACCAGTGCTACGCGTCTCCTACACCAGTGCTACGCGTCGCCTACGCCATTGCTACGAGTCGCCTACGCTTTTGCTACGTGTCTTCTACGCTTTTGCTACGAATCCTCTACGCCTCTGCTACGCGTCGCTTCAACCTTTGTTACGCGTCTTCTACATCTTGAATACGCGTCCGCTTCGTGTGAAATATGGGGACGCTAGTTTTATTTTGCGTTCACAAACGAATTAAAGGTATCAAAGTTTCATCTGTAACAACTTTTCTCTCAATACGCCACCGATTAAGAATTTAACTTTATTGTGTACATTATGGAAGTACTTACTATATTACGCCAAGTAATATTTTGGTGGAAACTAAGTAAAACGAATGCATATTGATAAACCTTATGAGCATGAGAACGTTAAATTAAACATAATGGTTCTATCGAATCGAAATGAAACATATTATTTATTCAATCAGTGGAAAAGAATGTGAACAACATTAATATTTTTTTTGTTTACAGTAGGTTATCTGTATTGCCCTTTTATAGCTTTCCATCCAGACGTCGACATGTCAACATGTGGAACACATGCTGAACGATTAGGTAGATCAATAAAAACTGTTTATCATACCTTATGATCTCATACGACAGTAAACAAAATACATTGAAATCAATTAGTTACAATTATTATGTATTGCCTTGATCATTAGAAAATGAACTTATATATCGTGGTGAGAATTAAATGTGTATCTTATCTTAATTCACATAAACTTTGCAAATTGGTTTAATAGTAGTTATAGCCGTTTATTCATTTAGTAAGAAGCCGTTTTTAAATCGCTTTTACTGATGAACTCTTTTTTAAACCATATCGCTAGAGAAAAAATATGCACAGTAATAACATAACATCACGCGAAAGTTTAGGAAGAGCTGTACCTATAGTACATCCACATTTCGCCAGTTTTGGCACAGTAACTAATAAATTCCACGATCGATCAATAACATCTTTGTACAAATTTCGTGGAACTTATTACGGCGATTTTTTTCATAATTCTTGTCTTTTAAAGTAAGGGCAATTCAATTGCTACATTCTTGGTGTATTCGGACAATTGGTTATACATTGCGTACTATGCAAAGCACGCGGCATGCATTTTTTTTTTAAGGATTTATCGCTTCTGCACATTCGGTTTTTAATAATGTCATTGTTAAAGCCAGCATTTATTCATTTCAGTGTGCGTAAATATTTTACCCATGAACATATGGGTAAAATATTTTTCAAAGCGTTCATAAGAATGCATTGAAAATTAATGTTAAACACTTATTAACATACAGAAAAGCCGTGAACAATTAGTAGGCGAGTACGTACTTTAAAATAATTGAAATTTGCAGCATGACATGGTGCAAATTGGACCGAAATAGAAAGGTCTAGAAGCACGTTATAATTTATATATTGATATCGAATTCGATAAGGAAAACTATATTTGTTTCCTTTGGTTTAGTGATAGCAAATGCGGTTCAAAGAGTCCTGGTTTCGTTTCACATGTCAAATGTGAGTGTGGATACCAAGCAGTGCCTCGGAATGGTGAGAGATCATCTATTTCTGGCAAGAGTTCACTAGCATATAGTAGGTACACTGATACATTCTCTGAAATAAAATCCATTTTTACAAGAATAAAACATTAAAAAAAATATGCAATAGCGTCCTACGAAGAAGGTAATAGGGGCTCGCGATAACGAATTACCTGTTATACAGGACGTCCCACGGATATGCCACATGGAGGGAAAGTACCTTGAATATTGTAGATTTTACTGAAAGAAGACATTATTTGAATTTAAAAAACAATTTAAACTGCATTCATAGATATTTAAATAATTACATGGTTGAACCGGGAATCGAACCCGTTACATGAGAAAAATAATCACGCTGTAGCTTTATCATACCGATCGAAAGGCTTCATCATAAGGATTATTTTTTGCTAATTAACATAGTGTCACAAATAAAAGGAAGACCATGAATTTTAACATTTTGAATACAAAATTAATCAATTTATCAAATACTCAACATGAGTCCCTTCCTGTTGAATACAAAGTCGCACTCTTTTGTTTATTTTGCTCCCTGTCGATATTTTGATCTTGTTGTGGTGGATATTTAGAATAATACTTCTAAACGTTAAGTGGTTACATTTATTAGTAACAGGTACTTTAATAATGTCAGTTGTATGTCCTAACGGCAATGTCAGCTTTCTGAACAAAATTTCACATCAAATGTTAAAATTCATGGTCTTCCTTTTATTTGTGACACTACGTTATTTACCAAAAAATTATCCGTTAGATGAAGCCTTTCGATCGGTATGATAAAGCTACAGCGTGATTATTTTTCTCATGTAACGGGTTCGATTCCCGGTTCAACCATGTAATTATTTAAATATCTCTGAAAGATTTTTTTTTTTTTTAGTTCAAATAACGTCTTCTTTCAGTAAAATGTTCCATCTACAATATTCAAGGTACTTTCCCTCCATGTGGCATATCCGTGGGACGCCCTGTATATTCACATTGTTATTCTTGTTAATTGCAGATCTGGTACAACTACAGGAAAACAGATCTGGTACAGATTGAATTAGAAAAACATTAATAAAAATAATTCAGAGATATCTCTGGTTTGCAGTGACAGCAGTTATTTTTATTGATGATCAATATTGAAGTTACGTCATCTAGCTAGGCGAATGCACTTCCATAAGTTAGTGACTAGTGACTACTGAAAAATACATACTGTACCATTACCTAACATGAAACTACAACGTAGGTACCTATTATAAATGGTTATTATAATAATAGCAAAACAAATTTGTACCTCGATTTATATGGAAGTAGACAAAATAACTAAAAGCTGTTGTCATCTATACGATACTTTTAGGATCGCTAATTTGGATCATACAAAACAAATCTTGTATGTTGATGTAGAATTTTATATACTGTGGCATGTTTCGAGGAGTCCGAAAGACTTGCAACATAACAAGACTTTTAAACAATCAATCTGCCTAGCCTTTTCCCAACTATGTTGAGGTCGGCTTCCAGTCTGACCGGATGCAGCTGAATACCAGTATTTTACATGGACCGATTGCCTATCTGACCTCCACAACCCAGTAACTGGGTAATACGATACCCCTTGGTAAGACTGGTTGGGTTCTGACGAACCATAACGATTGTCAAAGATCCTCGAATAACAGCCGGGACCAACGGCTTAACGTGCTTTCCGATGCACGGAGGAGTCTCGGTATGTAAAGATGGTCACCCATCTATGGACCAACCCCGGCAAGCGTAGCTTAACCTGATGGATCTACCCTTGCGGCTGTTATTACTTAGCCACGAGCTCCTCAACAATATTTTTTAACAGACTACAAAAAAAATAGAAGGTTATGCATTTGACGAGTACTTTTAGGGTTCCGTACCCCAAGGGTGCCAAACGGAACTGCTGTCCGTCCGTCCGACTGTCTGCCAGCGGGCTGCATCTCATGGACCAAAAAGATAGACAGATTTTGTATATCTATTGCCACTATAACAACAAATAATAAATGTGTACTTTTCGGCGTTTTTTGCTCGACCATAATACGGTAAGGAACCACCGTGTGCGAGTGTCTGTAAAAATAAACCGGCCTAGTGCGTGTCGAGCCACGCATAATGAAGGGTACCGTAGTTGGCATGAATTTATCCCAAGAACAAACTCAACATTGTAGGTCAAAACATATTATTATTCTCTCATACCTACATTCCAACTGCAAATGGAAGTTTGTACGCGCAATATTGAGAGATTTACCATGTTATTATAAGACCATAGACTTCTTATAGGTTTTCCTGTAACCTGTAAGACTTTTCGGGCAGCTACAGCATTAAAAGTAGAGAGGTACTAAACAAACATGTCATGTAAAAACCATAATATCTATTTAAGGCGTATTTTTTTATCCCTGTACTAATGGTTCGAATACTGTTTTGAATCGTGCAGCCTCGAGCCAATCAATTTGTGCCCATATAAATCGCAGCGAGTGTAGCGAGACAAACTCATTTCTTCAGTAACTTATGTCGAGAACACATTCAGTGCTGTGGTGATTATTATTACTATAAGTGTAAAGTGATTTTTGTATGACCAGTTTAAAATACAAATTTCATCATGAAGATATTAATGAGAGCAGATACTCATTACAGCATACAATACAGCAGTGAATATGAAAAACCGAATTATACCTTTTCACAGGTAGGAAAAATTTATTTCTGAAGTACACAGTTCAAATTTTAAAGATAATATAAGAGGCGCGTGTTAGGATCGAAATTATAAATGATGCTTCGAAAAAAAAAAAATCTCTCAACTTTGAGCGATGTTAATATTTTGGTTTGCTTAGACAGTAAACACGTGATGTGCTTTCATTCCATTGAAAGATATTTGATGCAAAGTCCACTAGTTTTAAAAATAGTCAACTGCTGACAAAATGTATTCATTCGTTTTTATGATTGCTATTAATTCCGTGTACTAAAATGCGAGGCGACCAATTGTGCCTACTTAATTAATCTGTTGCTACTTGGTTAGCATTCAACTCAGTTTTGGTCCCTAGTAATTCACAGAAATGTATTAGTAGATGTTGCAAAATTACCAGTGAATTCATACAATTCAATTAAAATATGAAATGTCCTACACAAGTAGTAGCTACTCACCTCAAGTAAAATTTCTTCGCATTTTTTCTGATCAAGTCATGCGTTATGAATTGTTACGGCACATTACGTTATCGATGCGGTATAATTTTACAATAATAACAAATGTAATCAATAATGTCGCCCTACCCATGACTAAAACTTGAGAACAAAATACTTTTTATCATCAATCATGCGGTTTTTACAACCTTTTCAACGAATTAAGTAAATAAAACGCGGTCACGCGAAATATGCTGAACGTTTGTCTAAGAAATAATAGATGTCTAACTCTTTAACGATATCGACTAACCTTGGGAGTAAAAAGTTTCTACCCCAGTTATAGACTTTTTAGAATTAAGTCTGGCGAAAATTTTAGCAGATTAACAGCTATAATGGTAGACGGCAGTGCTTGGCGGTTAAATTATGATAGGCATGAAGTTCATACCTTATCATAGACTCACTAGACAGCAACTATTCGCAAGAAATGTTGATTCCACCTACACTTTTGACCACATACAATATCGGGCGAGATTAAAATGTATAAAAGCGTAGCAAACATTTTAGCTGCCTATATTTTTTCGACGTAGAAATAATAGCGTATGAATTTTACGTGCCTAACGTGACATAACTTGATGACAGTATATTCCAAATGAAATCCTTAAAAACTGACATCATAAGTACATTCTATGATAAGGGGGTGTGTTCGTACAAGTGTGTAATAATAGTAAACACAGAAACATTTCCCGATCTTTATGCGCAAAGTAAAAGCAAGTAGCATATCAGAATTGTCCATTTATTTTCAGTGACGACGTGTAAGTGGATGCAATCAGAGTCAATGATTGCTTAAATTAATAGAAGGCGGTTTGCGTCGCATCGCACACGCCTCCCTGCAAATAACGTCAAGCTATTAATGAACCGAAAACATTGCGAAGCCGTTACTATTTGCATGATAAATACTGACTACATCACTGTTCACATAATAAAATAAAAAAATCGTCCAAAAATATTTGTTGATTTAATTATTAGGTTCCTTATGTACCTAAATGCAAAACCATACAACCATGCAACATATTGCTCTGGAACTAACGCATTACCAAGCAAAAATTTTTTCGCATTATAATCCCTAAGCTTATATTTAAGCGGAACAATATCCTCAATTCCAGGTTCTTGCTGCTGTGGCAGTTTCTATGGGCTCTATGATCATCGGCTTCTCGTCTGCGTACACATCTCCGGCCCTCGTGACCATGATGAACAGTACCGTTATCTCTGTCACAGAAGAGCAGGTAATTGACTTGTCGCCATGTATTACATTAACTATATTTTAGTTTGAATGTTTAGCTCTGAGATGGTTAGAAAATAAATCATCTCAGGTTTAGCTGATTTTCTTTATTAAAACCCTATCTTTTTTGTCGACAGGCTAGTTGGATTGGCAGCTTAATGCCCTTAGCAGCCCTCGCGGGTGGCGTAGTCGGAGGACCACTAGTGGATTATATTGGCAGACGCAGAACTATTCTTTTCATAGCGCCCCCCTTCTTTCTCGGTTGGATACTAATAGCAACTGCAAGGATAATACACTTAGTGCTTGCAGGACGCGTAGTTTGCGGTCTGTGCGTCGGTGTCGGGTCACTCGCGTTCCCCGTGTATCTCGGTGAAACTATTCAACCCGAAGTCCGCGGTACGTTAGGCTTGTTTCCGACCGCTATTGGAAATATCGGAATATTAATTTGCTATGCGGCTGGAAAATATCTGAATTGGTATGAATTGGCCTACCTTGGGGCCGCCTTGCCTATTCCCTTCTTCATTTTAATGCTAATGATCCCAGAAACACCCCGTTGGTACATATCTCGTGGGCGTAATGAAGAAGCCCGAAAAGCACTACAATGGCTTCGAGGCAAGAACGCCAAAATTGACAACGAAATCCGTGATATAGCTCTATCAGATGCAGAAATGGGAAAAGAGGGCATAAAACTTAAAGAACTTTTCAGTATCAAATATATGCGGTCGATATTTATTTGCTTAGGACTGATGACATTTCAGCAACTATCGGGGATTAATGCTGTAATATTTTATACTGTTAATATATTTAAAATGTCGGGCAGTTCCGTGGACGGAAATTTGGCGACTATTATTGTTGGAGTAGTCAATTTTGTATCAACTTTTATTGCCACTGGGCTTATCGATCGAGCGGGACGCAAGGTGCTGCTTTACATTTCTTCTGTAACCATGACCATTACTTTAGTTGTGCTTGGAACATTTTTCTATGTACAAACCGACTTAAAAATAGACGTCTCAACTTTAGGATGGATACCATTGACTTGTATTATGGTTTACTTGTTAGGCTTCTCTCTGGCATTTGGCCCCATTCCGTGGTTGATGATGGGTGAAATTTTACCAGCCAAAATAAGGGGTGGCGCTGCGTCGGTATGTACTGCATTTAATTGGTTATGTACGTTCACGGTAACTAAAACGTTTCACAATATCCTTGTCGGTATAGGCCCGGCTGGCACATTTTGGTTATTTGGATGTATTTGTTTCGTGGGACTGTTCTTTGTGGTAGTTTTTGTTCCAGAAACACGAGGAAAGAGTCTCGAACAGATTGAAAATAAACTAACTGGTAGGGCGAGCACGAGAACGCGCAGGATGAGTTCTATAGCGAACATTAAACCATTGCCAAGTGGCTGTTAATTATTAGAAAGACTTAACTTTGGTTGTGAAATGATGAGCTTTTCAAGGCCAATTAGTTTTTCAAAATTTGAATTAGATGATAGACATCATCTTATTCTAACATTTAATATTGTATAATATTTCTTTTTTAGAAGTGCAAGCACAGATCTTGTAATCTCTATTGTTTCCTACCTCAAACATCGAATTTTCTCAAAATTGTTGCTTAAATACGAATAATAGAAACAAGCACACAACGAGTATAAAATATTACTTTTATCTTTAATGATCCTAGTTATACATATATTTAGCTTATAATTGCTTTTCTAGTTATGTAACCTTTTAGATTGTTTACTGGATAATGTAAATATTTTTTGTTTCTAATTTATTTCTATATTAAAGTAAATATTAGTGTTTTACCAAAAAACTATACTTTAAGCATTACTTAGATAGATAGTTTTTTATTTTATTTAAACCAAATACATTTTTTTCTATCACAGGTTTTTTATTTGATATTGTACCTTTTTGACATCCAGTATCAATATTTCTGTCTAACTTTATACTGAATGAGGAAACGTAATCTATGTCATACTTATCAAGATTTTTGGTTTAAGTAGGTAATTACTAGTGTTTTTAAAGAATTACGAAAATTAAAACAATTTTTAATTCTTAGATTAAATTATATAGCCTGCAAAACTCTAAGAGGACGCATCGACAGTCCCGAACTCCACGATCTTTTCTGTCGGCTATTTGTTCCCGACAATTACATCGGACATCGCCAAAGCCGTCGAAGCAATCTGTTTGCGCCGCCGTTATCTAAAACTGTGTGTCGTACCTTAAGGATGCTTAACGCCCTCCTGACCACCAATCCTGAGTGTGATCTGTTTGCTGATGAATGGAGCAGAATTATGCGTGTACGACTGATGTTTTGCGAGAGTAAGTATGCTATGTTTTCCTCTATTATATGTTAGTATTTGAGATATTTCTGTTTACTACTGTTTAAATTTCTATGTTAATTAATGTAATTGGTGTTATCGTTTTAATTAACAATAAACAATCTAGATATTGGATAGTGGTGTACACCATCACGGATGAATTAATCTGAATACTAGGTTGTTGAGCACAGGAAGGCCTCGTAGTCCTTGACTCTTAACAAAAATACCTTACATCAGGCAGACTCCAACCAATTTCAGTTTTTTAATGCAAAATGAGCTGTTGTCTTTGAATGAAACTTATGTATTTTTATACTGTTACTGTAACAAAATTAAGTATAAATGTTATATCAACTCTGTCTAAGGCTCAAACATACTATCGCACAGTTGAGGGGGAGTGTCTCGAGTTCCCAAATCCAGGGTCGCTGACCATAATGCATATTATAGTATATGTATATATAAATATATAGGTAAGTATATGTTCTTTTAATACTTTGAAACCCTATTGCTTTAAAAATTTGATTTGCTTTTATAACCCTATTTTTTTACCATGTCTTCCAGAACTGTTATTGCAAGAACGCTACTATAATGAGGAGAGATAAATAAGTACACAATATTCTTACCGACTTCTCTTTTCTCTTCTTAATATGAAGCAAAATGTTTTTTGTGTCTAATTAATCATCCAGTTGAATAAAACCAGGTTTAACAGATGCTAGAAATGAAATGAAATGAAATGAAATGAAATGAAATGAAATTGTTTATTCTGTAAATAGGATATTGGAATCACTTTTACACGTCATATTATAAAATATTTAAAATAAGCTAGATGAGGTCGGCGTTTCCTATCTGACTACTCTGAGAAGAAAGGCCGAAACAAACTCAGAGGTCGCAGTCTCTTTTAAAGTCCAGACATAATCTTGGTCAGACCATATGAGGACCATGTAGATTGGCGTCTGAAATGGTATTTTGAGGAAAGAACCACAACGATTTGAGTGGACCTGTCCAGTCAGTGCAAGCATTTGTCAGTAATAGTGGAGCTCAACTCAGAACTTAAGGAGCTCAACGACTCGGCGAACAATACCAAAGAAAGGACATTTGGGTAGGTCGCATAAAATACTCAAATTGCCAGACCATCGTTAAAACTAACTGAGAACGAAAAAAGAAATCAAAACAAAATTCCACATAGTCCTCACATTTACAATAATTAAAATAATACAATACTTTAAAAGTAATCATGTCATTTTGTTGTAATATTCAATAATGTCAATTTATATATAAAACTGGTGATGATTTTCCATAATATTCAAAATGTTACAAAGCTTAGCAGAGCGAGCAGTTCAATCCCATGCTTTTTTGTCTTCTAAGTAAGCCCGTGTGAATACACAGATAACAAAATCATCTTACAATGATGTTTGTAATAAATATGCCAGCTCTATTTGCCCTAAAGTCAAATCACTGTACACAGAGAGTCTACGAAAATTAGTATTTATGAACAAAATATCTTTCCAATTTCCAGTCATTACAGCTTTTTACTAATTTACCCAGAAGCAATGAAGCGTGAGCCCATACATAAACCTAGTCATCGGTGATACACAACTTGTAAAAGATGTGGAAGACGGTAAGATACCAAAACATGTCTAACAACAATATCACATCAACAACAATGATTCACCTGACCATTTGTACTCTGAGATTTGTACGTATTAATTAGAAAGGGATAATAGCATAGTTTATCGAAAAGTTATGGCATAATTTTATAAAACTTACCCATAACTTGAACGCGGCAAATAGCACAGGTATCACACTCGACGTCCCAACTCCACATGGCTACTGCATTCCACTTTTTCAAAGTAAACATTTTGTCTGGCTTCTGTCCATCATTGTCTCCGCGGTCCAGGGCATCACAGTCTTCCCCAGACATTTTAGGAAATAAATCGAGTAGCAGTAAGTACAATTCACTTTGTTTTTATTTACTTCGACGTATGAAGTTAACGATTTGCGTTTCGCGACGATAGCTTTAGATACGGTTTGGTGATTTGTCAGTCATCTTCATCTATCATCTGTTCATGAACCCAAATCGTAAAAAAGAATCTTCATAAAAACTGTGTTAATTTGATCGATATTGTCCAAAAAAGTAATTAGTCTTATTCAAGTATTCAAATTGTATTTTTATTATTATGTCTCTTATCATTTTATATTTTTCTTTTTCTAACTTTGTAAACGTGACTCAAACGCTGATGCTACAATAATTTGCAACTGTCAAGGCATCCTGTCAAAAATGCTTCCTCTCTTTCACTCTACTGCGATTTCTATATTTGCGTCCTTGTTAGTTGATAAAATAGCTGACAGCTGCGAATTTTCCGGTTCTTCACTCACACGTTCAGTCGTTCACACACTCGTTCACAGTTCACACACTCGTTCACAGTTCACACTAGTTCACGCGTCACGGGTAGACAAAATTGCTATACAGGGCGTCTCACGGATATGCCACATGGAGGGAAAGTACCTTGAATATTGTAGATTTTACTGAAAGAAGACATTATTTGAATATAACGAAACAATTTAAACTGCATTCATAGATATTTAAATAATTACATGGTTGAACCGGGAATCGAACCCCTTGCATGAGAAAAATAATCACGCTGTAGCTTTATCATACCGATAGAAATGCTTTATCATAAGGATTATTTTTTGCTAAATAACATAGTGTCACAAATAAAAGGAAAACCATGAATTTTAACATTCTTGACAAAATAATTGAACACTTTCATCCCTGGATCGGGACAAATGGACAAATAAGATGGCCGCCGAGATCCCCAGATCTAACCCCGTTAGATTTTTTTTAATGGGGTTATGTAAAATTTAATTTATAAGAACCGTATGAAAGTTTCCACGAGCTACAAGCAGAACTTAGACTTATAAATGTTAAAATTCATGGTCTTCCTTTTATTTGCACAATGTATTATAATGCCTTTTTATTTCTTTATGTATTTATTAAGAATGATATTGGAAACATATTCCACAAAAGCCATTACCTAAGTAGGTAATGAAAAGTTGTCGTTGAACAGTACAACGGCCCATCCACTCCCTTTCTTTCGGTTCCGGTGATTGTCTTATCAAGGTGCCACAAATAGCGATTCATGAATTTAAAAGTTTGCCAAATTGAATACCTACTTTCTTGTTTGTCCCAAATTACGGTAAGCACACTAAGCACGTAACAACTGTGGACTTACCTAACTAAATGTTTATCTTCGACCCGTTCGTTGTATGTAGGAGAACAGCTATCAAGGGGGTCGGGGCGGTCTGGCAAAGGTGTCAGGGTTGCCTGCCGGATGCGCCGGACATACCTACCTATCATACATTTAAGAAGCCCCGCCCCCTTCATAACATTTTGGACCGACTTCATCCGTTTTGTCACCTGCTAAGCTAGTAAAAGCCGCGGTAAAAAAAGTAAAACCAATTTGATGGTCGTATCATCTCTTTTTATTCGTAAAAAAAACCGGATACACAATACACAGACTGAATATAATGCATCCATAAACTTATCATACCTACTTAATAGAATGGTTTAAAAAATAATTAACTTTCGTATCTAATATATTAATTCTCTCGTTATAGGTTACAGCGATAAACGTTTTTAGATTTTAATAAATATAACACATTGTGGACTATTCCACTAATCCTCATTGACAATCCCCATCAATGGGTTACCCTGTAACTGTATAAACTTAATTCACGCACCATACCTACGTCCATGAATACATACATAATTTGTATTAAATATTTGCCTATAGATAGGCTATAGGTACATATATTATTTAGGTGGCAGAATGTAACCTATTCTATTTTTACACATATTATATTAAAACTATAAAATATATGTTCACTTTTACAAAGTAAATTACAGAATTGAACTGATTTAAGTTATATACTTACTTAGGTTATAATAACCTAGGTACTTGTTGTCATTTTCCTCATTTGTTACAATAAGCTAACTACGAAGGTATTAAACATAATCGGTAGGTTTATTCTAATGGCAAAAAATTATTACGAAGAACCGGAAAGAGTAATATATAAAGCGGAGAGCAGGATGACGAAGCTCGCTGTCACACTGCTGGCCCCACTGAAACATCCCAACTCTTCGACTTGCACTTGGTACCTGATGTTGTATGGGAATCTGCAGTTTGCGTCTGAGGAGTAAAACAATATTAGTGTGAAAGCGAAGACTTTTTACAAGAGTTTTTGGTCGTCAAGACTTCATCGTCATCATCATTTCAGACGAAAGACGTCCACTGCTGGACATAGGCCTCCCTCAAGCACCGCCACTTCAATCGGTTAGGTGCTTCCCGCATCCAGCGGATTCCTGTGGCCTTTACAAGGTCATCGGTCCACCTTGTGAGAAACCTTCCAACGCTACGTCTGCCAGCACGCGGTCGTCACTCCAGAACCTTTCGGCCCCGTCGGCCATCTGTTCTACCAGGAATGCCCATTGCCACTTATGTTTGGCAATTCTTTGGGATATGTCGGTTACCTTCGTTCTCCTGTGGATCTCATTCATTTCGACAAGACTTAAGTGATCAATATCGACTGTAGGTACGTACCTGTGCACCCGGCGCTAGCGAAGGTGCCTGCTGAAAGGCCGGTATCTGATCGCACGGACACGAACAGAGGCGGACATGCGTTTATGTTCCCGTATCCGTTGCAGGCGTTCTGCAAACTGATCTCAACGTTACCGGAGGTCAAGGTCTGGCATGTTATCGCATTGCTGTCCGTAATGACTGTTGAGTTACTCCTGAAAAATAATTTAAATTAGAAAGTTGCTAGACCGATGTATTATCTCATACTTCAGAGGTAAAAATATTAGCTAGTTATCCAGTCACTACAAGTATGCGTTTATGCAATTGTGCACGGCTGACTGCCTTTTTAGAGTGCCCTGGGGCCACCATTTATGACCTACCGTAACCGTGTGGCGGTGGTGGAGTACTGAACTCCAACAATATCTACTGCTCAATATGTGACTAATGTGGTTTTATCGTTTCAAACCTTATTCTTATTTCATTTTAGAGAGTATTTCGTGTAAAGCAGACACAAAGCAGTAATTAATTTGTATGCTTGTTTTGTTCCGGTAGGTACCGGAACCCGGATGCCTTATTAGAAAAGTTCATTGATTGGTCACTGTTTTCCTCTTCGTAATTTTTATTTGTTTCTAATTAGCGTATGTTAATCATCAAAATAAAAACAATTCATGGAATTAGATAGCTATACATACGGATATCGTAAATGTTGGTAAGTTAACACTTATCATGAGCAACTTTATCATTAGATAACACTATCAATTTGGTTTTGTAGGTACCTGGGTTCTGTGACGGACCGAGAGTGACAGACGACAAGACTTCCAACTCCAGTACCACTGCGGGCCACCCTGACCTTCCTGTTATCATTGTTCTCGAAGAAGTAGTTAGCACTGAGCCTATAAAAGTTGATGTAACCAGGTTCAACGTAGTCATCAAACTGCCTTGTGCCTGAGGATCCTCCATTGAACAAGAAACCACATGTAGGGTTCACGATTCTTCTACCAACTGCAAGGATAAACAAATAGACATAAGTATTCTAATAAATGTCCTAAATCTCACACGGCTCAAGCATCACTACTGCCTTAAATCTAAGCGCACTCTGGGCCTGAAACATGTTGTTTAAATTTACTCCTACAATCGTGTTCCTATTCACTTTCTAATAATGCTAAATCACTTACCGCTTTGAATTCGTCGTAGTATAGGATCCATGATAGTATCCACATTTGTTCCCGCTGAATTGAGAGCAATAGTGAAAATGTCGCTGTACATTTCTCGTACATATGCCCATAGAGTGTCAAATTGATTGGTGGAAGTCGCGTATAGAACTCTTAGGTCTGGAAAAAAAAGGATAAGTATTGTAACTCAGATTGATATTCATCACCTTTTATGTCTGTTATCCTGTCTTGCCATGGGGTATCATATTACCCAGTAACTGGATTGGTCAGATAGGCAGATGCTCCGTGTAAAATACCGGTATTCAGCTGCATCCGATATATGTATAGACAGGAAGCCGACCCCAACATACTTGGGAAAAAGATAGGCCGATGATCATTCATCAATCATCAACTTCTATGTCTCTATTAAAAAATTTGTCCTAATAAAACCATATTTCTTCAACTTACCGGGTACGGTATTGTTAATCTCATTAGCAAGTTGCCATGCAAGATCTGTAGTCTGCAAGTTGCCATTATTGATCAGATACAACAAAACTGATGAGTTGCCGCCGACGTAGTTCCTCATGCTCTCGTTCAAAAGCGTTTCTTGCATCGTCAACTTGATGCGATTCAAACTGCTTTCAAGATTCACTCCTGACGGTACTGTAGACCAAAATATTGCAATGGAAGATTTGAATTAACTACAAATAAAATTCTAGTCAACACATTTTGATTGAGTAAGACTTACTTGTTGCGTGTCTAGTAGCGTTATATTCAGCGTAGAAATCGGCTGGAGAGAAGGTAGTGTTGACAACTATGCTTCCATCAAAGGCGCTCAGTAAAGTGATACTGGATCCGAACTTGCCGACCTCAATAGAGTCCACCAAGTAAGCGATAGCTGGGTATATTGTCTGGTAAGACCACGAGGAGTCTAGCGCGATATACAGATTGGTTCTCAGACGGAAGTCATTGCTCTGGGTTAAGGTTGTGTCGCAGTTCATGTCGTTTAAATTGCTGGCTGGAAGAAGTAGAAAAGGACTTAGTAAAAAAAAAACAATCATTACAGCCTAGTCACTGATACTGAGATAGTAAGTATAATATGGTGCACGATGTGCACATAACAGTGAACAAAATACCTATATTCAAATGCATAATCAGAATAAAAGGAAACTCATTAGGTCACTGTATCCGTTACTCACTGGTGTAAGTTCGTAGATTGGTCACAGCACTTGTGACGAGCTGTTCAAGGCCACCGATGATGGTTCCACGAAGAGGCATGTTGGTATCCAAGGCGGCGGCGAAAGCATGTGTTTCACTGACCAAGTTGTCATTAGTTACGTATTGTTCCATCAATGCGCGGCGGTTGCAGGCTCGAAGATTGGAATCAAAGGCACCATTCTGTAATTAATTATTTAAAAAAAAATGTTTCAACGTTGTGGAAACGCCGCGGGAGGGGAATGCCCTAAGAGGATATATAGTGCCTTATTGGTGATGTTCTTCAGAAAGTTTAGGTGCGTAGTACTCGCAACCGGCGTGCGTATATGACCAGAGGCCCTAGTGTGAGTTTCTTTAAACTATCTCGACTTTACGCATCGACCGCGTTCTACACTCCGATTGGCCCTTCACTCGCCTTCACTGGTGAAGGGCTAATTGGAGCGCCGAACGCGGTCGATGCGTAAAATCGAGATAGTTAAAAGAAACTCACACTAGGGCCTCCAGATGTATGAACGTAAACCAGACAAGCAGCAGGCGTAGCATGGCGCTTTCTATTTCTACGAAGAATACACATAGCTTTTTCTATACAAAGTGACATTTCGTTTCTTAATTTTTGATATCCCACCGTAGAAATCCTTCTACAATCTGTCATTTTGTCTTTCATTTATATCGATCTTTGTCTAGGTCTTTCAATATGTAGACTATTTCGGATGAAAGTTTTCTATCCTTACTGTCAAAATCACACTATATCTATCTACCTAGCCTTTTCCCAACTATGTTGGGGTCGGCTTCCAGTCAAAATCACACTGATAACTGAAATTTGTCTAAGGAAGTGAAGACAATTTGAAACAAAACAAAGAATTCTGAGTCGAATTATGTAAAAGAGTGAATTTCGTTAAAAGTGCAGTTGACTCTTTTTACTTAGTTGCCGTCGTACTGTCTACACGGAACGTCATTTTTGTCTACTCTTCCGTCGACAAAACGGTGCTCATGCGTTCTGCAGATTCTGCCTACCCACATGGGAAGAAGGCGTGTGTTTGTGTATGTTTCAACCTTAGAATAATAACGCATAGAAACCTAGTACGAGTGCAAAAAGTGAGGCAACTAAAACTGAGCCATAACGGCTAACTTCTCTCGTCGAGCTGTCAAATAATTTAAAATGACAGTTTGTAGCATGAAGGGATGTCATAGCATTTCAGAAAAACCAAAAAAAATTGATCAAATTACATTTCACAAGTAAATAAGTACTTACATTTTATACTCAATTTTTACGTAAATCGATCATCAAACAAAAATTCTAATGACCTAACTTATTACAATACAGTGTTGCTATTAGTGAGGAAAAAAATACCCACATTGTTTTCAATTTTGTCATGTCGATAAAAATATGATTATAACACATCACATCACACATCAAACATTCTAAACGCATTGAACGATATCAAACAAACATTCTAAACGCATTGAGCGATTAATGGTTCATTTATTTCCTTTTATTTTTAAATAAATTGAATTTTACCTTCCGTGAAAATATTATGTCTTATTACATGCAAAATCATCTTCATCTTAAGGCTCTTACATACTGGGGCGATTCGTCGCGCGACGCGAATTTTAACAAAACAATTTCTCACGGCAAACAATGCGGCGGCGTCGCGTCGCGCGACGAATCGCCCCAGTATGTAAGAGCCTTTATCCAGTTCCTGATAATATAAAATACTTATCTTGATTTGATCCAGCAACATAGTAGTGCGTTTTTCCATTTTTTTTGTGGGTAACGGCCTGGTAATTGTTTCACTGAAAGCTGTATGTGTGTGCGTTTGAGGAACGTAGACAAATTCGGCTCCTTTCGGCTCACGCACACAAAGAAAATGAAGTGGACACACGATATCGCTCATGTTTGGTTCTAGATGCGGCTTCTATGCGTTATTATTCTAAGGTTTCAACATTAACTGTAGACACCTACTTGGGTTTGATAAAAACAATAAAAAGTCTCATTGAAGTATGAAAGCAAGATGAAATAAACCTTACCCTGGGAGAATAGTACATATCCAAGAGTTGCGACAGTTTCAAAGAGCTGAAAGCTCCCAACGTCGAAGTTATTGTGCTTCCAAGGACGAAGCCATCAATATCTCCGCGGATCTCAGGGTCAGTCATCTCGACGTTGACGCGGCTGTGCAGCATGAAATGTCTGGTCGCCTGCGTGCTGTTCCAGTTGCCAGCGGTACCGATTGATATGGATGTGCTGCCTCGCTCCGTGCCTTGGATGAGAACGGCTTCGGCCAAGTCACCTAGATAGGAAATATCGCTTAGAAAATTTCTTAGCTAATCAATAAACGATACTTAGTTTTTTTTATTAAATTGTATGGTGATATATGTACTTACTTATATTACACTAACCTAACCAAACTCCAGATATTGAACGAATTTTGAAGAAGGTCTTAGCAAATATGTGTTTATTTAAGACCTTTTATGTAAGTACCTACCATATTTTAAGTAAAATAAAATTATAATGGCAATCTCAAATCAACTGCTGAGCTGGGCAGCTTTGTTTAGGTAGTATACTCAAATAATTGTAATACGTTGAATAAAGCCTACTCACCAGCTAACGTTGCCGGATAAATAGAAGACACAGTTTGTTGGACATTTCTGTAGTTAAGGTTCGCATCCCTGACCAAGTCCAGGATATTTACACGCTGTGGCTGTGCTCCTGCGGCAATGCCAGCAATAATGTTACCAGCTGACACGGCACCCCACGGTGTGTTCACCACGCCGTCCAACAGTGGGCAAGTGCTTTCAGCCACCTGACGTTGAGACATAGAGCCTCCGTTGCCAAAGTTACTGAATTCCACATCGTTATTCGGATCGTAACGCCTCATTTTCCCGTTTTTGTTGGCGGATTTTCTGAAATAAGAAGAAATATAAATAAAAATACATGTTTAATAACTTTGAATGAATACAATTTTTTTTTGGAGAATCAAAAAATAAAACTGTTTGCCGTCGGTGGACCATCGTGAGGAACGAAGTTATTAGAAAGAGACAGAAAGAAAGAACGCATAACAATCACAATCACTTTTTCCTTACGTGACGATTTCTACCAGTCAACTCCCACGAAAAATACGTAATTAACTAAAAATACTCACAAGACTGCTGGTTTTAGAATTTCGACATCATCACTTATGGAGCGACCGGACCTCGCAGTTCTAAGAGCGCGGTATTGAGACAATTGGTTGCAGCTGTTTTCATCTCCTCGGACTCTCGCGTCCACAGTTGTTGACAGCATATGATGAAGAGTACACTAAAATATAATAGAACTAAATTGTTAAAAACCAGAGTAACATTTTGCCTTCTAATCCTTTATTTTATAAGGCTAATTTCAATAAGTCAGTTTTGAAGCACTTGTTCTAGTTTCTTAGCTGGTGAATAAATAAAGATATAGTAGAAAACGAACCTTCAGGACAGAAGAGACAGTTTCGTTGCCCAAAACTTGCAAGTTGTTGGGGATGAGCCTCGTTAAAAGAAGCCGATGTCGATGGAACGAGGGGTACGTAGGAGCAAACGGCAGCACGTTTGAAAAAGACACCGAGTTCTCTGGCTGATGGAACTCAATGCCATCTTGACGGTACCTGGAAGCAAGCGAATTGTAGAATTAAGCGCCTGTGTGGGCACGGTTTAGCACTAACTTCTAAGTTGGTTGATATTTGGTTCATTTGGTATTATATTAGACTGGTTAATGAGACGAAATGATATAGTTTAAAGGCTATATTGAATACTAGTTATAATCATCAAATGGTAAATCTAAGCTAAATTAGCACTACGCGATTGGTAGTCGGACACGACACGTATTAACTGGTAATAGTTGCGATACATGAATTCATTAAAAGTGCTGAGCTGTTCGGTTGCAAATATTGTACCGAACACGAATAAAAGTTGTTTCAGCTGAGAAAATCACTTGTGGTCATGCCTACATTGATCATCTCAGCCTTTTTGGGAAGAGTGTGTGTAGGTATAGTATTCTACTAGCCAACAGTTCTTCACTCGTTACTCCTAAACTCCTAAGATAATGTAGGACGTGTAAGATATGTAATTGAACGTGAACGTACGTGTGAAGAAGCACCGTTGAAAGCTGTCTTAAATCCATGTTGACGTTAGGGTTATCCTCAATTTTTCTTATGATGTCGATGAGGACCTGCATCGTGACGGGCGGCAAGTTGTTCCTGTTCGCAAGGTCAGGGTTGCTATAGCATTCGCTGAGTGTGTCTGCCACTCTTGTTTGTGCTGTCTGCTGAGCCTGCGCGCTGCCTAGCGCGGCTACCAAAAGGATTGGTAACCAAGACATGTTGGTATCTGGAAGAAAATTAAAAGGATAAGTAGATACTTCGAATACAATACAGACAAAAATGGTCTTATGGTTTGGCTTTCCAATGGTTGGTTTATAATCTTTACTAATATTATAAATGCGATGGTAACTCGGTCTGTCTGTCTGTCGCGCTTTCACGGCAAATCTACTGTACCGACTGATTTAAATTAAATTTTACACATTAGTCTAGAGCTTGTGAAAGTACATAGGCTACTTTTTATCGAAATACCACGCGGGCGAAGCCGCTTGCGGAAGCTAGTTATGTATAAGTACCAAAGTTTAATAAAGTAGTAAATTCATAAATGTATGACACTTGTTTAATACCTATGGACAAAAGGGTCTCTCTGGTCAGTCATCTAACGATTTTGTTAAAATCACTAAACTTGATCTTCGATGGTGTCCATTTGATAAATGTCACATGACGATTAATTTCATTAATAAAGGTGTTATGTTTTTGTTTAAGATACAGTGAGTAACAAGATTACGATAAAAATATCGATGACGATCCCGTATGTTATTTCACAGCGCATTTTATCAGCACTTTCAGGGAGCGGTCGAGGAAGTTAAAATCCTTGCCCATTATTGATTTTTCCACTTCAATTTGATAAATGAATCTAAATATCTTCAAGAATCCTGTTTATTGGAACACAAAAAGTCGTTAAGTTACATTGGTGTCTCTGTGTGCTTTGGAGATAAAAATACAGACCAATATCTTTTGAGTTTTGCCTAGCCTAGAATATGGAGCCTTATAACATGTGCTACTAACACTACCTACAACTTTACTTGGATGAATATTACTTTAGTTGTCGTTGTGACAGCTTATAGTTAACTTAACAAATCATTGTAAGCCTCATCTCGCTCTCACGTTCTATATTATTATTATGCTTTTACTTTCAACAAAAAAAAAACAGCCGACTTCCTAAAAAAACACTAAAAAAGGAAAAAATAAGTAACTTTAATTTCGGAAGTCGGTGTCTTTGATTTTCAATTTTCGTTTTTTGCCACCAACTTCCGAAATTAAAGTTATGTTTTCCTTTTTTAGTGTTTTTTTTGGAAGTCGGTTGTTTTTTTTTGTAAAAAGTTTTTTATTTTTCACTTTTTAGTTGTGGTACACACGGCAACACATCAAGCTATACATTTCCAGTATAAGCTGACCTCGCATTGTACGAAAACCTATACAATGTGAGATCAGCATCAACTGGAAATGCTTGATGTGTAGCCGTGTGTACCTATCCCACACAAATCCGTATACCACTACCCTATGTAAATATCAGTGACGGAGTCAAATAACATATCATCTACACAGACTAAGTGGGAAAAATACGTAATTATTGAAGCTAACTCAAAAACTTCGCAAGCAAAGTTAATAAAATTTATATGGGACCACCTCTGAAGCATGAACTTCCCAACAAAAAAAGACCCATCAAAATCGATTCATAATTGGCGGAGTAATCGCGTAACAAACAAACAAAAAAAAAAACATACAGACGAATTGAGAACCTCCTCCTTTTTGAAGAAGTCGGTTAAAAATAATAGTTTAGCAGCGCCGTGGCAGAGTACTCAGTCACTCTTAACTTGCCGCTGGCACTGCTCCAGCCATTAGCTATAACCTGAAAAGGCCAGTCCTTGGCACTAATCGTGTCCGAATTTTATAATTTTCCGCTTAGAGTCTTAGACATTGGTTGGGAAGTTATCCTATGTAGGTACCGCTATCGCTAATGTACTTCAATAAATGAATATCTTTTATATCAAAATCCGGAACATTTAACGAATAGAATACCCCCTTGACAATTCAAAAGTGCCTGTAATTGGTTTATTTGAAATAAATGCTTTGAGTTGAGTTGAGTTGAGTTGAATAGGTGGATACACAAGTAATGGGTAATAATTTTATTGTTGTAATGAATAAGGGAAACCGAGTGTTTTAGATGCGTACGATCCTAAACACTCGGTTTCCTTTCGTATCGCATTCGCAATGGCGAACATGAGAAAAGGGGATAGGTCGTAAGTCTGTGATAAGATATTATATAGGCTACTAGGCTATTTAATCCGACTGCTCCAGAAAGAGGGTGGGTGTAGGTTACTCATCATCAACATCTGCCTAGCCTTTCTCATCTATGTTGGGGTCGGCTTCCAGTCTAACAGATTCCAGGCTAACCACTATTTTGCAATGGAGCGGTCTATCTGATCTCCACATCCTAACTAAAGGGTAGCACGATAAGTAGGTACCCCTTGGAAATTGGTATTGCTTGTTACTTTTAGGCTTCAGACTGATCCGTAACGATTGCCAAAGATCTACGAATGGCAACCGGTTCCAACGGCTTAACGGGTCTTAATTACTATAAATCGTACAATTGGTGATCATAATGTCGTTATAAGGTTATTCTTATCGCAAAATGCAATCAAAATTAGAAGGTTGCCCAATTGTAGGTACGTATTTGTTTGCTCGCTCTACTTCTGATAACGACAGCTATTTTATGTAGGCACTGATAGGGCGTTTATTTTCACGAATCACATATGAATTATGTATCTGAAGCACTTTGGCACTGTTCACGATAAACCGTTATACTATTGAATGTACTGAGAACTGATTGTGAAGTACCTAATTAGGTAGATAGATCATGTTATAGTCATCCTGTACATTCCTACACACCTATGTGATGGTAGTTACAAATAACATCAGCGAGGAAGCATCTCTTTTGCTTTCAAAACTAATATGAATGAATGAATGAAATGCACCGACCCCAGCGTGGCTTAACCAGACTCGATAAATCGAATGAACCCCAGGATTTGCACTAGCCCCTGGAGCCTCATGGTTCATAGGGTTACAGAAGCCATTGCATATCAAAGAGTAGACCGGGGGGCGCGGGTAATGGTAGGGAATAGACCGTGCCCGTCGGGATATGGAAGGATTTGCGAGCCTACCGGATATGAATCCTTGAGTAAGCAATGGACTAGTGGAGAGACGGGTAATATTTATCTAAGGATGGGCATCTTTTTACGACGACGCCGCCAGTTGGCTCCGTTCGATTTTCACCGTTGAATCCATTGGCGGAGATATGCTTCGTTCTCGGCTCTTTTCTATCTCCCTGCTGTGCTGTGTTACACTTTGCTGTTTTCTGAGTCTTGGTCCAAGGACTCGCTGCTGTCCGTTTCAGGTTTCTTGTATATCTCGCTGGCTGCTTTCGTGATCTTGTATCGGTCTTCAGCCATGTCCATCCCGAAGTTGATTTCCTTGTTGAAGCACACCATGTCCTGTCTTAGGTTGTCGTTCCATGCGTAAATCGGTCAGCCTACTCTCTTGGATTTGGCCTTGTACTGCATTGCTGCATATAAAAGGTGTGGTTTGCCGCGTCTGTGAACATATGCGAGATAGCACGTCCTGTGTTTCTTGATGTGTTTCGTAACAGTTTTTACTTCTATGATTTCGTGCATTTACTTTTGTCTTGGTTTATTCCTAGCGTGGTTAATCAAGTCTCTCATGATGACTCTCTCTGTCAGGATAGTTAACGTCCAGCTTCACCGGTGAATCTTTTGGCGGGGTTAAACTGCTTTCTCGATTCTTTTCTTCTTAGTTCTGATGCGTTTTCAGCAGCACTGTTCAGATCGCGATCGGCCCGATCCTCGTTGTTTATGTTCAGCTCCGTCGCCGTACAAGTTCAATCTGTAGCTCGCCGCTGCTCACCTCGGGTTGATGAGATTGCAAATAATATAGTTCGGAGTTAAAAGCGCACTATTCGGCTCAAGTAATTAATAAGACCCCGACAAAACGCTCGACCCGCGTCACCCGAATTCTTCTTTTCTGTTCATAGTAACATCGCCGACACCCATAACCAACCACTTTCAAAACAAAATCCCGCGCACAAGATGACCACCTTTGTTACCGCCCAGGTTCTATAATAGCGTCCATGCGCCTTTGCTGGCTTTCCGCGATAGTACTATGGCGGGCGCGCATCGCAAGGTCTATTCCCACCTGCAGCGTTCGGCCACTATGTAACGCTTACCCATACTGATCAACCAATAACATTGCAGCATCAGATTTTTGTTGCGACCCCTTTCTTGTAAATGAAAATAGCGCCCAGGATAGAGTAAACTTAAAAAGCATTAAAACTTGATAGCATCCGTCATATTTGTTTTAAACTAGCTCGAGTATAAGCCCTTTTCAAGGATTGCACCTGCAGACAGCAGTTTGAGTGAATGAAAATCAAAGTAGATATGTCATATTCTACACAATCTACAGTTTACACTTTCACTTTCAGCAAATTTGTTGAGATGCCCCGTTGTGGCATTCTATAATATACCCAAATAGTGAGTATCTTAAAAGTTAAAATACCAATTGCTATGCGGCCTAAGGGTCGGCGCGGGCGCCCACATCTGGCGAAGGATATAGGGGCTGCGGAATTTTGTTTCCAAAGTCGTTAGGTATGCGTGCCCAAGACAATAAGAGCACCACTGACCACTCACAAAAAAAAGGTCACTTGAACTCAATAACGATTTTGGAACACAATCACCTACGCATTATATCTTAAAGTTGGGTACATTATTTAGCCAATTAAACCTGTAGTGACTTAAAATGACGGAATTATGGCGTGTATTTTGCAGAGAGGAGCAAGTCACTGTAATATGGAAAGATCTCACCAGATTAGCCTGCAGGTACACTTGGCGACCACCACCACCATCAAAACAAAACACCAACATCACTTTAAAAACTCACTATCATTAAAAATAATCCATGAAACTACACATTACACAACACGCACCACCCGATAAAATACCGATTTTGCAGAGTTCGATTTCGCTGGCAAGCGAGCCACATGCCACTATCCTCTTTTGCTTTCAAAACTAATATCAATAAAATCTCTTTTTAAAGGGTTGTATCCGACTCCGTCTTGAGTTTGCTCGGGCAGTGCATCTACAGTTCCTTAACTACATTAAATCATTCTATATAATAGAAGTCAATTAAAGTCGGGCAAGAATTTGATTATTTTGCAAATGTGTGAGCACGGTAGGACCGCCACTCCACAGAATAGATAAAAGAGGACCTCTTTTACTGTTCTGTGTGCAACTCCATTGAGCAGAAAGTTTTATAAACAAAGCCATTGGACTTAGTCAGAATTCGGTGCAATTAGGTACTTGACTGCAGTCAATACTGGTCGAATCTGTACTTGCAATGTTACGTGCTTCATTATGTCTATGATTATGATTGTAAGAGAAAAATAAAATAGGTACGTTTATTTGCAGTAAAACATGACTCAAAACTCAAACTCAAAGCATTTATTTCAATTAAACCATTTACAGGCACTTTTGAATTGTCAAAGAGTCGGTCAGTTAGTCAAAAACTTGAAGCTAGTTGCCCATTCAAATTCGTAGATCTCTATGGAGAAGAACTGGCAAGAAACTCCAAGGACACTCTTTTAAAAATGTATATAGATATTACAAAATCCTGGGTACAGTATTCTTCGTGCTTCTATATGTGAGAACAATGTCAAACGAAAAATAATCAAAAAGAATTCTAAATATAAGATTAAAAATAAGCCCTGGCAGATAAGAGATGACCAGTCTCAACTGACGGCGCCCGTTCACGAACATGACACGTGGATCAGCACCATCCAGCTCAACCATTTTGTAGGGAACCGAATGATCCAACACACGCGCCACCATCAGCGAGACATTTAAGTGAGTATGACATACTCTCATCTGCCAGGCTCTTTCAAGTCAACATACAACATGATACCATATGAAACGGCCCCATGGTACTCACATTTACAAAATTGAAAAAGTGCTTCTAAATTATACAAAACTATATGACGACGCAAAGAAAAACATGACGCAAAGAAAAACCATAAACACACAAAGAACAAGTAGGGGAAAATATGCGTCACATCCACGCAAAACGGCCATCGCTCAGTTTAATGGTGTGACCCTATAAGTACAATACAGAGCCAAAGTGCTGGTTTCAGCGACAGCACCACCATCACCATGTCATTGATTGACCACAGTCTATGTGGCACCCTAATACAAATAACCCCTCGACTTTCGAAGTAAGAGTGAATATACTAAATAGACGTTCCATCGCATACCTCATCCATTACTCTAGGTTGAGGAAAAGCTCAAGAGCATAACCATTAAGAAAAACAAAGAAAATCAAACTGTCTCCCAAAGAACGAAGTTCTTGGACATTCCAGGATGCTTGCAGCGGCTTAGCGAAAATTCTTTGTACCGAGAAGTTGGCCACGCGGTCATTGATAAAGATTTTGAAGTAACCGTGCTCTGGACAAAGCAAAGACTGAAATATCGTAGATTGTGTCTCGTTCAGCCGATTAATTGAAGTTGACACCTTTATACATTCAAAGTTATGTTTATTCTCTAGCTGATAACATAGCCATATGTAGAAGACTTCCAACTGGAAGCTTCACTGATTAACGCATTGCCACGCAACATCGTTAACTGATCAACATTATCCAATGAGAAAGCTCAGATCTGTTTCAATCAATCCTTCACAAACCATAAATTCTTAGCACCTACGAGTCTCGGACCAAATAAACCGAGACATAGCGCTGCGAACAATACATGAAGCGTGCCAAAACTACACCTCTGCTTTATCCATACGCGCTTACAGAAACCCATTTACAGCCATTTACAACCAAACTACACCTCACTAAGTGCACACATGTTTACAAAACCGGTCTCACGTCACTGTTGACAGCGCTCTGTCTTGGTTTTTACTTGGTCTGAGCTGCGACTACGTACTGAACAAAGATATGCACTTACATTCGAGTAAAAGGACCGTTTCAAAGATTTAGTCCGTCTGTAAAACACTATTGAAACGAAACAATTTGAGAACAAATCACATGCCCAAGGAAAACTGTGGCACACCAATAAAATTGTCTAATTGACTTCACTAAGACACAGAGAAGTTATGAAAACCTTGCCTAGTTAAGGCGCGCCCAACACTAGCCAACTTGTAAAATAAAGAGTGCCAGGTACATGATAAGATAATGAAAACAGGTCTAGATAAATTCGTAACAAATGATAGCCATGCGATGCTGATATCTGTTTTTGTTAGCGATTACAGTGATAACACCTGATTATAGTCGGACTTGCACCTGATCCAATTATATTCTAGTAAAATAAACTCACACAAATGAGCCATGTTGAAAATATTTTATTACAGTCATACTATGTACTCCAAGCCCAAATTCTATTCATTGTCCAACAACATAAAGGAGCAAAAACGATCCGACGAGGATGGGATTCGAACCCACGCGTGCAGAGCACATTGGATTAGCAGTCCAACGCCTTAACCACTCGGCCACCTCGTCACATGGTTATGAGTGCAAATTTTGCGATCAGCTTGAATAAGTAAATAGAGTTCATTCAAATTATTATTTGACTATTAAGAACATGTTATTATATCTATCAGATATCATAAACTGTGTTAAATAAAACGATAGGTATTCCAAATTCGTTGAAAAGTGACAACACCTCTTTTAACTACTAT
The DNA here is from genome assembly GCA_949152455.1 of Lithophane leautieri. Lineage (NCBI taxonomy): Eukaryota > Metazoa > Arthropoda > Insecta > Lepidoptera > Noctuidae > Lithophane > Lithophane leautieri. The sequence goes on from OX424459.1 coordinate 11,461,930, forward strand.
TTTGATTACAGCGGCATCTACATGTTTAACTTAGAACTATTTGCGGAATTTTAGATTGCCCAACAGCAATCTAAAAACAATGAGTTCATCTTGGTAAATGTGAAACTGAATCAAATTAGTTTATATACATGAAATAATATAAAAACAATATTGTGTAAATAATATTAGCGAACTGAAAACATTAGCCAATAGTGACATCTTTCGCATGTATTAAAACTATTTTGTTTTATTGGCTGTTTGGTGCACTTAGTTTTTTTAGTTCCCGATAGATGGCGCTAACATTGCTGATGCTAAAATGATAAATTAAATTCATTATTATACAAACGACAAATAGTTATGAAAACTTGGGACTACATAAGTAGTCCCAATGGAATGGAAATAGATAACTGTTTCTATTTCAAAATAATATCTTGAGATAGGTACATATATGTAGGTACAGAACTTAAAAATATATTACGTATGTACGTACGTCTTTAGTATCTTAAGTACTAATATCAAACAAATTTCATAGTAGCTAAAGATAATCGGCTTAATAATTCCGAAATACCTGTATTGAAGCTTTGAAGCCATATACCTATAAGCATAAGAAAACTCGATAAGTACCTATCCTTCTTTTATTGTTTAGTTTATCGGGCAGAAAAATTTGGTAAAATGTTAGCACAGGGGAATACCTACATAGGGATACGCGACCTCAGGGTCAACCGAAGACTCGGAGAGGGATGCGTTGCCACTGTGGGGCATCCAATATTCGCTCAATTTAACTACATAATTGAGTTTTTCTTATAATGTTGCTCAACTATTCGAATAACATAGGTAAGTAGGTATTCGAGTTTTTTTTTTTTATTATTGGTGTTTTAATACAAATGTAACGTGTTAGGTGTATCATTGATTAAACTAAAAATAACACTTCGAATTTCGAAAAAAAAATTGAGTAGTAAAATAAGGCGAATACTCTATTCTCTATCAACACGAATATTCGAAAAGAAGACAAATGCATACTTGTTGCCAGGCAACCAAATGAGACGTAGGTATTGGCCTCCCTTCATTCATAAATGGCGCATGCCCAAACCCCAAAATAATCACATAAACAGTAATGTCTTATTTAGAATAATGTTGTTCTTCAAAATCAGCGTCTGTTTTCTACCTATGCTCACCGTTTAATGGCTAGTTAAGTTTTCTAGTAGGTACATAATATTTAATTTTTTATCAATTATGTAGGTTGCCCACCCCTGCTTCGCACGGTTTTTATAATTTGGTAAAACATAGAGATTTCATTATTAACCCCTGACGGAAAAAGAGGGGTGTTATAAGTTTAACGTGTGCATCTGTGTCTGTCTGCGCCATCGTAGCTGCCAAACGGCTGAACTGATTTTGATTTTTTTGGTTTTGTTTGAAAAGAGACTTGATCGAGAGTGTTCTTAGCTACAAATAAAAAAAAATCGTTTATAAGATGCTTTGTTTTCATCGGGGGTTTTTAAAACTTAAAATTTAATTTAACTTGTTACTTACCTACTTAAAGTATAAAATATGATGGTGTAAACCGCATCAAAATCGATTGCGTAGTTTAGAAGAAGAACACAGTCACATAGACTAGGTAACAATACTGTAAATTCGAAAGTAACTCTGTCTGTCTGTATGTTACCTTTTCACGCCTAAACCACTGAACAGATTTCGATAAAATTTGGCAAGGAGATAGATGGCATCCCGGGGAAGGGCATGTGCTACTTTTTATCGACATACCATAGGTGAAGCCGCGGGCGATAGATAGTTATGTATAAATTCTTGTCTCGTCGCTTTCAATTAGATAATTTGAGATAATTTGGTTCCAGTCCCAGAACCTACCTATTTGAAGCGTTTTGATGAGGAATACGTACCTATTTCCAAAACTAATTGGATACCTAGGCACCTTACTAATTTCCTTGTGAATTTCCTCCTGATACAGATAAAAAATGTCCGTATAAACCTCTTTGGTATAGACTGATAGACCCCTCTTAATACGTTGATACCTACTGCTTACTTATTTGTATATACCTACTTACAGCTACAAATCAAATTCAAGTTCATATTCTATCCAAAAGAAGGTCAAAACAGGGTGTTATGAACTCGAGGTTAAGGGTCATAACCTTTTTTTTTAACCAAGTTCATAAAAACTTCGAAATAGATCAGACAAAACTTAGAACGCGTGATCAATTTGAAGCCTAAGCCTTATTGATCATATCAATTACTCTGTGCAAACAAGGTTAATGAAAAAATAAAACTCGTGTAAAGTGCCGACAATTTAATTGGCATTCGAGTGAAGAGCTTTGCTGTACATACGTAGGTACATAGTCGAACTGTCGACGCCGCCGTTGTCGAACATATCGGTCCGATCCGTTTGATTTTATTAATTAAGCTGCGATGTAAGGCTCGCAGTCTAGACGGGCTTCTGAGCTTCTCATTTGGATAGCTTTGCACCACATTACATTGATTTGTGCGTCCAACCGTCTCGAGCGAACACTCCATTCCTCTTTATGGGACTCACAGACTCACATAACTATAGGGAATAGGGTTTTATGTGAATATATCATTGTTGTATCGATTGCATTTCCAATATCGTCTCTTCAATTCCCTTGTCTGCAACCAATGTGGCATTGTGCACGGGAATCGGATCCGTATAATAATATCACTCGAAAATACGTCATGATATTGCGGGCTAGACGGCTGCTATTGTTTTGACATTCATATTTATTGTTTCTCTATATATCTAGACACGCGGCCGCGTGTCAAGCCAAGTTCAAAAAAATAACTGGCGACGAAGCAGCCGTGTGTTATTTATTGCTTCTCTATACAGATTAACTTTATTACCTATTGCTATATAACTATGATTTATATAACTACTAGCTTCCGCCCGAAGCATCGCCCGCGTGATATGTCGATAATAAAAATAAAAGTTATAAAACTAAAACTCAACTAAAAAGGTATAAACAAGACATCACAGACAGACAAATTAAAAATTCGGAGTCACACGTATCTGTTTGATTTATGCCCGCCCTAACACGTGTGACTCCGGATTTCTAATTTGTCTGACTGAGAAATTCCAGAGGAAAAGAAAAACTAATTTGTTTCCCGACGGGCATCGAACCCAGGACTTCTTGCTCAGCAGTAGCGCTTGTGACCACTATGCCATACAAAGCACCAACTTATATCTGAAAAGCGTAAGTTCAATAAAATGTTTTACAAGTCTTATTATCGGAGACCTAACGAAAGCCACTGATTCCCAATAGTGTTCCTTTAAGTACAGTACCTATTCGTCAAGACTGTTCTCTTTGGTGCAATACTCTGCAGTCGGCTTCTATCACATACGTTTACGTAATGTTGATGCTCACCGTTGCATTTCATTGTGGACCAAGTACGTACTTTAGTAGCACTAAAGAGGATTGGAGACGTGCTTCGCCTCCACGACATCGTCTCGGCAGCCGGCAGCCGCGCCAAGCAGTGCCAGACACGCTCAGCATTAAACTTTACCTAGGAAAATAAATACTTGCTCTATACGGTGTACCTACGGTCAGACACATTGTGAGTTAAACGAGTTAAATTCGTGATATGTAAGTATTTACTAGTCGCTTTTTGAACGAGCTTGCAGCCATAATCCACGGTTTATGCAAAAGATCTACAACAGGATAATGTTTTTGAATGTTTCTAGACTTGCTAGTTTATGGGTGAAATAAAAATAAAAGCCACGAGCGAGTCGGACTCACAAAATTTGGGTTCCATAACCAACTATGTACACTGAGCAGCCTTTGGAACGGTCGCTGGCCGTAGTTACTGTATTTCGCGTATTTAATGAACTAATGCACCAGCACTAGCTCTTAAACTGTACATCAAAATGACATAGCGTGTAGGAAAAAGGAATCTGCTCTAGTTATAATAATGATTAATATTACAGGCCATCTAAATAATCATATAATTTTGATACTTAAAAAAAAATGCATCTCTAACATTATCGCAAACGGCTATAATAATTTTCCTCTAATTTATTAACCCTTTAAAATAAAAAGTTTAGGGAAGGGTAATTTTCGCAATCTTCGAGACCACTGGAACAAACAAGATAAAAAATATTTTAAGAATCCATATAGAAAGTTCTTTCAAATACGAATAACACGAAATGAAATCTAGACACGCGGCAGCGTGTCAAGCCAAGTTCAAGAAAAGAACTGGCGACGCAGTAGCCGTGTGTAGCCGTGTATATTACACGAACCATTTGGAGCTACTTTTCACCCCCCATTACTCAAAACATGAAATTTGGTTTATTTATTCATACCCCTTATAAATAGATACCTACACGTAATGAATAGCTTCACGGAATGTTAAAATGAGAATATGAGACCTAACATTATGCCAAAATTCAAATAAATCTCGAGAAAAACTCGAAAAAAGTGATCCTCTGTAAGTACCGTTTTTACTTTAAAGAAAGAAAGAAAATCCATTTGTTTAGCACAGTCTATAAAGCACACAACATAAGGTCGGAACTCTAACGCTTTCGTTGGTAAAATATTGCTGTGCTTTTGTAAGTATTAACTCTATGATTTTAGAAAGAATGCCAGTTGTCTTTGTAATATGATCGGTACATAAATGCACGATGCACCTCACACAGGATCACATACAGGATCTCTACAATAGTAACAGTTATGTTTACCGACTGCTCAAAGGTGTTGTTAGGTCAGGTTAGGTCTTGTCGACTAAAAATGCAAAGTTTTTACACATCATATTATATTTGATAATGCTATGAAATTCAGCTGTCTGAAACTGGAATAGCTTTCTGTAGTTTAAGTACTTATTTCATTTAAGGCACTTTCATGATGATGGAGTAAAATAATGCTGTTTTCTGTAACAATCACACAAAATAGCCTCGTAGCTAGATTAAAGATATTCTGACAAATTTAGCAGAGCTTTCCTTTGTTTTTATTTCAACGACTTAACAAATAAATACTAGGATTAAATTACTGAATAGGATTAATAATAACGCAAAAAAAAAAACCATACAAAACAAACAAACGCAGACAGATTTCCCACCTACTTATTCACAAAAGAAAAACAAGCGAAATCCTATTTGTTTCCACCTAAGTATATTATATCTCCTATATTTCAATGAAGTCATAAAAATGCCGAGACTTAACTTGCCAATGGCCGGGTTTACAGCGAAGACATCGAAAGGTCTTTAGACTCGCTGAATTTCATCGGATTAAGGTTGCGGGCTCTTATTTCAATCGATCTAATACTTCGACTGAGCCGCATTTTGCTTGCGACTGTGGAAAAAATTGCACCAACTCTGACTGATAACTATGTATTATCTTCTTTTGTTTCAGTGTGATTTCCGTTTAAGTTTGAATAGTTTCGGTTTCGGCTAGTGTCGAAAACATGCAGATTTTACCAAACCATACTTTGTGGTCCATCTGTCCGTCTGTCAGGACCCTTTTTCTTTGGAATGGGAAGAAGTACCAAGTTGAAATACCAAGGTCTGCCGTCCCTGACTTGAAATTCGTGATTGATGGATTTGATGTTAGTACTAATGAAATATAAAGTTTAATGTTAATTTGATCAGTTGGGTTAGTTATTTTTGCCTTTTTAATTAATTCATTTGGGCACAAAGCATGGTACATAAATCATTGCATACAACAGTGACTAAAAAGGTTATCCTTTTCAGGGATAGGTATGGAAAATGGAAACCCTCGTAGACTTTGGTTCAACAGTGATAAATCGCAGTTTCCTGTATGGCTGCTTTATCGATCTTATTATGTGGGAACTATTCTTTGATCGTAAAAGGTCTCCTTTATCATATATTTCAAGAATACAACGCACCGCTATGACGGGGGCTGAAGGATTATCCACTTTCCCAAGATGGATTTTCTCCCCACCTTCACGCGAAGGTATGAAATCTGTCTGCGTTTCCTTAACCAGCAATTTTTGAGCTTGTTTTATTATAACCTTATTTTCAAGAGTTTTATTTCATTCCCAGTTTTGTCTGTCTAGAAAAAGTAATGGTTTCTTTGAAATCAACTGTTTTTGACTCATTGAACTGGCACTTTTTTTCAACTCACATGTTCTACATATAAGTATTGCACCGCTTTTAGGTTCACAATGCAGTGTATTTAACCCGTGTGGATTTAACGTTTACCTACTATAAAGTCTGAAATGAATGTTTAAATTGTATATATGGCGTATATATGTATATGTGGCGAACTTTGTATTTATAATTTATTTTAAGCATTGTTCTCATGTAACTGACATTGTTGAGAATAAATATCTTTAAACCTAAACCTATAATATATAATTGTTATATATAGATGTTTTCTTCAGTCAAAAACACATCAAAACTGTGTTTCAAAGAATCACTCAGGTAGGAACCTACCATATTGTTTTTCTGTCTTATCTTTGATATAAAATGTTCGGATTCGTATTATCGCAATAGCTTTCAACATTAAAGAATTACACACTTAAAAAAAACCCACACTGCAATCACAAAGCATGTGCTAAACTTCAGCATAAAAGTTTAGATAACGTTTTATTACGGGCGCGAATCCGAGTTTATTCTGTGTGTACTGAAAAGGCTTCAGACGGGCTGCCGGTCGACGGAAGCTATTCAATCTAGGCGCAGGCAAATTGTGTGGATAGGTCGGAAATGTGCGGCGTAGCGGGGTAATGGACGGAGAGCTCGCAGACCGCAGCTCTCAGACCACAGCGGGCCCGCCGCTGTCATCTCCGCTCCTAGCGGGTAACTTTGTTGCACAAAATAGGGGATAACAAACCACAGTGATCGTATTTGTCATCAATAGTCATGATGATAAATAGACTTATTGAAATATTGTAGGTTTTTTAATTTTGTTTGGTGGTGCAGGGCGTTTATTGATGCTCTCACTGACGGTCGGTCGCCATTTGCAAGTTATCGATTGAAATATAATTATAATCATTTAAAAAACTCTCTTATATTACTAGTTTAAATATTTTGGATGCAATTTCAACTATTAATTATAATTACAAAAGTGTGGTGACCTTCTGCTGTTAAAATGATTAATATCGAGGTAAAATCCGTTGTTACCAATGTGAAGCCTTTAATCTAATTACAGTTAGGTACTACGTGCTAATGTGAATATCATGTAGATCATGATTCATTACTACAGGCCAGTACAATATTATAATAAATGCATTCATTGGTAAAAATTCACACCATATTTCAATAGAATATGGACATTATCACAGCAAATTATTTGTGTATTAAGTAGTTTACAATACGTTCATAATGCAACAACAAAGAATAAAAGAATATTAAAGTTAAGCTTAATTTGAAAGCGTCGTGTTATAAGACGAGTTAGTATTTACATAAGTAAGGTAGGTATTCCTTATCTGGTCTTATTCAATAGGTTAATTAATTGCAGTTCTGTCTGAACTTATCTAATTACGGCTCTCGGCCAGCTGCAAGTTTATTTCCGCATGAACTCCCCAGCATCCACTACTCTCTCGCCAATTACCCACCTACTTACTTTGTGTCTGCCCTTCTTTCTTGCTTATTTCACTTCGCCTTTGCTTGAGATAAGAGCAATGAGATTCTCTGTGAAGTTAGTGCAGGCAGCTGACAATAGACGCTACCTGGAAGCGGTTTTAATATTGCCTTTGAAAGAATCTTGTCTAAGAAGTATAGTTTTTATAATTAACGGGTTAAGTAATTACAAAAGATTCTGGCCGACATTAACAAGGCATGTTTTTTTTTCTGACCGCACTTAGTAGGATAACCTTCGTAACGAGGACGACTGGGTAACTCAAAGGTGTGAAAGTTGAACAAAAATTTTAGCCACAGTCAACACAACCCTTTAGCCCCCTAAAAGTTTGGAAAATGTTTAATACTAGTAAGAAGATAGTTTGTTAGCTAATAACAAAGTATCTTTAATATCCTCAAGCTATCTTTAAAAGACCGCTTTTAGCGATATGACGGCCAATTGTGTAACCCTATGTAAAAGTTTTACTTTTAAATCTGTAATTCATTCAAAGAGTGTTATTTTATCTATCTTCATTTTCCTCACTGAAAATGCAAACAAGCAAGCGAAGCAATAAATAAAAATATAAGTCGGATGATGGAATGATAGAACACATCGCATCTGCCAGTCGGCATTTCCTTTCTGAGAATGAGATCGGTTTAGCAATTTCTTGCAGGCACTGGAATAGAATAAATGTTTTTCAAAATAAGATTTCAGTTTTAACATAAAACATTCGTCTTTCAGGCTTATTTTCATTAATATCTATACATAGTTGAATTATGTTTTGATAAATTGATAGATATTTATCAATATCTACTGATAATCCTAACCCTAAAAGGTTCTCCACGAAAATGCAGATGAAATTAGTAAAAAATATTCGTTCCATAATAGTTATCGACAGCGATTACCTCTTAGACTAAACTTAGGTAGGTACATAGGAAAGCGTTCATATTATTACCAAGTTGAACATTTTCCAATTTGTCTATAATTATCATCATCAATCAATTCATATCAATTTGTCTACAATAATTTGAATGTGTTTGAAATATTATGAATACTCTTCGATGCTAGTACTGAAGGCGTATCTACTAGAAACAGGAAATAAATAAGTCGTCGACGGTCTCGTACGTGTATAGGTACAAATAAAATGTTGCCGTAAGACACTGTTTTACATGATTTATGAATAGATTTCAGAAATAGAAATCAGGATAATATTTTAACACAATGTAATATAGAGGTGTTACTATTTTAAATAAAATATACAATCTAATTCTAACGTTATAGACAAAGGGAAAAAATTATATATAAAGGAAGGGCTCACAGGGCTTCAAAAAATTCCTCCGCGTCGCTGTCAGTGGAAAAAGTGCCCAAAAGGCTGGTAGCATTGCTACGTTGGATGGCAAATGTGATTTAGTAACTTAAATAGGTATTCAAATACAAAATTGTCGTAACTTTCCCTATGGAAAATTCTTCATTTAAAGTACAATCATACTTAATTCAGATTCCAAAATGAGAAGGTGTGTACCTATGGGGTCCCAGCCACGCCAGCTTATTGAAGATGGTTTCCCAGCCAGCCGCTTCTTACATGATTAATTAGTAGAGGTCTTATTAATAAATTATCAGATGAGGAGCCGGCAAATCGTATTTACCAGTAAATAAGTAAATTAATTATTACGAGAGGTGGCTACGGATTAGCGCTTTCGGCGCCTCCCTCGCCATATGAACGTTTTTCTTATTATTTCTCCCGGGACACTCGGAACTATTAATCTTGTTAAATGTGAAATGTGCTTCTACGTAATTTGCACATTCCCTTAATGCAACTTTGGAACTAATTGAAAAACTAGTCTAGTATTTGACTAATGCTAGGTAATGGAACTTTTGTATGACAAAAAGTATTTGTGGTATCTACAAGTAGGTATGTGTAAGCTTTATTGAAGAATAGTTCTACTTAATCTTTTAGGTACTAATTCACTAACACTTATGGACTGATATGTCTGAAATGAAGTAATTTTTATTAAAACTTTTTGTTTAAAGGTAACCTCAACATTACGATTCGGTTAAACTGTGAAAAAGGAATAACTAAGTACTACAATGGAAATCCAAATAGCTCTCAATGTTTACTTATTTTCCTCGTATAAGGCTTAAAAACCTTTTTGTTTTATTAATAGATCGCGTGTATCACGCGTCGGGTACACACAACGACATAATTATTCAAACTACAGTAGTTAATAATTAACGGGGTCTCACCTTCAAGAATCGTTTGTTGCCCAATTAGCTTACATCTGTTATAATAAGACCCCTACAAATGCTTTAAATAAGTAAGCACGGTGAACACTACACAACTAGGCCAATGATAAACCGAGTGCTAATTGTATGGCCCTGAAGGATGACGATTAACCCCATCGCTTTTCCTAGGTGATGAGAAAGTGTAGAATAGCAAATTATTGAAGTCCACGCTTAAGTTGGAGTGCGAATCATTAGCACAAACAAACTGCACGAATATAGAAATCAAACTAGACAGTAAGTAACACTTACTTGTACTTAAATTACTATGAAAAAAATAATTAATAAGTTTTGTTTTTTCACTAGTAGAAAAACACAATAATATACAATATTCTAACATAATATCTATATTACGGAATGCAAATAGAAATTTATGAATAACTGACTATATTAACCACATCAGGTCCAATGATGTGGTGACCCCATAGCGATCGGTAAACTGAATCTAGGAATTCGAGGATCTAATTATCCTGTATACAATACAAACGACAAGACGTTAAAGGAGTTTAAAAAAAATTAACAATGATCCATGCACACAGTGCACAATGTAAACGTAAACAATATTCACAAAGTCCGTAATATCAAGTCAACTTACTTCTTATATTAATAATAAAAACTTAATTCAAGTCAAGAAGCAACTTCGTAATAAACCCGTTATATTTTCTTTTCTTTGTTTTAAAGCAAAGTAGTTCCACGTCTGGCGAGCGAGCACGTTGCATTAATAAGTAAGAAGCGACCTCCTCATCAGAGCCTCAGTTTTAATATAGCACGAGTTTCAGCACGTCTTTCAGACTGCACGCAGATGAAACAGGTTGCTTCACGTTAAATACCTTTTTGGCGCTGAATGTACCCCACGAAGCTACATCACGAATAAGCTTTATTAAGTGAAATAAAAGCCTCACCGCGGTCAAGGCTGTAAGCTGTAAATGTGAACATCGCTGCGTGAATACCACGAACCTATGTCACAGATAACGGAAACGCCTACACTTCGCTGATTTCGTCAATCAATTCCGAAAATCTTTTTTGAATGATGTGCCAAATTACGGGATTTTTTTTGATCTCATATCGTAATGGAAATCATAACAGCCTTTTTGTAAGGATTTCTTTCTCATATCATTGGTTTCGATAAATCTAGCAGAGGCACATGATAAAATTAATTTGTATGGATTAAGTACTTAGGGTCATATATGGGTCAATGATTATGATAAATTCAATCTCCTGACAGCAGCGGTCAACTTTTCAACGAGCAGATAACTTCTGACAAATAATTCTTTCAGGCACACATAACTTTGAAATCAGTATCTAACATTAAAATCAGAGCAACAACCTTTTGGTTAATAAATAATCGTACTCGTAGCGTGTACCCAGCAAAGTCCTTTGTGAGACAAAATTAAATCGTACGGATTACGCCTCTGAGAAAATTGTAGGTCAAATATGGGTCAATTGAAAGTTCAATCTCCTCGCTGAGAACGTATTCAATCAGACTAGATTTATCTAAAAATTGCCCAGAATTTATGAGTTCAGGGAGAAAGCTTCAATATTGAGCGATTTTTTTTTGGTGTTTATCATGTCTGAGCGATAAATAAACAGATTCAAGCACTGCAGGCGAGATATAGTTATGCAAAGGTAATCGACCCTTAGGAATGGAACAACCTTGCGACATTGGCGCTGAGTCGCTCAGCCAGAGTGTGTCGACCTGGCGGCGTCCGCTTCGCTCGTCCTCCCAATATGGATACTGTCACCAGCTATTTAGGTTTCCATAGGACTAACGTAAAACCCTTTTAAACGAAAAGTTGTAGGTTAGTTTTCATAGGACTAAGGAGTCATTACTCGCCGGGATTTCATTTGACAGCTAGTATAAAAAAAAAAAACCAGAACACAACAAAAGTTCAACATAAACATTTCTATTATATCTGTTTTATCCGACTATAGAAAAGACAAAAGGACCAAGACAGCCGTTCTCTCTTGTTTCATTTTTATTTTCAGTTGATTTTATCCGTAGCCATGATTTCTGTACTTGTAAACCTTCTAGTTTCATTTTTGGCATAAAAATTTAAATTGTTTGTTAAAATAAAGTATTTATGTATAGATTTTTTTAATCAAATGAAAACAAAATAGTACATTGTGATACTAGTGTGCTGTATTGGACATTACATAATTATAATACCTCAAGTGTGATGGTTAATGCACACGCGTTTCATACGATGTTTTTTAACACACTCAGAATTGTTGTAATAACATAAGCTACAATAACGTAATTAGGTATAGAGATAATACATTTAGATTTATAGAGTTCAACTGACCTTTGTTGCCAGGTATTGACTATCTGTAGCTTCTTTTATTTTTTAAACTTTTCAAAGTCATTTGGTGACTGTACTTATTAGATTTCGTATTTATAATATTATTATCAGCCACACAATGAAAACGATATCAAATATTTATGGAAAATGGCGCTGGTTTTGTTTTAGTGTAAATAAAGGCACCTCATCATCTGCCTAGCCTTTTCCCAACTATGTTGGGGTCGGCTTCCAGTCTAACCGGATGCAGCTGAATACCAGTATTTTACATGGAGCGACTGCCTATCTGACCTCCACAACCCAGTAACTGGGTAATACGATACCCCTTGGTAAGACTGGTTGTCAGACTTTCGGGCTTCTGACGACCCGTAACGACTGTCAAAGATCCACAAATGACAGCCGGGACCAACGGCTTAACGTGCTCTCCGAGGCACGGAGGAGTCTCGATATGTAAAGATGGTCACCCATCCACGGACCAACCCCGGCAAGCGTAGCTTAACCTGATGGATCGACCCGTGCGGCTGTTATTACGTAGCCACAAGCTCCTCACTAAATAAAGGCACCTAATAATGTTTTGAATACTTGCAAATAATTCAAAACATTATTAAGGTATAAATAATAGGTATAAATAATTATATATAATATTAGGTAAGGTACAAGGTAAGGTATCCTTACATATTATAAAACAAAGTCCTCCGCCGCGTCTGTCTGTCGTCCTGTACGCGATAAACTCAAAACTGCTGCACCGATTTTCATGCTGTTTTCACCAATGGATAGAGTGATTCTCGAGTAAGATTTCAGTATAAAATAACCGTCATCCACGCGGGCGAAGTCGCGGGCATCAGCTAGTATATAACATAATATAAGGTATAAATAAATATATAAGTAATTTTATGAAATATTATGTTAATTTATAATATTTTATTTATTTACACAGAAGGCATGAAATCTCTTTGATGAGATTTAAAAAAGCTCAAATCTCTGCTCTTGTGAAAATAAAGAACGCTCTCTTAATATTATAGGATAGTTCATACAAATTTTATGTATAGAGTGACCTGCCCATGGGATTTTTTTTTCTGAACGACTGTGGTTTGCCTATGCTATTAAAAAGCTTCATCAAAGTCAATTTCTATTAAATATGTATGGTAACATCAACTATCATAGCAACATCAAATACCATGTTGCCATGATAGTACTTACTAAGTCCATACCTATTGCCATGTCATTGCTCCAACTAGTAAATGTGGCGCACATTACCGCACTAGTGTGGTAATATAAAAAAAAAGCACGGGTTTTTAATACAATGCATTATGAACCTAAAAGCGGTTCAATAAAAGCCACTTTACGAGCAAGTGTGTTGAAAAAGGTAGTAAACAGGCGTTAGCAATCAATGAACCATGTAGGTAGTATTTATAAAGATAGGTACAATTACTTTTTAGTTTTTCATGTCCCCTTTTTCAAACGATATCACAACTTTATAAGTAGGTACCAGCCTAACTCTAAAATACAATGAAGGATAATTATTAGACTAAGTTAACTTAAATCTTTAAAAACAAAATGTCCTATAATTTTAGTGACATTGTGTGGGGTCAGTAGGGCCGCCCGCCCGTCGATGCAGGGTGGCAAGGGCGCGCGGTCCACCAACCGCTGCAGCATCAAAATCATTCACTATTCTCCCTGAATATCATTATTAAAAGCTGCGTTTTATTCACGAAATTATGCCTTTGTTTAACTGCGTTGTTAAAGTTCGAATAAATCATGTTTCTGTAAGTCTGTTACAGTAGGCACGAAGAAATTGGAGATCGTGTTTAGTTGTAAACTAATAACTTTACGGTTACAGTAGATTTTATCAGTTAACAGTTTTAAATGAACTTGTACTTACACAACAAAGTACCACTAGGTACACTAGTAGGTAGGTACACAATAACCTACCTAGTTTAGTTTTTGCGCAGCGTGGTCAAAAATCACATTGCACATGATTATATTATCATATACAATTCGTGTATCCTATTTAGTGCGTATTTAATCAGTGACACGTAGATATCGCGTTAAATTCCCTGACAAGTTCAATGTTATTGCTTTTGGAGAATCGCGAAAAAATCCAGTATAGGTACGAGTACATATTATAAGCTCCAGGTAAAATCAACAAACAAAAATTTTCTCCAATTAGGCAAAAAATCGTAGAATGTTATTGTCATTCACCCTGTAGCTCAAACCAACCAAACCATTTTTTTATAAATATATTTCTTATTAGGTACACCAACAATTGATTACACTTTTTTTAGTAAAATAATAGTGCATCAGTTTAGGTACCTACACGTAGACACCATATGCATAAAGCAACAGTCAGAGACATACGCTAACTTACTCAGAATAAAGCGCTAATATTGAAAAAAAATTGGTAACAACAGTAAAAAGTTACATATTTAAATGTAATTAAAATTTATATTTAACTTTCGATCAACATACTTTCCACTTTTCCCCTGTAATGTCGATAAACAGTTTTTAATTAAGATTTCATTCATTAGATGAATACAGAGAAACTTAAATAATGCCTAGTAATCTTCACAAACACAAATGTAACGTACCTTAGGGGGAGGGAAACAACCATAATGCAGAGGAAAACCCATGTTATTTATCAAACGGCAATTTAAATACTTTCTGAGCTCATGAGTAAGTGATGTGAACAAATTACGAAAATGTATGTATGTTTATGTGTTTTATTACGGTAGGGAAATTGAATTTAATTGAGAGGCTACCACCGGTGCCATAGGTTTTTAAGCCAATTTTTATGGGTATACCATATAGCCATATACTTATTAGGTAGATAGGTAGGTTGCTCGGGAATGTAGCTAATAATAAATATAGGAAAATGAAATGAATGAGCGTTTAAGGTTATAATAGTCTTTGTGGATGGAGTAAGAGGGTATTAATTAGATTTTATTAGTAGTAAAGTGAGTGATGTCGACTAACGTCACACAAAATCCTGCATCGCGCAGTTAGAGTTTACCGCGCGATCGACGTATATACAAGATCCCGACATCAATCGTTGCCCGCCAGACACGACACCCGTCTGGTCGGAGGATCCTGCCTTTTTATAGAGGATGTGTGAACTTTACCTACGCCCTGTTCCACATACCTCGTAAGTAGTTTTCGAAAGTATCTATTAATATACATATAATCTAATAATATATAAATACAATGGTGAATTGAACGCTGATGATGCTGGCACAGGATACCTACCTAACGTTAGTATTCAACTGTACTGTTATACTACTGTCTTAATATAATTAAACTATTATAAATAAATAAAAAATCATCATGAAATGAATCTTGTTCTAAAATCTACTTCATAATATAATGCTTTCCTCAGAAGACCATCTCAGACATTAATCTGCATGATCCTCATAATTATGGCCTGAACAAGATTAAGTCTGTACATTAAAAAAAAACTGTGACTTCTGAATTTGTTTCGGTCTTTCTTCTCAGAGTAGTCGAACAGAAAAAAAACTTGTCGGTGTCTGCTTTTCAATTTTCGTTTCTTGCCACCGACTCCGAAATTAAAGTAATTTTTCACTTTTTATGTGTTTTTAGGGAAGTCGGTTTTTTTTTTGTATTTTTTTTTTTCACTTTTTAGTTGTTTTACCTACCCCACACAAATTCTAATAACACTACTTGCTATGTAAATAACAGTGATTGTATCAAATAAGATGTCGTCTATACGTAATTATTGAAGCTAACTCAAAAGCTACTCAAGCAAAGTTAATACAATTTATATGGGACCAGATGGGAAATACCAGCTTTCAAATAAAAAAAGAATCATCGAAATCGGTTCACCCAGTCGAAAGTTCTGAGGTAAGAAACATAAAAAAAAAAAACAGACGAATTGATAACCTCCTCCTTTTTTTGAAGTCGGGTAAAAACCGAACTTATCTTAAAACATAACTTATTTTTGACGTGTAAAGGCTCTTACATACTGGCGCGAATGGTCGCGCGACGTGACTTCTAAAAACACAATTTCTGCGAAACTTCATAGCAGAACAATACCGGCGGCGCGGCGCGGCGTCGCGTCGCGTGACAAGTCGCGCATGTACGTAAGAGCCTTAAGAGTGTGTTTTTGAACCAACTTACTTATAATATCATCTAGCATCATTTTATTTCTTCTATTATTTATTTTTTCTATTATCATCAGAACACATCAACTAAAATACATGTTCACAGTACTACTAGAGTTCCTGAAAAATGTTCGGTTCATCGACCTCTTCATTTGTACGCGTAAACATTTCCTTGTGTTAGTTACGCACACCCTTCCCTATGGGGGTGAAAATAGTCATAAGTAAAAGAGAGACAATTTTTTTTCTCTTTGCTTGGCGAGACGGCAGACTGCCGAGGTGTACTATATAGCCCCGGGCCTTTGATATCTCATGAAAAATTCAAGTGCTCCCGACAATATCTACAGATGCCTACTACGTATTACTGTTACAGGGGAAAACTTCCTACCTGAAAAATCTACCTAACTTGATGAACATTTTAAATGAATGAATAAATAATTAGGGTTTTTCGTCAAGGTGGCCTATAGCAATAGGATTTTAATAATTTACATAATTTCAAATTTGTTGTCTGCGTGTAAAGGGCGTACTAAATACGCGTAGTAATAAAATAGGATTTCACATAATTAATAGCTCACCGCTTGGGAAAGTTTGTTTATAGCTTGGTATTTAAGAAAATTACTTGAAGTTTATTTTATTATTTAGGTACTCTAGGTATTGCTGATCGTAACCAAACACAAACGCTTACTGGTATGGCAGTATAAAATTTACAGATTTTTAACTATAACTTGTCCCTTGCTGTCATGTTGGTACCATTGCTCACCAAGCTTAGTTTTAATAATTATGGAGTTCAAAATGGCGAATGATAGAACAGTTCTACCAAGCGCGTCACGGGCCAAGTTATATTGAACGCACTGTCATAAGCATCATTCCGTTTTATAATTTCTAAGGAATTAATAATTATGTTCGGTTCGAGTCTTTTGTTTTAGAACTATTAGGCCCTTTGATACACTCACGTTTTTCTTGCCATGAAAAACTACGGTTTATACGCCAGCCGTGTGTCGGCACGGTCGTCAGTGATTTATGGATTACTATGGAAGCTTGTTGACAAACACATTTTTTCTACGTCGCGGTTTATATCCCGTACCGTAAAAAGACCGTGCTGTGTACAAAGGGCCTTAGACGTGCAAAACCAAGAGCAAGCACACCTTACCTGTCAATTAGTAAGTAAGTAATCTACTGAAAGATGTAATTCATACCAACTATGCATTTTTCTAAAAATGTAACTAAAGATTCCTTCGTGGATTATTGTTTTAAGAATCACAAATTGAAGCTAAGAATGGCCTAACAAATATCAATTTCATCATTTACGCAAATCGTAGGTATGCATGTTCACAAATTCTTACGATACCCCGGAGTCGGTAGGTATACTATGATATGTCCCAATAAAAGTCGAGCAATCTCCACGCCATACAGATAACAAATATTGCCTACATATCTGCCACGAGCAGTAAATTGCCGAAAAAATGTTGTTGCTCCCTCATAATAATAAACTAATACATATTCCATCAACGTCAAACATCATAGATTCAGCTCGCTAGCACTGTTTTTTTTTACGCATATTTAATATGTATTTATTACAGTACGTTTATGTATATGTGCGAACGAAGAAGCATCGTGAAACACATGTTGAAGAAAGAAATAAAGAAAAATAGGTTTATTTGTCACAGAAATACACAAGCATACAAAAAATGTAAGGAAACTCGAATAAAAAAATTCAAAAAACGGATCTCTAATCACGAACACAGAACAGAAATAGTCGGCATCTGCCAGTCGTGACTGTGACAAGAAGGCTTGATGACTGACAACATGATGCTGCGTTATGCGGGACAGACAGCATAGCGCTGATTTTCAATGGTCACCCGAAATACCCGAAAACGACGTACGGAAACCAAGTCAGCACCCTAATTTCGTAATACACGCTCAATCACAATCTGAATCGTTTTGAAACAGATGCCTAATCCATTGCTTCATAAGGACGAAAAAAAAATCTGCTCAAAAACGTAAATAACGCAATGAATGTTGTTGAACTGTCAAAATGCTTAATCGTTTATGAAAATGTGTTACGCAATTAGATAGCACATCACAATCAAATAAAACGCGCGCAATCGTTACCTGTATTGTGAAGGAACAGTACTTGTTGTTATGATCTTGTTCTCGTAGCTGTAATAATCTGTAGCCGTCATTTATTTTTCGTTGTTTACATAAATATTCTTTTAAAGTCAGTATGTATGTATTTATGTATATATTGCATAGCATATATCTATTATAGTTTATTGTATCTATTGGTAAGTTTAAGTACCTACTTATTATTTTGCACCAATGCCAACCCCATTTTTTATGTCCACGCAATCACTGTCCATTCTAAGGTTGCCTGGAAGAGATCGCAGAAAGCGATAAGGCCGCCCATTGTATGTTTTGTAGTGTTAAATTTATTTATTTTTGCTATGTGTTTTCTGGTGTACAGTAAAGTATATAATATAAAGAAAATAAATAAATAGCAGGTTTACAGATTAAACAAATAGGTGCTGAATATACCTACTGGCAGTAAAATAGAATGTACCTACATACAGTTGTAGGTACACACGGCTACACATCAAGCTATACATTTCCAGTATACGCTGATCTCCCATTGTATAGGATTTCCGTACAATGCGAGGTCAGCTTATACTGAAAATGTATAGCTTGATGTGTAGCCGTGTGTACACGTCTGATCTACATAGACGAACAAATACCTATGTCTCAGTTCCACCATCGGCATACCCAAATGTAATCAGTCAGGTCTGAGTACAGACTCTAAGGGAATTTCTATGTAAATTGTTTTACCAGACCGCGGATATGATTGGCGTCAAATTGACATTTCTGTGAAATACAGATCGAATAAAGTTGTACCGTTGTATTAGAACTAAGAGTCTTAAAACCTAGATCGTATTTATATCATTATCTCAGGGGCTCGTGGCAGAGAGTGAGTATTAACAGCCGCACGGGTCGATCGATCAGATTAAGCTACGCTTGTCGAGGTTGGTCCATGGATGGGTGACCATCTTTACATACCGAACCCTCTCCATGTCTCGGAAAGCACGTTAAGCCGTTGATCCCGTCTGTCATTCGTAGATCTTTGACAGTCGTTACGGGTAGTCAGGAGGTCGAAAGTCTGGCAACAGTCTTACCAAGAGGTATAAAGTTACCCAGTAAAGGCTGGATCCCGCAGGCGGGCGTGAACAATACAACAATAGAAGAACAACAACAATAGAATAATTTCCATGAAGTTTTCATAGAAATTGCTCCACCAAAGTCGCAGCGCGCCTGTATGCGAGAGCCTTATCATAGTTATAGGTAAGAAAAGCTCCACATAAAATACCGGTATTTAGCTACATCCGGTTAGACTGAAAGATGATCCCAACATAGTTCGGAAAAGGCTAGGCAGATGATGATCTTTGTAGTCTGTATATGCGCTGAATTAGCACTTGTTTCGTACACACACATCGAGTTAACTCTGATAGCCCTTGAATAAGAATGTTAGTCTAATCCAGAAATCCCTACTTGGCACGTCATGAATGGCGATAAAGCGTTCTCCTCACACGTGATCGGCATTCACACAATAACGTTTAGGCGCATAAAATTATATGGAATACACAGTCAATAGCACATTTTAGAAATAATATATCTCTGTTATTCCTACATGTATCAATCGTTCATTAGGTTCAAGATTCTTTATATAGATAGTTGGTTTTAAGTGTCAGACGTAAATTGGAATGTATCGCACCTGGGTACCAGGGAAGTGGAAGTGCTGTATACTCGTATATTCATCACGTCGAATTTCTGTTTCCGTTTCATTATCCGGGTGCACAGTGGGCTGTGGGTGTAAATAAGACTGGATGTAAATCATGTCGTTAGAGGCGGCTGCGATCGGCGCTCGGGCCACTTCTAATTGAAAATAAATCTCATTAGTTGAGAGGTTGGCACAAGCGCATTTTATATTTACTCGCTCTCGTTTAATATCCCGGAGATTTGGTCTGATTTGATATTTCAGAAATGGTTGAACATAGGTAGGTACCTGAAATGATAGGTTTTTTTTTACTGCTAATAAATGGGTTACGATTACGATGCTCATTACTCAGTTTTTACTATGAGCCTACAGGAAAATAAGTATGGCTTTAGCCATATTTATTTGTTTCTGCATACCTTTACCTTTATACTACATTTCCATAAAAACGTAAACACAGAAGGCTAAGAATATTTAAAAAAAAACTATATTCTAAATTCTTTGTACCTAAAATGCAAATACTCTGAACATGCAGACTCAAAGATTAGAATCTTGTTTTTATCAATAAAATGCATGATACACATCCATAGAAAACATCAGAACAATAAAATGCGTAAGTACCCACTGGACTCGATTCAGTAGTGTTCTACGAAATGGTATAAATAACGCGAAGATACGAAGCACAATGCCAATAGAGAGAGAAATAAAAAGATTGTGCAGATGAGCTACCTATTCCTGTAGCAACAGATAAGGGTCATAAATGAGTCCGATAATAACGGTTGAAACAAAGGCCGAGAGCACTGTTTGCGCTGACTCAGATACCGCGCTGCCGGAGAACGGAATAAAATAGAAATAAAAGCCGCGCTTGATTATAATAATCCATTATCATATTATTTCTAATTAATAGAATGAATGTAATGCAGCATTAAATTGTATAATACTGAATCGATTTATTTCGCTTCAAGCTTCAACAGAAGGTTACATCACTTTATTCCGCTTTATAGTTTGTACCGGTTTATTATTAACCTCGTGCTCGTTAAAACAATTGGTACCTACTTATACTTTTTATTGATATTTGAACCCCTCTGTTAGATGTAAACTTATACTTATACTTAATGTTATCTCATGTACGTCAGCAGCGAGGTCGCTGTCACTAATGTCAACTGTCAGTTCACCACGAATAGCGGGAAACGGTTGAAAGTGAGGTGGTGCCAGCACGGGAGGCTTGTTGTGGTGATGAGCCAATGTAGTGGTAGAATCAGCTTAAATACGGGATCAACAGGATTCTGCACCCTCCGTTAAACTTTCTTACCGTAATGACATGACATTTGGATCTTTGGATCATTTTACAAAATTCAGTAAGGTGTGGAAAACATAAAATATACGTAGCCAACTTTTCACATTTAAATACATAAAGTAATGCGCAAAAAATTGTACCTTTCGACACTGTAGCAAAAATATACAGGAGGCATATTGTGTGTACCTCCGCCAATAACTCGAAGGTAGCCGGCCGATCCATATTAATATTTAACGCAGATAGGGAACCCCTCCCGACGAGACATTAATGTCAGGATAGCGTGGGAACCATCACCTGCTGGAAAACTGGGTAAAGCGTAAAAATACACTGCGTTATAATTATACCTATCACTAACAACTTATATTGCTTACGAAATTGTTATTAGAGTACAGCCATTATCCGAGTAGGTACTCAATTCGTATACATATTTAGTAACTACCTATATTAGAGGGGAAAAAAAGGCGAGATGCGCAAATAACGAGCAATTACGATATTGTTCCTGTTGTAACTCCGAGATCCAAACTGCGTTCAGCAGAAAAACGATAATAACTCGACCTCTCAGAAAATATTGCTACGTACGAAGTGAGTCGAGTTTCAGCGCAACAACATTCACTGAAATTTTTCATTTCAGTGCAGTTATATAAGCGATAGCGAGCGCCGACCACCTGCCTGACGAGCTTTTCACTATAGTATCAATGCCCTCTTTTTCCCCGTTTTTCGCCTTTTCATCTCATAATGCGGGAAATCTTTAAAACTACATTTTAAAAGAAAAAATCGCCCATTATTACTGTGCAGACCACGACCAGATGCAGACTGTTAATGATTTATCAACAAAAAGGAGAAATTGACTGCAAGTTAAACAAACTCTACGAACTCGAATCCCACAATTCCCAGTTCTAGTTCAAATGAAAATTCTTAGGATTTGAAATTGAGGTGGAAAGAAATATAAAGCTTTTGATAGACGAAGGCTTCGGACGGACTGAGTTTTTATTAAGTTGAACTTTTTGAATCGCCAGCGCCGTCCTGGGATCTAGGAGCTTACTAAACCCTACCGCGTTCCAACGAAAAATATACGTTTTGAAAACTTGACAACCACTTCGCTTACTGGTGTAAGCTGATGATGATGATGATTATTATGAAATACGCAATTTAAATCGCAGGCTATTGATTGACAATCACGGATGGCAGACCTGTGGAATAATCGAAATAATTAGTAGGAACTCTTAGGCAATGAAAAGTGCACTCCTTCTTAAACTTACTTATATGTAGGTACCTACCAACTAGAATTTCCAGTTTACTCATAATCTGTATTTTTTACTGTAGTGATGGCAAGAACGTCGTATTCGACGAACTCAACAATTAAGTAAACAGCAATTTATTTTCAACGTCACAAAAATAAAAAAACTTTTATCCGCTTTGTTGAACTGCTATCGCTTGCACCAACATAACACAGTCTTTCAATTAATTGTTGTCTAGCGTTTATATGTACATAGTAAGATGTTAAAATGATGTTATTAGTCTTTTTGTTATCAGCGTTGAGGGTCTGGAGATAGAAAGTGAAGCGGGCGTGGCGGCAGCCGAGGTCGGGGCGCCCGCCGCCAACTTTTATCACCCTCTGAACAATTGTTGTAGTTTGTAGCGACAACTAGCTATAGGCTGGATCATGTTCTGTTTGCTGTTTAATGATAAAACTATCGTTTTATATGGAAAGGGGATTGACGAACATTTTAAGACAAAAATTTGCCAAATCGGTCCAGCCGTTTTCAAGTGATGCGCTTACCAACGAACAGCATTTGATTTTTAGGGTTCCGTACCTCAAAAGGAAAAAACGGAACCCTAAAGGTCGATTCATACATATCAGTGAAGCCACAGTTCCGACTCAGTACCGGCACAGTGCAAAATATTCTTTCATACATTCTCATGCCGGTGTCGGCACTGACACTGAGACATTGACACTGACAAGTGGGGATGCGTTCATAGAGAATGTATGAAAGAAAATTTTGCACTGTGCCGGTACTATGTCGGTACTGTGTTGGAACTGTGCTGTGCTGCTTTACTGATAGAATAGAATAGAATAGAACTCTTTATAATGTACACCATAAAAATTACAGACAATTTAGAAATTTTACATAGGGAGACACAATGGGCGGTCTTATAGCTAAAAGCGATCTTTTACCGAGAACCTTTGTATGGATTAAAGTGAGAAGGAGAGACAATACTGCAGGTAGTCAGTGGTGTATCATTTACATCCTTACTAATATTATAAATGCGAAAGAAACTCTGTCTGTCTGTCTGTCGCGCTTTCACGCCAAAACTACTGAACCGATTTAAATGAAATTTCTTACATAGATAGTCTAGAGCCTGAGAAAGGACATAGGCTACTTTTTATCGACATAGGTACCACGCGGGCGAAGCCGCGGGCGGAAGCTAATATACAATAAATACTTACATACATAAAGCATATACTTATCTATATAAATATATACATAGTTATATATATATATATAATAATAAACATGAAACAAGAGCAAGGAACTATACATATAATGACGATGTGTTTTTTCACCAGAATTTTAAAAATGGACAAAGATTGAGCTCGCCTTATTGACATGGGCAAGGCATTCCACAACCCTACTGCTTGGACAGTAAAAGATTTGTCATAAAAGCTGGTGGAAAGCATCGGCATCTCTAGGCTCAAGTTTCAACTGATATGTGTGAATCGACCTTTATAGGATCACTTCGTTGTCTGTCTGTCATTCTGTCAAGACCCTTTTTCTCAGGAACGCGTGATCCGTTTCACAGTGGGGTCTCGATATGTAATGGATTATTGTCACCCATCCACGGAAAGCGTAACTTAACCTTCAATCGATCGATTTACACTACAATAAGACGAAACCAAAGCAAACAAAAAAGAATGCTTAACGAACTGACTTTTTTGACAATTCAAAAGTGCCTTTATATAGTTTCATTGAAATAAATGCTTTGAGTTCGAGTTTGAAGTATTAGATCTACCTACCCCTTCCTAAAGAAGATAGCGTAACACACTGGAGCAGCTTAAATCTTTCCATTCATCAAGGGCATCCCGATGTCTTTGTGTCTGCAGACTGTATTCATCTGTTCGTGAAACTATGTTACAATTGAATTTTCTCTAAAGTACGTAACAAAAAGTAATATGTGAGGTAACAAAGACCCGACAGCAAGCCGCGACTATTATGGCAGACTGCAGACTGCACTCCCGCACTCCCGTGTGCCCTTCAGACGCTCATATTATATGATGAAACTTTTTATACCTACGTTCACAATTATCTAGAATTCTAGACACACTACGTAAGCTCTGCTTCCTTTTTTGGCAACACAAATAATTTGTAAATTTGTCGGTTGGGTTTGTTGTAGTTTTGAAATTCATTAGTTTCTTGATTGACAGCTTTCGTGTTTGTTACTCGTAAATTAACGTCTGTGTTGGATGTCGGTTCGTCTGGCTGCTGTATGTGTTTGCCAGTGTTTCATATTCAAGACGGTTTAAGTTAATTACCAAACTTATTATGAATAGTAACATTAGGTGCGATACACGCTAATTGCTGGTCCAATTGGTTGCTTGAGGTGCAGGAATACCGAGCATACACTAAACCTAATTGGAAAAAATAGTTTTTGCATGTTTTCCATCAGCGTCAGGTGTTCTGTTTTAGGAACAGGATGAAAATGTCGGCTCTGGGAAAAGAGATGAAAATGTGTCTGTTGTGCAAACGAACAGCAGAGGGCATCGTTCGTTCATCAAATAAAATGCGAACGAGAGCAGTTGTCGGTGACCCCGGAGTGCAAACACTCGGCTAATTGCAACAGAACCTCCCGTCTGATAACTACGTGAAAATTTAATCCTTCCGCTTACAATCATTTTTTTTTTTCATTAATCCTTCGTTAAGTCTGGGAAAATTGTGTGATTTTTTTCATAATGTAGGTATCTACAATCGAGTAATTTTATGGTGTCGTGTAAAATTTTGGAGCACATTTTCTGCATTGTGACTTACCTAACTACCTAACTTAATATTTTTTCTGAAACATGCTTGGAAATTCGAGTATTATTTTGAAAACCTTCTTTGAGATAAATCGAAATTGCTGTGTTGTTCAAAAACAAGTGACGATGCGGAAGTTACTATGAAAATCCCTATCTGGCGTGTTGAGCGGCCAAATCAATTACTATGAAAACTCATATCTGTCGTGTTATTTAAAAATGGAACGAACTCTTTGCTTCAACAAATGGCAACCGAGGAGGTAACTTACCATCTTATCTTTTTATTATTATTTTATTTATATTTCGATTTAGCTTGCAAATAGAACTGCTTAAAGTAAAGAAGAAACAAATGATGTTTGGCGCATAAAAAAATATTGTTGTTCGCCATTGATTCTGGAATTTTTATTTAATTTATTCGTTTGCATTTCCGCGCAGTATTTGAAACAAGTACTGTACAAGCCTTGACTCACGACGGACTCACGTATGTGTGCCTCGGCTTCACCTCGGCCCACATTTTCACGTTCGTCCATCAATCCCCTTATTGCTGGCCGCGACAGTAATGTACCACTTTAATTTAACCGACTTCTAAAAGGAGGAGGTTATCAATTCGGATGTTTACATGTATATATTTTTTAAATATTTGTTCGGGCATAACCCCGTCATAGTTTCTATATGAATGATATGATTTATTCTATATGATTGGATTTGCAATATTATTTTTTACTTCCGGAATTGCTCAATAATAAGTATTTCACGGGTTGTGATTCGAATACTTTAATATGGTTGCCATGCAATTTATGCTCATCACAAAGTCACAATGTAATAGTGAAGTGGAGCTGATGGTGAAGTACCAAGGGAACTCCTCAACGATTAACGCATCGGGAAAAGTAATAATTGATGAGCAGTTGACATTAGGCTATTGTAACTTAGATAAATTACAAACTGACCCACTAAAAAGCGAGAAATAAAAACCGAACAACTTCCAAACCGACTTCCAAATTTGGAAGTCGGTTGTTTCTTTTGTAATATTCCAAGAATTTCTAAAGGTGCCTTTGACAACTAAGTACCTATATGTAGTTACAATACAGCGTAAATTATATATCTTAGCGATAAGACCGCCCATTGTGTCACCCTATGTTAAATTTCTACATTTGTATCTGTATTTTTTATGGTGTACATAATAAAGAGTATTCTATTCTATTCTATTCTATATAGGAATTTGTAAACGGCCTTTTTTTCAGTACTTACCCATATTCTTGGCTTTTATGTTTGTAATCTATCGAAAAGGAAATAGGTATTATGAGAACCAAAACACAGTCACGGCACTCACGGCCAAATGTCGAGACGATAACGTATGACTACAGTATTTTGCGCGAAGTACATGCAGAATGGCGCATATTATTTTTTTTTACGTTTTTATCATACCGAGACAGTGCTTGCTTGACTATACTAAGTGCACCAATAATGCAAAGCATATAAAAAGGTCATATAAAGATTAGAATATTAAAAGAGCTATTGACCCAACCGACACCCAGTGAGAATGCCGTGCCCAAAACATGTCCTATATGTTGGGGTGTCCAACGAAGAGAGTAGTGCAGGTGTCCATTCACCTGCACTTCTGAGGACTTAAAAAACACCACTGATGCGTGGCTACCTACTGGGCCCAACTCATGTATTGAAGGTAGTAAAATAGAAGAAGAAGAAGATAAAAAGAGGAAGAAGTAAAATAAAAGTAAAAAGTATGTTACGTAGGTCACAAGCAATCAATAAAGTTTATGATGTAGTAAGTACGTAACATAAATTGTAAATGTTACGTTTAACGGTCACAGAGAAACAAAATCGAGCAATAACTGCCAAAACAAATAAATATCAAACACCTCGTTTATAGATTTTTATCCTGTGTTTTTATCTAAAACTCGAAGCGTAGTATTTTGCGGAAAATCTGTTTTTTATTTTATTTAACATAATAAACACAATTATAGTGTGAATGAGTTCTCAATTAGACTGTAAAGAAACGTAACATAAATGGCTACAGTTCATCGCGTTATCGTTAGTGTACGTCGGGTCGGCCGCCCCTAGGGACTAGTTTGTACTGCTTTCATTACATCGTGATACTACTAAATGAATAACAATGTTTTTATTTAAAACTTTTATATTTCCTTTATTTAGTTTCACATTTATGACAGTAAAAACTCAGGATGATGGTAAGTAAATCTGCAAAATTTAAATACATATCTAACATAATGCCCTTCCTTTATTTTACTTTTAATTCTTTTGCAGACATATTTTCAAACTTACTTGATGGTGGGGTTAATCTGATGCAGAATTTTAAAGCAGACCTTTACTTTATGGAAAAAAAGGTTTGTATTTCTATAATCATACCTTTTTTTTATGGGAACTAACCTGATTAGCCTTAAACGAATCCTAATTGTTATAGATTCAAGCACTGGTACCAGAAAAAGTTGACATAAAACTATATTATGAGTGCTTGTGTGGTGATTGCAGAATTTTTGACACAATGCATTTAAGACCAACAGTAGAAAAGCTAGCCTCGTACCTGAATCTGCATCTTTATCCTTACGGAAATGCACAGGTATGAAAATTATAATAAGTAAGTGAATTTCATGTAAATGCTTTGGTACCGAATGAAACAAAGATGTGGATTTTCGCAGGTCATTCATAATGATTACGGGCTATCAAACATAAATAAATAACTGTACTATGGACCTTGTGTGTGTTTACACAATACATGAGGTTGATAGTCAAATGAAGAACTTATATAAATGTAAGTTAAGTAAAGATAAATTAAAGGCAAATCCTAGTGAACATTTTTCTTCCCGACGCGTTATGTTTTTCATGCGTAGCTTTGTACGTGGGATTCTTTATAACCTCGAAGCATCCCAACGGCTAGCTGGATTTGTCTATTGACTGTCTGGTGCCACGGTTATAAGCTTGGTTTTGCAAAAAACATATATATAGTACCATGGCCATGCAGGGTGTCAAAACAAAGGGTATGACCATTACAGAAACATACAAACGGTTGAAAACAAAAACCCGAGTGCAGCATCCAAGCCCAATTAGGCATCAATGGTTATGGTCGTAATTGTTTGTTTCTTTTTATTTATTCGATCGAGGTCGCTGATGAAAAAAATTGGGTTCAAAATAAAAATTCAAGCCGGTGACAAACAATAATTGTAAAATTTTAATCATGGGTATCATTTTCATGGTTTTACGAAGGCGCTGGCCACAGAATGAGGTCGAAATGAAAATTCAAGATAATTTTTATTTCGACCCCATTATGGTGAAGCCATTTTGAACATTATGAGCATGATTCATAATAAATATGAAATGCTAACTTTACTTAGCGAAGTAAAGTAAAAGTGCTGTCTGTGAGTCTTGCTCTCAGTATCAGTAACCTAATTCATATGATGTTTATTAAGAAAGAGGAAATGCTTTGCAAACCTTCGCCTGGCATACTGCAAACCGGTTTACCGATTGGAATAAAGGAACAAAAAGAAAAAATCCGATAATTACTGGAAATTATTAAATTGGAAAAGACAAAAATGGCCTTTAACTAAATTAAATTCTTTCTTTTTTGTCGTTTTGTATTCGTGTTTAGATATCGATACACATCGCGTCTGCGGAGTTTAGCTAGACAATTTAAAATAACCCTGTAGAATACAATGTTAATTTTTAACTACAATATAGTACATTACTGTCGCGGCCTGCAACTGGCGCATCGATGGACGATCGTGAAAATGTGGGCCGAGGCGAAGCCAAGGCACACGTACGTGAGTCCATTAGGGTTGGGTAACTCGGCAAACGTGCTAGCACAGTTGTAGCTACTCACTTGGATGAAGAGAGAAACTCACTCTTTTTGTTTTGATATGCTACCACACACCACACTGGCACAGATTAGCTACACACAGAACATTTGTACCTACTTGTGAGTTTTGAACGAAATGAGTTAGTCGATCGAGTCACTCACTCGTACACGTATTTTGATCATTGATGTCTACTTTCACTGTTGCTAGCACAAACACACACTACAGAACTCACTGCGCGTGTGTCTAGTCTACCGTCACTACTCACTACACACCACACAGCACACACGCGACTCGGCTAGTCGGCACGCGACTCACTGGCACACTCACACTACTCACAGCACGTTCGTGCTCTCAAGCCACCGCAGCCTCGCCTCATTCATGGTAGCACAGTGTGCTAGCACACTTTGTAAAAAGAGTGCCTCGCACGACCCTCATTTTAAAAAGGTGTGCTACTCATCTCTAGAGTCCATCAATGCCTGGTTGCGGCCAAGACTTGTATAGTACTTTTCTTAAGTATGCGCGGAAATTCAAACTGAGTAACTTAATTGTAAATTCCAGAATCAATGACCGACAACGATAATTTTTCAGGCGCCAATATGTTCATTTGTTTCTTCTTCACTTTAAACAGCTGTATTTGCAAGTCAAACCGAAATTTAAATAAAATCTTTGATAATTTACCTCCTTAGTTGTCATGAGAAATGTGAAGTAAAGAGTTCGTTCCATTTTTAAATAACACGACAGATATGAGTTTTCATTGTAATTGATTTGGCCGCTAAACACGGCAGGTATAGATTTTCATAGTAACATTGCCGGCCGCATCGTCACTTGTTTTTGACCAGTACAGTAATTTCGATTTATCTCGAAGAAGGTAGTCAAAATAATGCTCGAATTTCCAAGCATGTATTTTACTATAGTCTGTTCTAAAAGTATTTGTTTTTCTCTTATTGCACCGCTTGCAGGTTCACAATCCATTATTGCACTAGTGCGCGAAAGTGTGTCCTATGTCTAGTACATAGGTCAGAGAGTTGCGAACCCCTTCATAAACAGAGTATTTTTTTCAACCTTTTCTACAATAATCTCCTTCAGGTTTGGCTATTTCATTATTTTCAGGTAAAAAATCCCTAAGTATAGTGATAATTATCAGCTATCGATTATTTTACTTTTGTTCCACAGACAATAGACAACGGGAACGGCGTGTACGAATTCAAGTGTCAGCATGGTCCGGATGAGTGCTACGGCAACAAACTGCATGCTTGTGCCATAGACTACCTGGGCAATGTGACCAAAGCCGTGTTCTTCAACTCCTGCATGATGGAATCCTCAAGAAGCAATAGAGGATCTAACGACAAAGCTGCTGATGAGGTAAGCTTGGATTGTCAGAATTATGAAAAAAAACCTATCTTCGAAATCGGTTAAAAATTACACTAGAACTTGCATTGATGAAAGAATATGATGCTTCATAATCGAGCAATGAGTGACCAACCAATTTTTTCGAGAAATTCAAGCAGAATATGTTTTCAATTCATACTATAATTTAATCAATTACATAAGAAGATGACGATACATACTTCTAATATATATTTCATTCATCAAGTTGAGCATGGATTTGTTTAACATTTGATTATTCGTTGTACTAGTACGAATGCTCTACTTCTATTAATCATAAATTAATTATTTTCAGTGTGGCAGAACCATGAACGTAGACCCAGAGTGCATAAAGCAATGCGCAAAAGGGGAAAAAGGAAGTACCCTCCTTAAATATTATGGAGACGAAAGCAAAAAGGTTGGCTACAAATTCGTTCCCTACATCTTGATCAATGGGGTACAGAATAACGGAGACAACTTCATGAGAGACGTGTGCGCAGTTTTTAAGACACCACCACCAGAGTGTGCGCAAATAGTTTAAGTAAGCCTAAGAAAAATAAAAGTAAATTGTACCTTTTCTTTCAACTGTGTGTTTTGTTTTAACGGATATCAAGATCAAGAAAACGTATCAAACATATCAAGGGAAAACGTTGCTTTTAGTTAAACTAATCTGACTCATCACGACCATTGGGCACACGTACAGTCGAACAAGCTATTTGGTATACAGGCAGATAATTTGCAACTACTTTTAACAATTTTATGAGTGTTTTCAGTAGTCAACAATCCTTGTACGTCACTCTCCTAACTCAAAAAGTTAAATTACACACACAATCAAAACGAATTTTAGCAGTGTAGCGGAAAATGAATATATTTTGCCTGTATACCAAATAGCTTGTTCGACTGTACATGGCTACATACGATGTTGAGACGACAATATGACAGTCACTGGCAATCATTGTAATGCAGTTTCTTGAAATAAATCCTAACAACGTTAGAAAAGTGTTTTTTTTAACAAAATAAATAGTAGTGATGGGCCGACTATGGCAGTGGCCAATCTTTGACTAGCTCTAGTGACTAAACTTTTGGATATATATCTATTTGATTGGTAAGTGCCTTATGATTTTCTTTAAGAAATTAAGTATTACAGCCAGCAGTGATGTATTAAGGACCTATCCTGACTGGCTCACTGAAACATTAGAGTTTTGACAAATCTGATTTAAATTTCAATAATTGCCTACGTTGCACTGGGTGCACACTTGTTTAATGATGCCTAGGTATATATGCCCCTAAGTATATATTAAGAAGAATCGTTGCACGTAGCGTTCTATTGTTCTGTTGTAAGTCACAATGTAACCACGGTTATCATTAAATACTTCTAGTAAAGAAAACAATAACTTTCGGCCAGTTAATTGCAACAAGCGAACCTAAAAGATAGCCTCTTAACCAGAGTTTAAGGAAGTTAAAGATAGGAAATTAATTCATATTAATAATTAAATGTCATATTATTCTCAGTCATATTATTATACAGCCTTACGGACTACTCTAATGGTCATAGGGTATTTGATACGACAATCATGTCGTCTTCAAGCTATTTTACATTTTCCTGCAGATGTGAGCCGCAGCAGTGGTTTAAATGTGTACAATGACTTATTACATGATAGTGTTACTTCATTTATCATCGGAGTTGCGTTAGGTGGAATCCCTTGAATACCGGAAAGCAAATATTTGCATTACATTAATGTTTATAGAATTGGAAAGTTTCGAAATAAGTAATAACGTAGGTAGGTAATTTTATGGTGTCGTAGAAAATTTTTGTGGCACACTTTCTGCATTGCGAGTACCTAATTAAGTAGTAATAATATTTTATCAGCTTGTCGGTGTGGAAGTTTAGTCTAGTAACTGCCAAGTAAAATTCCTACTAAATAAAAAACATTCAATATTTCGAAAAATTCTAAAGGTGCCTTCCACAACTAAGTAGATAATTATGTAGTTATAATACAGCGAAAAATATAAAGGAATTTTTAAACAGCCCTTTTTTCAGTACTTGGGTATTCTTAAAATGAATATTTTAACTTATATGTTTGTAATCCGTCGAAAAGGATATATTATGAGAACCAAAACACAGTCACGGCCAGATGAAGAAACAATAAACAATAAGAAATTTATGCTGAATGGCACATAAATATTTGTTTGATACATTTCTATTGAAATCTTTTTTGAGATAAACACTGGTTGTGAACTTCGTTAATTTAATTGCTACTGTGAAGATTAATAATTAACATTTGTTTTAAATAAGATTCACTGGAATACAATTAATTAAAAATCGTATTTTTATTTTCAGCAAAGATTGTTAGAACGTTTTCTTTTTCCGTTACTATGGTAACTGTCATAAAAAAACCTACAAAGAGTGCAGTGAATTATATAGTGTAATCTTTACACCCACATTTCTTTTAAGAATTTGCTCGAAGACCAATTGCACGAGAGAGGTCGTTAAATCTTGGTCCGTATAGAGGTTTTGTGAACATGTCTGCTAGTTGCACTTGTGCTGCAACTTGCTTGACAACTAGTTCTCCTTTTGATACACATTCTCTAATGTAGAAGTGTCTTAAGCTAATATGCTTTCTTCGCCTGTGAAACTCATAAGGCGGATTATATGATAATTTCACAGCAGACTCATTATCAATACATAGTGTAACTTTTAAAGATTTTGTGTTAGATAGATCTGCCAAAAGTTTCTTCAACCACACTATTTCTTGTGTGGTTTCGCTTGCTGCTACTAGTTCGGACTCTGTCGTTGACAGAGCAACTGAAGTCTGTTTCTGACTCTTCCAGGCAATAGCAGTGCCGGCATATAGACACACCATGCCCGTGGTAGAGTGCCCAGTCTCTGGATCTCCTCCATGATCGGCATCTGAGTAGCACATTAAGTCATCTGCTCTGGATTTACTCATTGGATAAAATGTTAGACCTTTATCGAGATTTCCTTTCAGAAAGCGTAGAATTCGCTTTACAGCCACAATATCCTCCTTACTAGGTTTTTCTAGATGCCTTGATGCGAGAGACACTGCATAACAGATGTCGGGTCTTGTTGCAACCATCAGGTAAGCCAGTGCTCCGACACAATTTCGATATGGAAACTTCATGTCTACATTTCCATTACTCTCTTCCATTTTTGGCATCTTAATTGTCGGAGATGTAACTGCTTTGCAGTTTTCCATGTCGAATCGTTTTAGGACCTTTTTAGCGTAGGCTGTTTGACTTAAATTTATTGATCCGTCTTTGTTTTTATTTATTTCCATACCAAGGAAATACGACGCTGGTTTCGTCGTTATTTTGAAGGTTCTTTCAAGTTCATTTAAAAACTCTTGACCAGCGCTGTCAGTGGAAGCTACCAAGCCGTCATCGACATATAGTCCTACAATAACTTTTGAGTTTCCCTTGTTTCTTACATACAAGCAAGGATCTGTCTCACTTCTCTGAAATTGGGCGTCTATCAGAAATGTATGTATGCACTCATTCCAGCATCGAGGGGCCTGTTTTAAGCCGTAGAGGCTTCTCAAAAGTCGACATACCTTTCCTTTAGGTACATCAAGTCCATTCGGCGGTGCCATATAAATCTCGTCTTCCACTGTACCGTTTAGGATTGCAGTTGTGACATCGAATTGTTGTATATTCAGATTTTCGTTAGCTGCAATTCCCAGTATTGCTCTGATAGTTGTAAGTCGTGCAACTGGACTGAAGGTTTTATCATAGTCAATACCTTCGCGTTGGGAGAAACCTTTGATGACTAGTCTTGCCTTGTAACGTTCTATGGTTCCATCAGGGTTTCTCTTTATTTTGTATATCCATTTGCTTGGTAAAGCTTTTCTACCTTTTGGTAATACGGCAAATTCCCAGGTATTTTTTTTTTTAAGTGAATTCATCTCGCTTTGCATAGCTTCTTCCCATTTTTCTCTATTTTCCGATGACATTGCTTCATTATATGTTTTGGGTTCAATATAATTGTCTTCCAGCTCTGCCACTGCGTTCATAACAAAATCATCAAAACGTATTGGCTTGCGTAGTAATGATTGATCACGCAAAGTTCTAGTTTCTGTTCGCTCTTCGGTGACTTCACTCTGAGGTGGCAGTGGTAGTTCTTCTTCTTCTGCGGAATGAATTTCATTTTGCTCAGAAATTGAATTATTATTAGTTGGCATTTCTGCTTCAGCCCAAACGTCTTCTTGATTTTCTTCTATTTCTCTATTTATATTTTCTTCTATAAATTCAATCTCGACATATTCTTTTTCTTTTCTTATTTCATCCGTATTATTTTTACGAGAAGTCTCTCCTTCCTTTATGTCGTAGAAGAATTTTTGCATTATGTTTACATTTTTGGTAACAATCACTTTTTGCTTTGATGGTATCCAAATCCGGAAGGCCTTGGATATTTCAGAGTATCCAATGAAGACTCCAGGTATTGCTTTAGCGTCAAATTTATTAAAGTTTTGTCTTCCTTTTAAAAGAACGAACGCCTTTGCTCCAAATCTATTAAGGTGAGCAACACATAGTTTTCTACCAACCCATTTTTCAAATGGTGTTGCATTTCCAATTCCATTGTTTGGACTTCTGTTTGACAGGTAGTTTGCTGTGCAGATGGCTTCGCCCCACAGATACATCGGTGCGTTAGACTCGATCATTAGGCTCCTTGCTTTTTCCAGTAAAGTTCTGTTTTTCCTTTCCGCAAT
Organism: Lithophane leautieri; assembly: GCA_949152455.1. Lineage (NCBI taxonomy): Eukaryota > Metazoa > Arthropoda > Insecta > Lepidoptera > Noctuidae > Lithophane > Lithophane leautieri. Next base: position 11,497,118 of record OX424459.1, read on the forward strand.
TCCGTTTTGATGTGGGGTATAAGGTACAGATATTCGTCTGGTTATGCCATTTTCTTTTAAGAAATTGCTGAACTCATTGTTACAATATTCCGTGCCATTGTCGGATTGTAGGCATTTAATTTTCTTTTCCACGAAGTTCTCTACTTCTGCTTTATAAACCTTGAACATATTTATTACTTCATTTTGAGTCTTTATGCAAAATACTCGGCTATATCTAGTGAAGTCGTCAATAAATGTGACAAAATATTTGTTTCCGGCACAAGAAGCTTTTGGTATCGAGCCACACACATCACTGTGTACAATCTGAAGTGGTTCAGAAGTGCGAGGTTCAGTGCTAGGTTTCCCGATCGTAGCTTTCATTTTGGCTTTAATGCAGACTTCACATTCTTCCAGCTGTTCATCTATTTTAAAATCAAGCCCAATCAAACTTTCATTCTTAAGTGCTTGTTTCATATCCTTATAATTCATATGTCCCAGCTTTGAATGCCATTCAGAAATATTATTATTTTGAACAAAATTGGCTTGTTCATCTTTTGCGTTTATCACAGTCTTGGGAAAAATCGCATAGAGACCGTCTTCAGTTCTCCTTGCTCTCATAACAATGCCATATTTTGGATTTTTTACCGCTTCTTCATCCTTTTTGGAGAGTACTGTATTACCAGCATCTGTTATCTTCCCAATAGATAGAAGATTAGTACAAAGATCTGGAATGAACAGCGTATTGTGTACATATATTTCTTTACTTGTATTTAATAAGAGATCAACTCTTCCTTTTCCCAGTATGTTTCTATTGTGATCTTTAGAAGATAATTTCAGTGTTTTATTCGTTTGTTCTATTTCACTGAAATATTCTTTGCTATAGCACATATGTGATGTGCATCCACTATCCAAAATCCATTGTTTCTGGAATGCTTCATCATTAGCTAATAATGCTAAGCTATTGAACTCCTTTTTGTCTCTATTCCTTTTATAGTTGGGATTATTTTTGTTCTTATTTCTGTAATTTTTCCAGCAGTTCTTAGTCATATGCCCCTTTTTTTTGCATATTTTGCAGTATGAATTTGTTTTTGCATAGAACGATTCTTGTTCGCTTAGGCTTGTACTCGGCAGGGTTTCTTGAGTGTTTTTCCGCGCTTGAAATTCCTATATGATTTTTATTTTTAGTTCATCCGGTTTCGGAATGTTATCACGGGATTCAATTGCAACTCTAAAGGTTTCAAATTCTGAGGAAAGGCTGTACAGCATCATAATACTTAATATATCTTCATGAACGGTGACATTCATTTCTTCCAGTTTGTCTACAACATCCATAAAGTTGTTTAGATGTTCCCTGATGTCATTACCTTTCTCATATTTTGTTAAGATTAATTGTTTCAGTAGTGTTGCTTTTCTCGCCGGACCTTTCCTGGCGTGAGTATCGTTCAATTTTTTTCCAAATTTCATAAGCCGTTTTGCAGTTTTTAATTTGTTTTAATTCGCATGGCGAAATTATAAGAATTAATTCGCTGATGGCCAGCAGGTTTCCTTCAATGTCTGGCTCACTTGCATTTTTAAAGTCAATTTTTTTCTCCGCATATTTCCATAATTTTGCTTTTATTAGAACGGCTTTGGCTTCTTGGATTGCCCATGTGTCATAATTTTCTTTATTTAAACTTTCTATTCTGTTCGACATCTTTGCTTTTCTTTTTTTTCGCCTTTTACATTATGAACCACGCTCTGCTACCATGTGAAGATTAATAACTAACATTTGTTTTAAATAAAATTCACTGGAATACAATTAATTAAAAATCGTATTTTTATTTTCAGCAAAGATTGTTAGAACGTTTTCTTTTTCCGTTACTATTGTAACTGTCATAAAAAACCTACAAAGAGTATATATTATATAGTGCAATCTTTACAGCTACATTGCACGGTTACCAAAAAGATAAAAATGTAGTAACGTTTTTTATATTATCGAGACAATAATTTGATGGGTTTGCTTGCCTATAGTGCACCAATAGCTTAAGGACTTATAAAACGGTCTCATAAAGAATAAGGAAGAAAGCAAATATAAAAATGTGGTTGTTACCTACATACCTACCTACCAATGTCAATAAAGTTCATGACGTAGTAAGTACATTATCATAAATTGTAAAAGCTACGTTTAACGGTCACAGAGAAATAAAATCGAGCAATAACTGACAAATCAACTATTGCCAACACATCGTTTATAGATTTTATCCTGTGTTTTTATCTAAAATTCGAAACGCAGAATGTTATAGAAAAAACTATTTTTATTTTACATAATAGACAGTGTGAATGAGTTCTCAATTAGACTAAGGAAACGTTATATAAATGGCTACCGTTCGTCGCATTATCGTTAGTGTACGTCGGTTCGGCTCCTGGGGACTAGTTTGTACCTACAGCTTTCATTCAATCGTGATACTACTACTTGAATAACGATGTATTTATTTAAAACTCTTATATTTTCTTTATTTACTTTAACATTTATTACAGTAAAAACTCAGGATGTTGGTAAGTAAATCTGCAATATTTAAATACATAATATGTAACTTAATGCCCTTCTTTTATTTTACTTTTAATTTGTTTGCAGACCTATTTTCAAACTTACTAGATGGTGGGGTTAACCCGACGCAGAATTTTAAAGCAGACTTTATGGAAAATAAGGTTTGTATTACTTTTTTTAAAATGAAAACTAATCAGAAAATCCTTAAACGAATCCTAATTGTTTTAGATGCAAGCACTGGTACCAGAAAAAGTTGACATAAAAGTATATTATGAGTGCCTGTGTGGTGGGTGCATCGAATTTGACACAACTGAGTTAAGATCAACAGTGGAGAAGCTTGCTTCGTACCTGAATCTGAACGTTTATCCTTACGGAAATGCACAGGTATGAAAATTATAATCAGTAACTGAAATATAAGTAAATGTCCTGGAACCGAATGAAACAAAGATGTTAATTAAAGATTTTCGCAGATCATTCATAATGATTAGGTGCTATCAAACAAAAATAAATAACTGTAGGTAGATACTATGGACCTCATGTGTGTTTACACATGAAGTGACTAGTACATTGAATAAACTTACATAAAAGTGTAACTTAAGAAAAGATAAATAAACCTCCAACTCTCACTAACGAGACACAATAAAATTGTAATTGTTATCGCCCTTTAAAAGGCCAATCATTAGTTGAGCGGTTAAAAGGCAAATCCTAGTGAACATTTTTTGACCAAGATTATCTTTACCTATTTAATTAGTCTAAGCAATACTGTGTGAAAAGTTGAGTTTGTATGTGCGATTCTGTATAACCTCGAAGCATCCCAACGGCTACACACACTAGCTGTGCCCCGCGGTTTCACCCGCGTAGGTCTCGATCCCGTGGGAATATAGGGATAAAACGTATCCTATGTCCTATTCCAGGTCATGGTCTACCCGTGTGCCCATCCTATCCTCTCTAGAGTAGGGAAAGTCGCGGAGGAACGGCGCGGTGCCGGCGGCGGCGGCGGCGTCGAACGGTTCGCGTATTGCATTTCATAATAACTTCGAAATTAAATGTCCGATTCGAATGAATTAAAAAGTATTAAATGCTACATAAATACCCTTGATGTTAAAACTATTAATTTGAATAAAAAATAATATTATGTTGATAAAACTCCTTTGCAAATAATGCATTAATTTCGAACAAATTTGATTACCATAAAAAAGGTTACAGTGGTGAGTCTATCTTGAAAGATAGACATATGCTGTCGCTGACTTTTTTTATAACTTTTAAAGAGGAACAATTCCATCATACATGTTATTTGCGTAAATTAAACCGTTTACGCAGCGCACGCAACGGAAGCTCTCAAAAAGGAATAATTTTTCCCGTTTTTGCAACATTTTTCATTTATGCTCCGCTCCTGTTGGTCGTAGCGTGATGTTATAACAAAAAAATATTTTCCAATTCCAACCAATAGTTCCTGAGATTAGTGCGTTCAAACAAACAAACAAACAAACAAACTCATCAGCTTTATAATATTAGTATAGATAGTATAGAATTATAGATTAATATAATATAGATTATGAACATCACTGAACATGATTCATATTGGTATGAACCGCTAACTTTACTTAGCGAATTAAGTAAAGTCAAAGTGCTGTCTTGCCCTCAGTATCAGTAACCTAATTTATATGTTTAAATCATTATTTCAATAGAGGAAATGTCCGCATACCTCCGCCTGGCTTACTGCAAGCTGGGTTACCTATTAGAATAAAGGAATAAAAAGATAAAAAAAAACGATAAGTCTTATATCTAAATTCGTTAAAACGATTTATTCCATTCTAATATTAAAAACTAATACCACCGGTATTTGTTTCAACTCATATATATTTTCTACTAGCTTTTGCTAGCGGCTTCACCCGCGTGAAGGTCGAAAATTATCCCATGGGAACGTACAACCGGGATAAAATGTTTTATATATCCTATTCCCGGTCATGGTCTCCCCATGTGCCAAATTTCATCCAAATCCGTTCAGCCGTTTTAGTGTCAAAGCGTAACAAACAAACAAACTCACTTTCGCATTTATAATATTAATAATCATTAAAATAAACTTTGACTTTGCAATGTCAATTATAATGACTCGACTTTGTATGTAGGCATGTTTTGTTCAAGTTCTAATTCATATTACTGAATTGTTACTTAGGCATAGTATGTAAGACTATTATGTGTGTTTGATGTACTAAAAATAAACCTTATTACTATAAGGTTTATTTGAAATAAGAAGACCGGGAAATTTGGCATGATTGAATACCTGAATACCGGTCTTCCTGGTTTTCCTTAAATCATCTGGTAAAATGGGCAGAACTTGTTGAGACACATTTAATAAGCCCACACTCGAGGGGTTTACTAGTAGCTATTCGTTCAAGAGTTCCGTTATCTAAGCGTCCAGGTCCATAATCAGAACAGCTCAGTGGTTCTATATTATCATGGGAATGCATATATTTGCAAATATTCAAACTATGCTCACCAGAAGTGATTAACTATTCAAAGGTTCCATTATCTAGCGTCCAGGTCAATCCTGCGATGCGAAACATCGCCATAACTTTTTTCACACAGTGATTTGGAATGAGCCGCCATAGAAGTTATTGTATTATATTAAAATACCTATCTAATGATACATGTTTGGTTGTTTTTGGTACCAGCTTCCATACATTCTAACCGATTAGCCATAAAAAGGATTGAAGGCTCTTTACTGAGATTTTCAAAAAATGCACATCTTTTTCTAGTATATTTATTATAGGGGCTCAAACAGTCGGACCAAATAAAAAAACCAAGACAGAGCGCTGTCAACTGTGAGGCCGGTTTCGTAAGCATGTGTGCACTTAATGAGGTGTTGTTTGATTGAATTTCGATTGTAAATGGTAGTAAACGTGCGTGTGTGTGAGCGTGTTTGCACAAAGCAGAGGTGTAGTTTGGGCATGCTTCACTGTATTTGTTCGCAGCGCGCGGAGTCAGAGATGTGCGAACTGCGAACCCCTTCAAAAATAGAGTTTTGTTTTAACCTTTTCTACAATAATCTTCTTCAGTTATTTTCAAGTAAAAAGTGTTTTTGTTCCACAGACAATAGACAAAGGCAACGGCGTGTACGAATTCAAGTGTCAGAATGGTCCGGATGAGTGCTACGGCAACAAACTGCATGCTTGTGCCATAGACTACCTGGGCAATATAACCAAAGCGGTATTTTTCAACGCTTGCATGATGGATCCCTCAAGAACCGATATGGGATCTGACGACAAAGCTGCTGATGAGGTAAACTTGCGGATTGTTAGAATTATGAAAAAAATGAAGCCTAGTTTCGAAGTCGGTTAAAAATTACACTAAAACTTGCATTGATGAAAGTAATATGACGCTTTATAATTGAGCAATGAGTGCCCAACAAATTTTTTCGAAAAATTCAAGCAGAATGTGTTTTCAATTCCTACCATAATTTAATCAATTATCTATGAAGATGACGATACATACTTTTAAAATATATTACATTCATCAAATTGAGTTGGAGTTGATAAACATTTGATTATTTGTTTGACTAGTCCGAATGCTCTACTTCTATCATATCATAAATTAATTATTTTAGTGTGGAAAAATCATGAACGTAGACCCAGAGTGGATAAAGAAATGCGCAAAAGGGGATAGAGGAAATACCCTCCTGAAATATTATGGAGACGAAAGCAAAAAGGTTGGCTTTACTTTCGTTCCCTATATCTTGATCAATGGGGTACAGAATAACGGAGATAACTTCATGGAAGACGTGTGCGCAGCTTTTAAGACACCACCACCAGAGTGTAATTAGTAATTCATGAAAAATAAAAGTAAATTGTACCCTTTCTTTCAACTGTGTGTTTTGTTTTAACGAATATCAAAATCAAGGGAAAACGTTGCTTATACTTAAGGATGCAATTGTCGACACTCGAACTCATTGGTGCGCGTGACTAATATGCATGCTATTAAGTATAGTTATTAATTAATTTAGTTTTATTTATTTATCTGGTTTTTATTTATTTAGGTGTTTATTTATTTAGTGACATATACCTACGATGATTTACAACGAAAACAAACACGTAAAATTTTATAAACAGACCTTTGGGCCTCCTTTGGGCGTATAGTTATTATGGAAAAACTACTGGTTGAATCTACTCAAATTATAATATCAAATACTTTTATTTTGCCATTTTCATACTACATTAATTATTTATTTCCGCCCAAAGATAAGTTAAAATTAGTGTTGAAATCCATATTTGTGTTGTGTTGAAAAGATATTGGTTTGGAAGTAATGAGCGTTGAACTTCCATAAGTTTCAACGCTTGTTACTTCCAAACCAATATCTTTTTTCCAATTCTGCTTCCATACAGGGCTAGATAATGAGAAGACAAATTGATATAATTTTTAGTTTTGAACGTACACGTCATACAGACGAGTAATTACCATACTACGTTTGTAATAGTTTGTATGGAAGGATGACCGACTAGCGTAACCATAAACTAATCAGAGGCCCTGGACAAAGTGACATTCTATCATCGATAACGATGATAGAAAAGGCAAAAATGTATAGGACTGACATAAGCTATCGAAAAGCTTTGTAGAAATACGAAACGCTTTCAAAGCGATTGTCACTTCTCTAGGCCCTCTGGTCCGTCACTAGTTGCAAATAAACCGTTTTAAACCAAAATCCGTGGTTTAAACCACGAGCACGTGGGCCGTACATCTTTCACCGTTTTTATTAATTTATGTGAGTCATTTAAGTATATTAACTACTTTTTTAGGATTAGACAGACTGAAAACAAACTTGATATGCGTATTTATTAAAACATACATTTAAAAAAATTAGTTTTAGCTAAGTATCAATAAAAAATAGTCTGATTAGGTTTTTACTCAGCTACTGCATATTTTTAGATTGCATTTTCTTGTAAATATGCTTATAAAATAGATGCGTATAGACAAATTGAGATTATTTCTAAAAAAATATCATTAGTAGATGTGGTCCAGATCACTTCGTGTGAAGTGTGATTCCATTCTAAAAAAAAAACATTTTAAACCATTATTAAACCACTAAGTGTGGTTTAAAACGTTTTAAACCAAAAAGACGGTTTAAAACGTTACGTGTTGCATCTATATCACGAGCAATTGGGCGTACTTTCATGGCTACATATAATGTGGAGACGACAACATGACAGTAAATGAAAACACTGGCAATCATATAATGCATAATAAGTATTTTGAAATAAATCATAACTAACATCGAAATTAGAAAAGTGTTTATTTTCTAACAAACTAAATACGAGTAGTAGTGATGGGCCGACTATGGCTGTGGCCAATCTTTGACTAGCTCTAGTGACTAAACTATTGGATATATTTGATTGGGAAGTTTATTGCCATACGATTTTCTTTAGAAATTAATTACTACATTCAGCAGCGGTGTATTAAGAAGAATCGTTGCACGTGGCGTCCTGTTGGGTGGCGTGAGTTTAAGTTACAATGCAAGAACCACGTTTATCATTAAATACTTCGAGTAAAGAAAACAAATAACTTGCGGCCGGTTAATTGCAACAAGCGAACATAAAAGATAGCCTCATAACCAGAGTTTAAGGAAGTTTAAGATATGAATGAGGGCAAAGACATTTAATTATTTACAGAAGACAATTACCACGGTAAGTAGGTAAGTAAGAGATGATAAAAAATACAGTCACATGGACTATTATCACTATTGGTCATAGGCTATTTGATACGACAATCATTTTGCCTCCAAGCTATTTTTACATTTTCCTGCAGATGTCAGCCGCAGTAGTGGTTCAGCTGTGTACAATGACTTATTACATGATAGTTTTACTTCATTTATTTATCGGAGTTGCGATATGTGACCCCGTGAGTACCGGTAAGCAAATATTTGAATTATATTAATGTTTGTAGACTTGGAAAGTTTAGAAATAATGAGAATTGTTTTTAGGATACTCAACTAAAACACGTCACAACATAGAACACAGGAATGGAACTTCAAATGTGAGTGTAACCAAAATTTGCATTATGTATGTACTGGCGACCCACCCCAGCTTCGCAAGGGTGCAATTTATATGTGAAGACGACGATATTCGATACGTTGTGCACAAGTTCAGAGCCAACCTAACAAAAAGTAGCTGTAGCTTGCATGAATTCAAGATTGAATTTCATTAGTATTATTAAGCACTTCTTTTTGTTTATATTATATAGCTTAGATCCATCTGAATACCTTTCAAATGGTGAAAGAATTTTTCAAATTGGATCTATCGGTTCCGGAGAAAAACCCATTACTTAAAAGTCAAAAATAATCTCAACAAACTCAAAAAATTCGCTCTCTTTCTTTATAATAGGAAATAGCTAGTCTATACTGTAAAATATTACGAGTTTTCGACTTAACAGATTTCAAATATCATTTCAGATCCCTTCAGAAGCAACCACGGTAATGGAAACAGTTGAAGTCAAAGTGTATTATGAAACTCTATGTCCATTCAGTGTAAATTTCTTCGTATACCAACTAAAGCCTGCTATGGAAAGGCTAGGCTCGCATTTGGACATACATTTAATACCCTACGGACACGCTAAGGTACGTGAAATTTCAGTATCATTACGGTTAATGTGACAATTTTAATTTATATAAAACACGCTGTGGGTCATTGCCTAGACATTACTTCACACGAAATATAAGCATTAAGTATTTGTCGCTTAGAAACAAACTTACATATACGTCTATTACATATTAGATTACTATTCGTCTATTACATATACAAACATAATATACTTACGTCTAGTACGACTCTTAACCCTGCTGAAGTATCTTCACCATCGATATAAGAAAGAAAGTATTCACGCATGTCGTGTACAGTGCGAGACACAAATTACTTGGAGCTTATTGAAGGTATCTGCTGACGCACAAGTTTTGGTACAGTTAACTTCGATGCTATGTAATATGTGCCCTTTTGGAATCTTTGAAAAACTCTCTTCCCTTCTCAATCGCTTTCTCAGTGCTGGGAATCGTGACTCCGTGGGAAATTGAAAAACCCATTAGATATAGATAAACTGCTCTTAACGCAATTTAGGCATCTTTCAAGTTGCACTTGATATAACATAATCTTCCACACTGGTGTAAGGTTATGTTATATCACGGCTATAAATACTGGTCAAATTAAATTAAAACGATAATCACAGACGTGGTTAGTATCGATACGAGTATCTCTAAACATTATAAAACGAAAAAATATGACTTGATTATTCTTAGCTAGACCATAGTTTCCTATGCTGTGGGTTCGCGGTAAAATCATCGAAGCTTCCCATGAACTAGGCCATTGAAGTCAACACAAAGCCAGTAGGAAAAGCTAGGCAAGTTCTTGAATAAGTGAATCCGTGATGAAATAAAACGGTGAATTCTAAAACCCGATAACAGTACTATTAGGTTGCCTAGGAAAGCGGATCCGCCATATTGTAACAGGCGTCATCAAAATCTGTAATTTTCATAAATTTTTGACATTAAGATGTCAAAAAACGCTCTGCATTAGGACAGACGTTATTGTGTGATCGTTCACCGCTTTCTTATGAAGCCAAAGCTTTAGCAGCTATATGAAAATTATGACCTTTCCTGAATGATGTTTCGTAGAACTTCAAAACTAGCCAGATTTTTTCCGTCTTTCAGACTCGGCGTGTGTTCGGCGGCTACAAGTTCACCTGCCAGCACGGCATCCCGGAGTGTTTCGGCAACACGGTGCAAGCCTGCGCTATAGATTTGCTGCGCAATATTACACAGGCCGTCAACTTTAACACCTGTCTCATGCAGAACACCTCCTATCGTACCGGATACCAATACTTCATTTCTGTTTTCCATTGGGTAAGTTTTTATGGTATACATCATAGTAGGTACACACGGCTACACATCAAGCCATACATTTCCAATATAAGCTGACCTTGTATTGTACGGGAATCCTATATGCAGCATAGATCAGCATATACTAGAAATGTATAGCTTGATGTTTAGCCGTGCGTATATAACATCACGCCTGTAATCCAGGAAGGGTTAGGAAGAGGTGTACCTATAGGTACAATAATAATACACTCACATTTCGCCAGCTATTTTTAAGTCCATTAAAATTGGGGGCAAGCCTATTGCGATCAACCGGGCACAAATTCAGACTTCGGGCACATATTTCTTTACGCATGTGCTACGGGCTGCTACTAAAAAAATCCTGATCGCAAAACCCAATAACACTGTGCCCGAACTGGGAATCGATTAGCAGTAGCGCTTGCAATCACTGGACCAACGAGGCAGTATTCATACAGTCCTTCTGAAAAGTACCTGTTCTGGTTGGGATTCAAAAACCAAGGACAATGCTAGGCAGTGTAACAGAAACTTTTTGGTTCTTGATCTTTGTTCAGTGATCGGTATGTCAAGTGGGCAGTATGTTTTATTGGACATATATTTTGAACAGCACGGTACGCACGGCTTCTAAAGGCTATACTCATCGAAGACCTGAATAACATTGTCGTATCTATATGTATTTTACTGTATGTATATAAATCCTTACATATTATAAAACAAAGTCCTCCGCCGCGTCTGTCTGTCGTCCTGTACGCGATAAACTCAAAAATGACTGCACCGATTTTCATGCTGTTTTAACCAATGGATAGAGTGGTTCTCGAGTAAGGTTTTAGTATACAGGGTTACTGGTAACTCGACGTATTCCTTGCAGGACGTCATAGCAGGGTTAAAATGCAACAAATTAAGCCACCAAATGTTCTACCGAAATTCAGAAGTTTTTGAATTAGTTAAGAGTTTTAGTTTTTTTATGAAAAATCCCAGATTAAATCATTTGAAACCAATTTAAAAATGATTTACGGCGCGACTGTACTGAAATTTAAGTTATTATCATAGTTGACGCCGTAGCAGACCTTTGTTAATAATTAAAAGTTCAATAATGCCTAAAACTTTGGCAAATATCACTAACCAAACATTTAATTTTTTGTTATTTTTGTAAGACAAGGATATTTTCTTAGTAATTTGTACACCAGGTGTAGTATTTTTTTTGCACTAGACTACATTTTTTATGAAGTAATAGCAAAAATTACAAAAAATTAAATGTTTTGTTAGTGATATTTGCCAAAGTTTTAGGCATTATTGAACTTTTAATTATTAACAAAGGTCTGCTACGGCGTCGACTATGATAATAACTTAAATTTCAGTACAGTCGCGCCGTAAATCATTTTTAAATTGGTTTCAAATGGTTTAATCTGGGATTTTTCATTAAAAAACTAAAACTCTTAACTAATTCAAAAACTACTGAATTTCGGTAGAACATTTGGTGGCTTAATTTGTTGCATTTTAACCCTACTATGACGTCCTGCAAGGAATACGTCGAGTTACCAGTAACCCTGTATAATAACCGACATCCGCGCGGGCGAAGTCGCGGGCATCAGCTAGTAATAAAATAAATAAATAAACATTCATCATGAATTCTCTAGTATTCGATTAAGGGCCAATACCTACCTACGGTTTACATTTTAAGGTTAAGTAGTGAACACTTACTTAAAATAACACCTCTTTACAAATGATTGCTTAAACAAGTTTCTATAAACAAGACATGCAACACTTGAACATGATATAATTGCCAGTACAAAGCATAGACCTAAAATAAGCTAAGACCAGTTTCTGCCTAGTTAAATATAATTCTCACAAAACAGGTAAATCAGATAATGACGTGTACCTCTCTGAGTTGTTTCTGTCAAGTCGGAACAACCAGTTAATGGGTACTGCCATAAAAGACTACCAGTTTGTTTCCAGTTTTAACTCTAGTGCCATTCCGAAGGCTTCGGGCCCGAGTATTATTTACCTTTGTGCTGGGTTTACTACGAGATGACTGCATTGTTCGAAGAAGCTGCACGCAGCTTTCATACTTAAGGCGGTAGCCTGAGCAAAATAAATTCGTTCCCTCTTTGTAGACTGAATCCCGGTGAGTTACAGTAGTGAATACGCCCAAATTTTAGTATAAAATCTTTATAAAATCAAATAATGGACTTTGAAAAAAAATATTGTTACAAAATGTTCATTATTAAATTGTCTATCCATTAGTGTCAGTAGCAAAATTAAATAATGTTTACTTTACGTGGAGATGCATGATAACAAAGATTATTTCTCATTTTTATGGTTTCGTTGGAAGGAAAGAAACATAATAACTACTAAAAAAAAAAAAAATGCACAATTTTGGAATTAAGATTATGTAGAAATTTAATGTATTTTTATTATTTCATATTTCTTTTTAAATAACAAGTAGATAGTTCCTAAAAACTACCAAAAAACGGCTAGAGTGGCGTTTGGCTCAGGGTACCGCCTTAAATAGGAAAAATGAGGATAAAAAATTGCACGTTTGTAAAATAATTTGCTTGTTGCTCCTAAGTACTTGGATGTTGCAATTAATTTTTTAACCGACTTCTTCAAAAAGTAGGTTCTCAATTTGTTTTTTTTTTTTGTGTTTATGTTACGCGACTACTCCGCCAAATATGAATCGATTTTGATGATTATTTTTTTATTTGGTAGGTCATACTTCAGAGGTGGTCCCATATAAATTTAATTTACTTTGCTTGCGTAGTTTTTGAATTGACTTCAATATTACGTATTTTTCCCACTTAGTAGGTATATGTAGACGTCGATGTTCTATGTGCCTCCATCACTGTTATTTAGATAGCAGGTAGTGGTATTCGAATTTGTGTGGGGTACCACAACTAAAAAGTGAAAAGTAAAAACTTTGGTAGCAAAGTACACACGGCTACACATCAAGCTATACACTTCCAGTTTATGCTGATCTCGCATTGTATAGGATTTGCGTACAATGCGAGGTCAGCTTATACTGGAAATGTATAGCTTGATGTGTAGCCGTGTGTACGAAAATTAAAAAGCAAAGACACCGACTTTCGAAATTAAAGTCATTTTTCACTTTTTTATGTTTTTTTAGAAGTCGTTTGAAAGTTGTTTTTGTAAAAAGTTTATTCTACTTATTTTACGTAATATGTAAGTAATAGGAGTATGTAAGGAGCGTTGCAGGAGGCATTCTATAGTTTCTACCTACCCCCATGGGAAGAAGGCGTGAGTTTATGTATGTATATGGGTCATTCAAAGTCCTAACAGTCAAATAACACAAAAGCAGAAATATTTTTTATTTATTGTTTTCTCTTCCAGTGTGGAAACCAGCACGATGTAAACGTTCAAGAAGTATGGGAGTGCGTGAACAGTAACCGGGGTTCCATTCTTTTGAAACGATACGGAGATGAAACTCACGCCCTTGCGCCATCTTTCGTGCCTTTCCTGACCATAAACGGCTCGACGGAGTACCAAGACCAAGCTATCAGCAATTTATTTGCAACAGTCTGCCTAATGCTGAAGCCGATGCCAAGGGAATGTACTATGATTTAGTTAGATGTAGAATTTATTTATATTTAATGTTTAATTGTGTACATATCAAATAGATAAGTAATTAAAGTGATTTCAATCATACCTTAACTTTACTATTCAACCTGGTGCCAAGCAAATCCACATTTCTTCCGTTGCGAGAGCTCTCGTGAGGACGGATATGCACCAGCAGCGCTCCCTATGCCGTAGTCCCAGATTATTTGAATTGTATCAGTTCATCTGATCTCGGTTAATCTGCGAATCTTTCATGACTTCTAGCGAAAGTGCCTATCTATACTTAATTAAATTATTATTAAATAATTATATTATAGACTAGAAGCCGACCTCAACATAGTTGGGAAAAGGCTAGGCAGATGATGATTAAATAATTATATTATTAAAGAGGTAAAATTTGTGAGTTTGTATGTAGGGGGTAATCTTCGGAACTACTGCTCCGATTCCGAAAATTCTTTCTCTAATGGAAAGCTAGGAAGCTACAGTATTGTCAAGTGTCCTAGGATATTATTGTTAACAAAAACATACACGCGGACGTATTCGTGGGCAGATGCTAGTACTTACTCAATAAACTAATGAGAAATTCCGTTCACGCTTGATTCAACCTAAATAAATACCAACAGAATTCTCACCAGATAAAAACATTTCCCTCTTGCGCGTTAGTTACATCTAAGGAAGGCTTTCTTCGCAGACAGCAACAATCCCGGTGGAGCCCACATCGAGAAAAAGGAGAATCGATTCCCGCCACGGAATAGCGGCATTCGTATGTGTCGAGCACGAAGCAATGTAGCCGAAATCCTAAATGGTTGAAACTATTGTTCTGTCGTATAGCTCGACAAACTTGGGCTTTTGAAGACTCCCGGGGAATTGTCGGTGCATGTGGACACTTTCCCACACGCCTCCGTCGCGTCGTCGCGTCGTCGCGTCTTCGCCGCATCGACTCGTCGTCGGTGGGACTCTTGCCAAACTAGAACACTTATTGTTCTCTGTATTTCGTTCGTGCGACGAAATGATAACAGTTTCACTTCTTGCATCGTCGCAGCTTCGCTGATAATTATGACATCAATTAATTTGTGTTAGTTATGTTATTTCGCAATGAAAATAACAGGTAGGCACTAAATGAACAGTTGGTTTCGTTTGTTTAGAGTTTTCAGTTGTAAAGCAGTCAACCCTTCATCTATTTATTTATTTATTTATTGGTCTATGCTATGATTAATCGTTACACTGTTCAACCTATTAACACAAGCCAAGATACAAGTCAAGTGCACACACTTTTATTCAGGAACAACCTCCTTTGGCGATGTGAAAATAGAACAAGCAGACATATTATAATGGAAGTGAGGGTTAAGGAAATGGTACAGGTTCATAAACAATTACTCAACTGACTACTAGGTAATTATTTAAACCAGACATGAATTATTATTGCCTAGTTTGATTTATAGTTGATAGCTATAATAGGTAGGTTTACTTATACAAAGATATTTACTTAGGTAGGCACTCAAAGATTTTAAACTCCCAATCCATCGCTAAATCACCTATCTCTTAGGATTTGATAAAAAAGGACCGTAAATTACATTCATTATTCAAGTTCCTTGAGTACCTACTGAAAAACTCAAAGTGTGTGATCCAACATCAATTGCTATGTAATCGTGTAAGGCGTTTCACATGAGAACATTTTGACAGGAGCGAGTGAAACGTGTTTTCTACTGATAAATACATATTTTTGTGTCGTATTGAAAACAACATTTGAATAAGAATTCCATACGGAAAGCGTGGTATGCACCGGCGTAGTGCGTCGGTGAATCATGTCACAAGCATTTATTGAATTCGTTTCGTTATGACTAAGAGAGCATTGTGACCATTGGCCATTGGCCATAAACATTATATTTAAAACCACATACGATAAAACTGAGATACATTGTACCCAATGAGTAATAAAATATTAAAAATATTTCATAGAAAACTAACCACGATAAGACAAGCTTCATTCCCACAGTATTATGAAAATTGTTTTAATCAAAGGAATTGTTTACTTTCACTTCTGAATTCCAAAGTTGGATTTCCATTGGGAATCAAAGTAATTAATACTCAGGGCATTGTTCAAACAAAGTCTTCGTTCCACGGTGAATACCCTAAGGTCCAATTACTTGAGACAATGTCGTCATATTACAAGTTGGCAAAATGGTTCAGAGCGGTTATCCATTTAAAGAACAAAACAATTGTATTGAAAGATATGGGGCTTCTTAATGACACAGATTAAACTATGTGTTCGAGCAAATAAAACGTTGTACAAGTAGGTACGTTCGCTTCAGTTAAAACCGTTAAAAGCCTTTAATTAAACACTTTGCTTTTACAAGCGGCCGCTTCAAACTGCTGCAGTGAAATATAATTGTAAATGTTCTGTATTTCGGTCGGCAATCGAAACACTTACATAGTTCCTTCATTCTGAGTTTTACAATTTCATTTTCAAATAGTTTAGCCAACAAAGCGCATATTAGTTTTATTGTGAATATTTTCGACCCTAAATGTAAAGGGATCTTCAATATATTTACGATCAAAACTAAAAAATGCATAAACAAACAACTATTGAATTTGACAGCTTTGCTATCTAACCTTTAAAGGACCTCTTCAGTAAAATATCAATTTTCCTGCCAATAAACGTGCTAGTTATATTAACTATAACCAAATAAACCCAATCTAAAGGAAAATACGCTACTAAATAGTGGTTTTAGTAAAATTGTGTGTAAAGTGTTACGCTGACGTCGGTTGTACGTGACTCCACAGCACACCGATACTTTGATTGACACGAATCCGCAAATGAAATCGACAACGACGAAAAAAATGTTGCAAAAACTTATTTAGTTACTACGACTGTACGCAACGTAAGTTTTCACAGTTAAATGAAACCTGTGGCTGTGGTTCATATAAAAATGTGTCGATTCGTTTCAACTATAGGTATGGAAATCATTATCAATTTGTGTGACTAAATTATACGCAGAAATGAATAAGAATCATACGGCAAACCATATGATGCATGACTCTACCGGATAGGATTTTAAGCAGCTGTCACGTTTTTATCACTGTCATGTTCTAAGGAAAATTTAGTAGAAATAGCGATTATACTGCTTGCAGTTTATTGTTAAACATATAAGTAGCCTAAAACGTCTAGACTTTTAAAGACGCTCTCAATTTATGTAATATTAATTTTACGGTTGTACCACTTTTCTTCCTAGCCGGGTTAGCCCCGGCCGGATTAGCGCCGATCGAAGTTTCAATGAACTTCTCGAGACTAGTACAAACTCAAATTAGGCTTTAGCAGTTACCGGGTATCGCTATTTTATCAAAAGTTCAATATTATAGCAAATATCTACAATTGACTTATGTCTTAAAACCGGTAAATGGCTGCTTTCTATGCATGCCTTTCCTTGTCCTTGTAAATAATATGCTATGGAAAGTTTTCAAACAATGAGACACGAAATTCTCACAATACGACTCATTCATAATTATTTCCTACAACATTTAAATATCTAAAATCTTCTGACCCACTAACGAATCTAAACACAAATAACTGTATGCAAATGTATGATTGCAAAAAATAATTAGCAAACTTGTTTGACAAGCTTGTGTTTTAAGCAGCGGTAATGTGCAATGCGAACCTTTTGAAACAGGCAGCAGTCGAGTACATGGCGTGCTCGCACTGCTCACAGCGAGTAGCGACGCACTTCCGTGCAGGAGCCTAGTTGCACATTCCCGATTATTATGAGCTTTGACAGACCTTGCATGCTAATTAAAAAGTTTGCCTATAAAACAAAAAACAAGCGGCTCATCGCCCGCGGCGCGGCGCTGCAGAGCTGTTTCATGCAGTTCGCTTGTTTTTGTTCGAAATGAACGTGCGTAGAGGCACCTATGTGTATGCTCGCAGCACAGAGTTTATGGAACCGTTAAGTAATATAGATGTACTTATGATAAGATGAAGGTTTCGTAGAAATACACAGAGGCATCATACTTACGTACGGTTTTAACAAAATGGCAAGTATATAATGATAAATTGACGTCACACTGCAGGCTATTCATTCGTATGGAGGTCCCCTATTCACTGGTTTACGCTATAGTTCATTAGAATAAAAAACCTTGACTTCGCAATCGAAATTGGATACCGCCACCGCAAAATCTTACGTATAAAGTAACAGAAACTTGGTATTTTCTCGAAGTAACATAGCTCATCTACCTATGTACTAGTTTCACCAGATAGGTAAACACACAGATAGATAAACAGAATTGTATGTAGTTATAAACAATGCTTCGAAATAAAGCTAGGAAAGGTTTACTGGTCAATTATTTTCCTCTTTATATCAACTTTTGCTCTAATATTACGAAACAGCCTCATTAGATTGTTTAATGTAAGATCTTGTATTTCCTGAAGGTAAAATAAGTATTTGTTAAAACAACTGAATCAACCCTGAAAGATTTATGCTTCAATATCAAATGGCACTGTTATTCCCTTACTGGCTACGTAGCCAGTAGGTAGATACTTACAAGTTGCATCCGCGACAATTGATTTTCCAAACTGCCAGCATTTCCGCAGATTTCCTTTTCAAATGGCTTTCTACTGTAAAAATACAGCAACATTAATAAAGTCTGGTAGACAGAAACTGTCTCTGAATGTAAATCACTGGTGGTGCCTACATTCATATTACTCATACATTTTGGCTGGCGTCCTTTGGAAAATACAATATTCATAACTAGGTACTTTTCTTAAGAGTGACGTAGAAATAATAGTTTGTTACGTAAACTGAGTCTTAAAATATTTCACGTTGATATTACCAAAGTGACAAGCTGGTATGAGTTCGTTCAAAGCGTGTGCTAATGTTTAGTCGATTTTCATCAAAAAAGGTAGATTGTAAGTATATTTCGCGTGCTATCGAGTGATGGCATGACGGATGACGCGGGCTCATAGCGAGGCTGCCACAAGGCCAAGGTCCGTACTATGTAAATCCCATGATAATGATTGGTCCATGATAAACACCATTGTTTGCGCACCGCACGGTCAGTAACGTTAATCAGTGCGATAATGAGATAACAACCGTGCTGACGATGACACCACACCGTCTATCTACACGAAAATATAAGATTGAGTATTTTTCTTAGGAAAGAGCAGTAACGTAATTTTATCTGTAGCTTGTAAATTGTAGCAAAGAATTTATTCAAGTGTTGGTCACTGGTAAAGAATAATCTCTAAGACTACTTTAACTACTGACTATTTTAAGTTTTCTGTAATAGCTGCTCCTATTATTTATTAAATTATATACCTACAACAAAGTTTATCAACTTCAATGATGCAAAATAACAGATGATTCACGGTTGTTGCAGTAATTGTTAATTTTAAGACAGCTATGATGAATCCAACCTGCTTAGAAGAAGGCGTCTTAGATTTTCAGCCACCGAGTCACCCATGTGTCATCAATTTCATCACGATTAAGTAAAGTAAGGTGGTAAATTAAAAATGATTTATTTGTACACCTCTGCTCAGGAAATCAGGTGTGAAGCCATATGTTGATTTATTGATGATGCGAATTAAATTGGAGAGAGAAGTACAAAAGGATGGGACAGGTCACCAGACCCGTGACATATCTCATCCTTTTGTTACTACTTCTCTGAGTTACCTATTCTAAAGTGCAAGATTCCTCACACATTTTCCTCACTGAGTTTCGTGCTGTTGAGAACGAGAGGCAAACAGACGCAAGAGTTACAGTGTCCGCGTAAGCAGTGGAACAACACAAACTAAGGCATTACTGATTATACCTTGACTTAGATCACCTAGGTCATTTTTAGGGTTCCGCACCCAAAGGGTGAAATGGGATCCTATTACTAAGACTCCGCTGTCTGTCTGTCTGGCCGTCTGTCACCAGGCTGTATCTCATGAACCGTAATAGTAAGACAGTTGTTTTCACAGATGATGTATTTCTGTTGCCGCTATAACAACAAATATTAAAAAACAGAATAAAATAAATATTTAAGGGGGCTCCCATACAACAAACGTGATGTTTTTGCCGTTTTATAGATAATGGTACGGAGCCCGTCGTTTAAGTCCGACTCGCACTTGGCCGGTTTTTTTATTAAAGGTTTTTAGAAAGCGCCAAAGTCGCCCTCATATTTTTTTTTTTACATTGTACCGGTCTTTTATATGTTGTTTTTTGATCAAAATATTATTAGCGATCGGAACAAATATTTATTTACAGAGTAAAATCACCAAGTACAACTCTTAGTTCAAATTACACTATTGAATGACTATTTCATGAAATCATGACATTCGAGCCCAATTGCAACTTGGAGACTTGTTATTCTTGTTTTGAAGATTCTAATGATTATAGTTAATTCTGTTAATACATATTTGTTACGGTAGCGAATCATAATTTTTATCAAAATACTACCTGAGACTAACTTGGAAATATCAAAAAATTAAAAATGAATTTCGCGGGCTTCCTTTTTCCTTCCATTTAAAAAGTATCCTACCTACTTTACAAGCAATCTGCTTTACCATGGAAGACTACAGCAATTCAAGTTTCCACGGGGTCGCGGTCGGTTGACCTTCCCATGGAAAGGGAATCGAAGCGAGAACAAATACCCAGATCATTGCTAGTCCGCCATTCTGTCTTACTAATTGCACGCATCCTTTGCAGGGCTTTGTAGTTACTTACATAGAAAAAGAATTCATACACTTATATATGAATACTTTTGTATTCCACCATACCCCACGGTCTTTTCCCTGTATACAACGCGTAACGGAATAAATGCAAGAGCTCATACACCCCAATTAGAATATTAAATTATAAGACTAACATAATATATGTAATTTAATTTAACCACACCTTAAATTAACTATTTAATTTAACGCGCACTACACATAGGATAGCTGCTATGAGCGTATTACAAATTTGGTTATGCATTTAAATAGGCTTTATTCCTTTGAGATAAGGGTTAAATTTCCTTAAATAAAATATCTTATTACCTTGTTATGACGCAGTGGTTCTAATTTCAGTTAAATAAAAAAAAAAACATGAAAAATTAACATATATAAATAATGACGGAAATCGATTCAGAAGCCGATTCTGAGCAAACTACTTTCAGGTCTTGCGCTTATTCTGTTACACGTTGTATAGGAGGAAATCGACCTAAACACTTATACATATTAACATAATTAGGAAAACTGAAAATCGTTTCAGTCTAGGGTAATTTAGGAACAGTGTATACTGTATAGGTATTAGAATATTAAGGTTGTACGTGTAAAAAATAAATAGAAGAATCCCAAAGTACTGATTATACCTACTTGAATAACCAAGTTACTTACGCTACTACTCTGTCATAAAGGACAGACAACGCGTACTCTAAAGATAAAATCATGGAATTCAGAGGAAATGTGCCTCAGAGGGTGCAGAGCTATACTTACTGAGTAAGAATTCTTGGAAACTCTACCCCTGAGCGGGTCTAAAGTTAGTTTGCTAAGAAATTTGTGTAAAGATTAAACTGTAATTTCTATACCCACTAACTGTGACATTTAGTAATGTTACTTAATGTATTTACTCAATATTATCTATGATTTAAATAATATTAATGGTTGTTTCCATTAGGAATTTGTCAGTAACAGCCCCGAGTCTGGATTTGAGCCCCGCCGATGGCAATTGGCTGACCCCTCATAAAAATAAACATAACTGGCAAAATGTTGTACTATAGGTTAATGGTTGTTTCCATTAGGAATTTGTCAGTAACAGCCCCGAGTCTGGATTTGAGCCCCGCTGATGGCAATTGGCTGACCCCTCATAAAAATAAACATAACTGGCAAAATGTTGTACAATAGGTTAATGGTTGTTTCCATTAGGAATTTGTCAGTAACAGCCCCGAGTCTGGATTTGAGCCCCACCGATGGCAATTGGCAGACCCCTCATAAAAATAAACATAACTGGCAAAATGTTGTACTATAGGTTAATGGTTGTTTCCATTAGGAATTTGTCAGTAACAGCCCCGAGTCTGGATTTGAGCCCCGCCGATGGCAATTGGCTGACCCCTCATAAAAATAAACATAACTGGCAAAATGTTGTACTATAGGTTAATGGTTGTTTCCATTAGGAATTTGTCAGTAACAGCCCCGAGTCTGGATTTGAGCCCCGCTGATGGCAATTGGCTGACCCCTCATAAAAATAAACATAACTGGCAAAATGTTGTACAATAGGTTAATGGTTGTTTCCATTAGGAATTTGTCAGTAACAGCCCCGAGTCTGGATTTGAGCCCCACCGATGGCAATTGGCAGACCCCTCATAAAAATAAACATAACTGGCAAAATGTTGTACTATAGGTTAATGGTTGTTTCCATTAGGAATTTGTCAGTAACAGCCCCGAGTCTGGATTTGAGCCCCGCCGATGGCAATTGGCTGACCCCTCATAAAAATAAACATAACTGGCAAAATGTTGTACTATAGGTAATACACTACCTAACCCTTCAGGGATTTCATGCGTGATGTTATGTTACTTAGTATCGATATTATCTGTGATTTCAATAATAATAATGGTTGTTATCTTATTGTCTTTCAATAAATCTATGTAAGTTAACTAAAATTCTGTCTGTACTCAAATAACTCCTAAAAATATGTAGGTATTATTTCATTAGGTAGGAGAATACGTTTATGAATACCACGATTTATATTCAAATACACAGTTAGTTAACCACGCACGTAATATCTCAATTTCTATTACAAATAATAAATACATGCAGTGTAAACAAAACAAAAGAAAAAAGAGGGTGTACTGTATCCTCCCCTATTCTTGGCAGTCTGCCCATTATACGTGTGCCCGACGACGCCACGTGCGACCTTACCGAAATGAGTTTACTAACAATATTGCACATCCATCGCGCTACAGACATATTTGCCCAAATTCTATGCAACTATTGATTTTCCTTTGAACCTGTACTACTGAACATTCACTTTAATGAGAAAAAAACAACCACTGGCCACAGTGCCACTTCCATATTTGAGTACTTCATGAAATGTTTATTAATCGCATTAATAATATTCTGACTGTTCCCGTATGTACCTACACATTTGTCTGGTTAGTATGACCTAATTTTGTCAATGTAAATAATGAACTACGAGCTTACAGTTGAATGTTGATATAGCTAGGTGCAATGTTCAATAATAAATAAATGTCATATCACTACTTATTATAAAACAAAGTCCTCCGCCGCGTCTGTCTGTCCGTCTGTTCGCGATAAACTCAAAAACTACTGCACCGATTATCATGCTGTTTTCACCAATAGCTAGAGTGGTTCTCGAGGAAGGTTTTAGAATATAATAACCGTCATCCACGCAGGCGAAGACGCGGGCATCAGCTAGTATTGTATAAAACAGCTCTGTATGGTCTATGTAGGTAAAACACTGTTTATCACAAAACGCCATGAGTACAATAACAACGTAGGTACCTTTTAATAATAACAATTAACTTTACAAATAGCTTCACAACGAGTTGGATTACAATATTTATAATTTACACAATTTCAGTGTATTTATTAATGTCCATTACTACATATTGACATAACAATTACACAGCAGCTATCTATCTGTTATAGTTATAGGTAGTAGCTTATTCATCCGTAGTTAACTAGTTACCGAGAATAGACACGTTTATGGTTATCATAAGAAACGGGATGCCATCGCCATCCGTATATTGTGGTACCTACATTTAAATATCTATAAAATGTCATCCCGGCGACCTAAATTGCATTCCAACCAGCACGCGTAACAAACACAACAAAGCACGATATAATACCTAAGTATCTCTATGTCATGAACTCATTAGCGGAAACATTTGACATTTATCCGTGAGACATTCTTGTCAATATGAGTAGGTAGACATAACATATCATAAAGGCTCTTACATACTGAGGCGATTCGTCGCGCGACGCGACGCCGCCGCATGGTTCGCTGTGAGAAATTGTTATGTTAAAATTCGCGTCGCGCGACGAATCGCCCCAGTATGTAAGAGCCTTAAAATCGCGCCAGAGTTAGGCAGAGTTGTATCCATAGTACCTACTTAAACATTTCGCCAGTTATATTTAATTTCCATGTAATAGACGGCGAGACCATTGCAGCAGTGCCATCAACCGGGCACAAATCCACACTCTGGACTGCTACTGACAAATTCCAGATGGAAAAGCCCTATAATACTTTGCCCGACCTGGGACCAACGAGGCAATCACTACGAGTTGTAAAGTTTTAGCAGCAGAAGAAATAAAGATAAGTACCTAACACTGTTTCTTTGCGAGTAATTAATAACTGGGTCGGACGTAGAGAGGTCAGTTTTCATTAACGATGTTATCACTCCGTGATTTAACGTCCAAGGTTTTAGGAAATCGCACAATAATGCTTTGGATAGATCACTTGTAAGTTGTGCAACACACTGATACACACATGAACGTACTCATGTAATGATTCAACAGCTCACGCAGTTGGTAATTTTATTATTGTTATCTAGGATCTAATCATAATTATAGCAGGTAGGCATGCTAACGTAACCTGATATGTATTGGCGTGTTGAAAAATTAGCACTTTTATGGTGCTGTTAAAACTTTAAAAGTAAGCTACCTATTTTACGGCATGATATCACTTTGTTTTAGCTTTGGTAGTGGTATTTGAATCAGGTTATTGACATACATCTCTTTTAACTTTTATCATGATGGTGGGCGTACCTACCGTCCTTGTCTGTCGTTCGTGAATACCATAAATGATTCTTATGCTTATTAACTTGTAACTAATTCAATGATCGTACTTTTTATCCCCTTTCGCCATTTGTAAACCGTTAAGTCCTTACTTTTTGAATGGATTTTTCAATATTAAAAACTTCATCCGAAATATTTAGAAGTTTACATATATGCGTGTTTTTACGCCCAATACCTACAACAGAATACCAACTCATCTTTCCATAACCAAAACACGAAGCGTTAGATCCTTAACAATACGGTCAACAATGTGATGGAACGTTATAGAAGGATGAGAAGGACGCGCCTTCTCGATGACGCGACGTCACGGTCGCGGCCCGGTCCGGTTGATTCATTCATCCGTGTCCACGCCCGGCCGCCGGCCAGCGATGCGCTTACGCATTCGAAACAAAACAAGTCGTCTATAACCTCGTCTACCAATAACGACCGCACAAAGAATGAATAATGCATACCAATTCTAATCTGCCCACATAAAGACAATAAAAATTGAACCATTTGCCTTCGCAAAGGAAACTTAAATTGGAAGTATACTTTTAAAATTCCAAAAAATATGCATATCTAATATCCACGAATAAAAAAGAGCAGGTAGGTATCACAAATACCTAAGAAGGTTGAGATGTAGGTATGTGTGTGTAAGATTGGAAGTATTACGAGACACCTGTACCTATAATTTCAAACAATAAGTAGGTGTAGCATTTCCGAGTACAATCTAAGAACGATGTACTCATCAAGTTAGCACAGCACTAACGTTCAGCAGACATTACTAATGATAACCATGTTTCTGTTCGTATTTGCAAAGCCGCGCACGTCCGTCAGGTGCGGGGAGGCCATCCGGCACGCATATTCTTTAAAAAAGCCTTCAACATCGTGACAACTCAATATTGTTATTGATTGAACCGTTGCTTGCATGTATTCTACTTGACAAAACGTGTTGTTAGCTATGTAGGTATGTAGTAGGTACCTACGAGTATAATTACTTGAGATTTTTGGAATCTCGTTCAGGTCGTTGCCCTTTCATTTTCATAGAAATGACACATATTATATATATTATACCAAACAATGACGTCGCATCCTGCTCATTAATGTGCAAATAATATCAGTGTCGCACATGCCATGGAAGCATTAATCAAACCAGTGATAAAAGGTTCACTGTGGTGCAAATATTACAGCAGTAAATCACTGTTTAGCTGTTATTGTATTGCAAACTATATATCAATCATCGTTCACTTTTATGTGTAAATTTTAAACGTGTCGTCGTAATTATGATTCGTTTCGGACATTAAGGTTCCTTGTTTTTTCGACGACTTCGTCAAATTATTTTGGAGCGTGCAGTAACACGGACGTAAATTAATCACTGAATCACACGGCATCCACACCGGTTCCAAGAGTTTTTGTAGGATTTCCAATACACATTTATGTTACCGTTCATAATTAGTTATTCAGACTTAGCATCGCACATTTGATTTTCTTTTGTGTTACCCTCACATTAAATTCTGAAAAGGAAATAGCCACGTGAGTGGGTGAGGTCATTTTTGAAGACGGTAAATAATGTGAATCAATAGTGTCGACAAAACGGGAGTTGTTATCCCGTGTCGTGAAGTATCATTAGGCAGTGTTGCGGCACACGCGTTACTGTCAGGCGGCAGGCCACAGCGACCGCCACAGGCCACAGGCCCGCAGGGGTGAAGAACCTACGCGGGACGCCGATAAGCCGCCAGCCGTGTTTACTCGCTTCACGATCATTATAAATCATATACGTAAAGGCAACCTCTGACCCCTCGTTAGTGTTTGATGCTCTTGGTACTTAAGTACTCTAATATTCGACGAACCGGATCGAAACAGAACCACCTCTATAGCACAATCTTAAAAGTACTAAATCATTACGTGACGCAGTTTTGAAATCGAGATAATCAGATAGCTTGGCTTCAAGATCTTTTGTTTGTTTATGCAATCCATTGTATAAGTTGAATAGAGTTCATCTGTCTAAACAAACCTATCGTAGAGTTTAGATTCATCAACTCAAAATATGGAAAGTTAAATGAGGTTTTCTTTGCTATACAACGGTCTACGATAGAAAGATAATTGAGTGTTGTCTTAGTAAGTACGCAACTAGGTACTTTGCATTTCTAAATAAATTTTTGTGCAATGATATTTAATGGATGGTACAAACAGGGTAAAATCAATTAAATAAATGAAATAATTACTCGGCCGGTAGGCATCGTGATTTCGTAAGTATTATGAATCAACTAGACCACAACAAAACGCACTACGAAGGAAAGAATCGTCGCTTGTTTATAAAATGGTAGTAAATGTCGGTGGCCCAGTGGCTGACCACGTATTTCCTGTGATACGGCGACACAACCCGGCGGCGAGCGCGCCCTGGCCGCCTGCCGGGCTGATAACCACTCATCGCTCACTCACTCACTTCCGCCCCCTGATGCATCTCCGACGACACTCGAACTGTAACATAATAATGCACTTTAAAAAACATTATTTAAAAGACAATTATTAGGTATCACAACAACAAGTTAGTTTACGCAGCACACTTGTCTTTAAAGGCTTTGTACAGTAGGCCGCACAAGTAAAAAAACCAGTATAAGCTGGCCTCTCATTCTATTGAGACTCCGTACTACGCCAGTCCAGCTTAAGGTCAAACTGTTCCCACTGATGTGGGATCGACTGTACAACTCCGTCTAATTACGTACATTAGTACACGGAAGATAACAGGATTCAAGAGCAGTTACCTACATACAATTACTTGCAGCCAGCAATATGAGCCAGTACGAACGTCTTAGAAAACGTAATAAACAAAGGAATGCTCAATTGGAGACAATAAAGGAAGTTAGAATAGATCGCAAATCATTGAGAATATCTAATATTCGTAGCATGTGGGCCAGTAATGTTGAGTGGCGATAATGCGATGTCATCTGATATTAGGGTCAATTGCCTCACACGATATGTTGGGCTAGTCTTTGATAACACTATTTAAACTGGTGTGCTACCGACGCGACGATGTCTATATCAACATGGAAATTAATAATAGTTACATAACTTTATCGCCGCGCCGCTGACACCATTTGTACCATTAATAAAGTTATGTTAACTATTCGCAGTAGAAATGTATAAAGCCGAAAAGTAAATAAAATACTACGCTAGGCCTACGCTGCGTAGCCGCTCGCCTACGGTGCGCCTACGCTGCGTAGCCGCTCACCTACGGTGCGCCTACGCTGCGTAGCCGCTCGCCTACGGTGCGCCTACGCTGCGTAGCCGCTTGTCTACGGTGCGCTTACTGCATACTTAGCTGCGACTATATAGCGCTAATCAAAAACAGACGAAAACCAAAAACCAAACAAAACCATAACAGTTGATATAAACTTTTGTGTTACGTCTCAAGGAAATTATCAAATAAAAATCAAATATGATTAGTATTTTCATCAACGGGTACAATCCCAGTTCGAAAAACTTGAGAACTGTTTATAATTACAGTAACACCGTGAAGAATATAGTACTTTCTTTTTTTTCGTCCAATGATGCTTCCTGCTTCGCTTATGAGTTGATTGATATTAGATATGGACAAAAACTGGTTTCTTCCTACCTGCACCTAACCAGTAGGTAAATTAAACAAGAGGGTGTTTATTACCGTGTTAAGTCTTGCGTGAATTTTATAACACGATTTAAAGTAAGATTCTCTATATAGATTATTAGCAAAGAAGAAAGAATTCCTTCTTTACATACTTATAGCACATATCATAATACAAATACAATAAATACAGAAGTACCTAGTTACATTTCGTTTTACATAATCTGTTTGTCTGTATCATCGACTTCTAAAATATCTTAATTTGCTGTAGATATGCATTTCATTCCGGTCATAAAAGAAAATTTACTAGGAACCGGTGTACTTATATTCCAATCGAGTCGAAATGTCAATGAGTTCTTAAATTCGGATTATACATCAAACATTCACTAGAATTTGAAAATTACTCATTAACGTTGTGGTTTCCCGCACCAAACGCTCCAGACAGATTCGATTAGAATCTAACATATAATTCCAATATGCACGTGTTTTGATTCAACCTTTGACATGGCAACTGGTAGTTTGATTTAATTTAGGGGATATTACACTATTATATATTTAGGATCATATAGAATCATTTTACTGACATTGGTGAAGGAAAACATCGTCGTGAGGAAACCTGGACTTATAGATAATATTATAAGTCTGAAATCGCCAACCTATCTTGAGTAAGCGTGGTGGTCAATGGTCGTGTCTTCTCTGTATGAAAAGACGCCTTTGCCCTGCAGTGGGTAATAATAGGCTGGAATTATTATATAACAAAAAATATAATAAGTATATCAAAGCTCACATTCATTATGTCTATATGACATTATTATTTAAGTACTAGCTGCGCCACGCGGTTTCACCCGCGTAAGTCTCGATCCCGTGGGAATATCGGAATAAAAAGTATCATATGTGTTAATCCAGGTTATAAACTATCTGTTTGCCAAATTTCATCCAAATCCATTCAGCCGTTTTTGCGTGATTGAGTAACAAACATCCAAACACACAAACACACAAACTTTCACATTTATAATATTAGTAGGATTAGTAGGATGACTCAGATCTATGATGATATGATGGTGTAACATCCCGCTTACCATAATTTGTAGTATCAGTGTCATATTTTGGAATCATACATAACTGTGTTGGTTAAACAAACGTACGCATACAGTTCATTCGTCATTCATGAAGTACGAATCAAGCGTCAAAATTGATGGATTCTTTTAGTAGGAGCCCGGCTACTCTACATACTGCCGTCGTATCTACATCACATCCGCTTTCTTTGTCGCACTGAAATGGAAATCGTCTCGGTCGATCTATCATAGGTGTCGTGGCACTGGCGCCGAAGAACTGATGTCATGGTCACGCGCGCTTGCGTCACGGCAACGGACGAGACGCGAGGGCACGCGACCGCGCCCGAGCGCTCGCCTGCCGCCGACCACCAGCGTGCGCGCAGGCTCAGCGCGCCTCAGCCACTGTGCACTGGCCCCGCTGCCCACTCATCTGGCCATTGATAATCTGGGTTAAGAGGACAGTAACGAAGTTCCTTCAGGCGTCAATTTGCCTAAAACTTGATATTAATGCACCAATATTTTAATACGTATGATAGATACACGCTGTACAAGTTTGCGAAGTTTGCAAAGTTTTTCCTTAACCTATAAGTATTTATTGTAGAGCTCAAATTCATTATTGGTTTTGATTTATGGATGAACTTCAATACATACGGTCTCGTATTTCCTACGAAGCCACCAAAGTGACGTAGAAGTGTTGTGACAGCTAATATAAGATGTTTACCGATGAACTTTCTGGACACGCCCAGTTCCAAAGGAACTTTA
Organism: Lithophane leautieri; assembly: GCA_949152455.1. NCBI lineage: Eukaryota > Metazoa > Arthropoda > Insecta > Lepidoptera > Noctuidae > Lithophane > Lithophane leautieri. The sequence goes on from OX424459.1 coordinate 11,527,236, forward strand.
TAAGAAAAATTACTTAAAAGGACCGCATAGCAAACACGCCAAATATGGACGAACAGAATAAATTTTAGTACACCATCGACGGTAGCGGCGCAGTTCTGCATAATAATTCAAGGCAGTATTAATTTATACACATATTATCGAGAACTGGTACACGTTGTTTATAAATGTCTATTAATAATTGTTATAAGACTTGATTTTAAATAAAAAAGCATGCAGTCACACATTTTTACGCTGTGACAACTAACAGCCGATATCAGGACAAAATCAAAGTCTGTATTGGTAATTGAATAAACGCATAGCGACGTGATGCAAATGGATCAAGGCCTAACAGTTCCGTGCGCTAACGGATTTTCCAATAATTGAACCCCAAACTACCATCAAACACGGATAGCATAAACGAGCTTTGACATTGCAATACGACAGTTTCACAAAGCGTTACTGTATTTTCAAAGGTAAAAGTAAACTGTGATAAGTCATGATGTAATTTATGTCGTCAGGTATAGATATATACTCGCCTAGATGCTGTGCAGCGTATGCTTGGCACTCTGTGTCTACGTCACACCCACCGGTAGTTCATACCTTAGTTGGTAGGTGGTGCTACCTTTCGTGATTCTCGCCGCCCCTTGCGGACTTCCTCTCGATTAATTTCTTCGCCTTTACAAGAAGAAGGGAAAGTATTTGATTAATCTGATATGAAATATATTTTTTTTACAATGGACTCTGGCAGTTGACTTTTGTTGCTTTGATCGTAGGTAACATACCTATCATTAGATTGGTCAAACAACTGAGGGACTCGATCAAATTTACTCGCAATTTCACCAAAAAACCACATTCGTATCCGACATACACTCGCGATTTTATTTTCGATGTCCGTGTACCGGTCTGGATTCACATCGGTTTAAACTGACACGCGTAAACAGCGGAGACGGATGACGGGGCAACCCGTGAGCCCGTCCCACGGCCCATTATTTAAATCCCTTTGGACTTGAGTTCCATTATCCCCCTGCGCCAGCACTAGCCCTTGAGTGAGTGGACATGACGGACCGGCAAATACTTACAATGTTGATGAACATAGAAAATAGCCTTTCTGTGGCCACTACGCCGTAAACGCCTCTTCTAAACTTCATCGGAAAATGTCGAAACGAAAATTGCATGCGCATACAATCTGCGAGGTTTATGTCATGACCGAAGTCATCCGGAGACGTTTTCTCATTTACTTTGAAGGGTTTTGTTTGATGGCTCTCTGTAATAATTAATCAGTTGACGGTCCGTCGGTCGCTGTGGGTTAGAATGACAATCGAGTCTACTCACAACTTCCTTTGAAGAATTGGTGGCCACGTCACGTAAAAAGGTTAAATAGAATAAACGGGAAAAATATTTTGGAAAGTTTTGTGAGACATAATTTGATTCTGGTACATAATTATCTAATAGACTTATTTATTTAATATTTAGCGCAGTCTTATTTTAAATTTTTATTTAAGTAGTAAACGCATTTAGTACCTACTTGCCTATTTATTTCCAAACAGTTTTTACTTTATTTATATTTGCAGGAATAAAAAGATCCTTACCTACTGCACTAATTAGTGGCGGGATGATTAATGTTCGTTTTTAATTATGTTGAGTTAAGGAAGGAAAACGTTTAAACCCGAGTTATTTCCAATAAACCCTAACGTAAATAATACCCCAAGATTACCTTATTTATATTATTTATACAGTATACTACCTATTGGAACATAGCTAAAAGGAAACCTAGCCGCTTAGATTGAAAGTCTGTTTGTGGCTTAAGAGCATATAATAACATGAGGGAACTAAATACAAGCAAATTGATTCAGGCGTGACTTTGCGGAAATCCATTATAAAATACAATAGACGTAGATAGATATATTTAGTAACCTATTCCGCTTAACTATTCCTCAAGATTAAAAAAAAACCCTGGAAGAAATCGACAGGTGTTTCACCTCTAAACGAGGCATCCTGAGGATGACGATTGACCAGTACCCGAATACGGCGTGTTGCCACGCCGAGCGCTGGAGGCAGAGTGAACCATATACCGTATAAACAAATTGTAATAGAGAGCGCCACTTGTCTAGTTCAACGACAGTACAGCATTCACCCATTACATAAATACTAGCGATTAATAACTGGTTTCTTTTCTTTAACATAGCTTTCAAGATCCATATTAGTTATTATTATCTTTCATGGGGTTCTTTGTGATTGTCTCAGCGTCAGTAGGTATCAATACCCAATCAATAAAGATCACCGATACACCTCACGCATAACAATCGGCATTATCACCGTACCTTATGTAGGTACCTATTTATTAAACATGGAACAGTAAACATGAAGTAATTCGAAGTATTGGCATCGGCAGCTACCGTACTTCGGTCCCCATAAAATCACCATACGTGATGTCTATTGAACGACCGTATGTTTTACTAACGTAGGACAAAGATCAATCCCCTCAATATTTAACATTTCACCTTGAAAACAATGAAGGCTCGGTCACCGGAGTCACGTTATATTAAATTGTTAATACCTCGTTAACCTTTGAACATTGGCACTCATGCCTATCGATCCGTATTAGGATTCAATATACTTACTTTTAGCTCTTTGGTAAACCGCCTCTTTATATAGCCACAATATGCATTCGTAAATAATTTGATTCGGTTGAGATCCGTATTCCGCATAACGAAGTGTTTGTATAGAATCTAAGTAGTACACTATGAAATTAGGCCACAGTATGTTCATCATATGCCGGCTAAAAAGCGGCCAAACGTGTAAAAACAATGTTAGAATTGATAAACTAGGCTAAATTCTTTGAAATTAGTTTAAAATCATAAGCTGTAGTAGCGGATTTTGTATGGAAAGTTCTCGATAAAAGCTTTTTAACAGAACTGCTTAGCAAAATGTTATAAGTTTTTCCATTTTCCCAATTTCCAAAAAAGAAATAGATACCTAAAACAAAGTTTCGTGCTACTTAAGTACTTACTGAGTACTGTTTGTTTAAGTTTTTAAGTGGCATTCTGGATCATCTGCAATTATCTGTCGCAACAATGAAAACAACGTGGTCAAGGCGAGGTAAGCAAAAGTGTTTCAATTAGTAACATTAGCGGTTAGCGTTAGGTGCAGCTGTTGGGAGGGCGCCGGGCGTAGGCAGGGACGGGTCGTAGCTCGCAGCTCGCAGCGCGGAGACTTGGAGCGACAGTAATTATCGCGGCCGTGTCGACGACTCAGAGGAGATCGTTCACCCCAGGGGTCGCACAATACTCAACTGTCGGGATCGCGCCGCGGCTATCACAAATCTGGGACGACTACACGCATACACTCGTCTCGCAGAGTTGCGGCTCCGTACTTACTGCTCAGTACTCGGTACACTACCACACTGCACACTGATGACGCTAACTTCTAATTAGTCCTTAGCAGGTTTTTATGTCATTCGCCACCAAGATGAATGTCGTCGTACAATGATACCTAATACTTATACATAATGGTGTATCGAGAATAATCTGTTGTGGGTTCTAAAGTATTTTCTGTTTACACTCCATCTCCTGGTAGGAGGTAATAGAGTACTGAGTACAAACCAAATATAATAAAACAGCACGAGTTTATACCAGAGACTTCACTCGCTACAAACTTGTGCTATCACCGAGACACCACAGCTTTCAAACTTTTATGTTCCGTATATTTCAGTAAAAAGGTATAGCTAACCTAACAAGCATTTTTATACTTTTCACAGTTTGAGATTTATAAGATACCGTAACATGAATGGTATTGAAAACTTTTGTTCGTGTACCTATTAGCTTTTTGGTCCATGAGAAGTTTGGCGACGGGATGCACCCTTTTACACTAGAATAGGTACCTACTGCTAATTTTCCACTAGCATGCCTCCTCGGCATTTTGCCCCGGTTGAAGGCGTCACATAAGGGCTTTGTTTGTCACAAAGTAACGTATGCGGGGATCAAGCTATGTGTGTAGTGGTGTGGCAAGTGTATGATAGGGATTTTATAATAGGTAGTTATTCAGGTAGGTGTGTATAGTGTCGCAAGCGCAGCCGCCGGGCGGGCGAGGCGCGCGCCCGGCGCGGGCGCTGCTGCCGGTCGCTAATCGCGCAAGTCGACGGCTCACGGCCAGCAGCCGCCCACTCTCCGCTTAATCCCATATAAAGTATTCGGCGCTCAACTGCACAATAATATTAATATTTTTATACACGCCAGTGAAGCAATATGCTAATTGAGAAACAATCACCTACTGACATATCCTTTCGAACAAAGCAGTAACGTTGAGGCTTGTTGAAACACCCTTATTTATGTTAGCCGTTTAATATGTCATTGTTAATTACGATTATTGCCATTCAAATCGAACCACTGAAGAGAGAGTGTTTTGAAACGATAATGTATGTATAGTATATTATAACATCGCTTCATAAGACTATGGGACATGTGCTGATATGAGCACATCCTTTTTACGATGTACTTATGTACTTACTGGCCGTCAGTCGGACCTCCATCTTTATTTTGTACTAGCGCATTCTTGTGTCAACTTTATTAAGTCTTAGCTGACTCATCAAGGTTTGTATGGTGCACAAGATGCTTAACACCTGCAGTCAGTACTCATACTATGTAGGGACTTAATAAAGTTCTTTGTGATTTGTCTGTCTGTGGTGTCTTGTTTATACCTTTTTAGTCGTAGTTGGGTTTTAGATTTAATTACTTTTTGTTTTTTATTCTTTTGGGGTTATAATATTTTTTTTTTTTAAATGTGCTCATTAAGCCCTTTCATTTGATACCCAACATGGTACAATGTAACAAATTTTTTTTTAGTTCCTGACTTCATGTCCTCTAGAGGGCGCCATTTTTAATGTAATGTGACGGACGATCAAGCCACTTCCAACACCTCATTTGTCAAATTGTGATGAGTGGTTTAGAAGATAGGAGGAAATAAATGAACATACTTACATACATACATACATACCGGTCAAAATCATAACCCTCCTTTTTTCTTAAGCGTAGTCGGGTAAAAAGGCCTGCAGTCTTTCGACACGACTAACTTTGATTTCAGGAACAATTTCAGCGTAAGTACTCGATATCTATATTTCAGCGTGGTACTCGATATTTTTATCTTTATGATTAGTTGATAACACATTTTTAGCAAAGCTGACGTTCATCATTTCATAGAACACAAACGTTTATGTAGTGTAGCCTTTAGCCACATAGCGAACTAGTGTTTAGTCAACCTAACATTATTCTAGGCCTTCTCAACAAGCGACTCATAGAGCTTAGTGCGAGAGATATGGTTCCAATAAAATTGAATCAGAGAGTGAAAGCAATACTCGGGTAAGCGGAGTTGTTACATCTCTAATTCGCAATTCGGTCCGATTCTGTATCAAAATGGACTATATGGTGGTGGATTAATACGCAATGGTGGACATCTAACTAAAGATACCACAGTTATTCGAAGATAGTTCAACAGCTGATCGTGTACCATTGTTACACTGTGATGATGTCATCGCTTCGGAACGTCACGAGGCACCTCATTCGTCTTTGTCGCACTCATGTGAACCTAACTTATACAGGGGCCCTATTATGAACTCTTATTTCCAGGCAGTTTACGGCGTAAACAGAACTGCCTTGCAATTTCGTATTATGAACTCGTCAAGCAAGCCAGTCAGCGGTCACGTGACACCCTGGCCGCCTTCTGCCCGAATATTGCCTGGCAATATCGTACTACGAACGTTCGTTTGACATTTCTTGACATACTAAAACTGTTATTATGTAACCTCACAATCCATTCAATAAAAGCTGCTTCAGAGGACCTTTTATTGAATTGTTTTGGATTTATGTGGCGAAATTATTCGAGCGTTATCTAGCTAACATAAAAAAAATATCAGGTGTGACGAATATGTAACGTTTCAGTTTCTGGAAACTCTAGAAAGTGGCACTTCTCAGTGATAAAAATACCGAAACAACGATCAAATTGTAAAACTCCCACAACTTTTCCAACAGAACATAAGTTAGCCGCCGACGAGGGCGGGAACTCTCATCCACTGAACTATGTATAATAATTATAACTGCCTTTTAATATCTTGTTTATTTATTTTCATACATAATTATACATTTTTAAATATTTTATAAAAGTCATTAAAAAATATCATTTGAAAAAATAAAAATAGATCCGCCGGTATCGGGAGCAGGGCCTAAGCTACCAGTGGTTAAGGTTGCAGAGACAAGAACCTCCTCACAATGCGAGCCTTATCTGCCTTCTGAATCAGGCCCTTGATCCAACTGCATAACGAGAGCCTCGAGAGCTGTTGGTCGAGGCTTTCGGCCATGAGCCAGGCCATTGGCCGTTCCGACAATCGGCACAATGCAATGATAGCCGAGCTCACATTCCATATGTAAACAACTGCCTCTAATTCTAATATTATCATGATGAAAACTGATCATTAAAAACACTTGAAAACACCACACGGTGGTGTGGTGTAAGTATTTTCATCCACCACCATATCCATCCCTAACCATATTTTCGTTTATACTTCGAATCTATTACGTACTTAAAATTATACATTTCTTCATTTATTTGTGCAACAATGACAACAATACATGAAGTTGTCAAATTCCCCGATGAACTTCAAGTGGAGTACGTTCGGAAACTTAATCGCGCATTACAATTTGCAACCACACAAAATTATTAAATGAATTAATAATATAGCACAATATACATTGCGTTCATATTTTAACCTACTTTTAGTAACTAGAATTATATATAATTTATTATTTTTTCATAAAATACATGATTTAAATAAAATCGTAACTTACCGATAAATATTTGATTGTGTTTCTGAATGTTATGGCAAAGAATTACAAGCCAGCCATAGACAGACTACCCAGCGTGAAATCGGTCAGAATTACGAATGTCATAATACGAAATTTAACCATGCAGGGAAATGAATTGCCTGGAACTTGCCAGGATTTTTTAAAGTTCGTAATAGGCCCCCAGGACTCATTTTGGCAGGGTAGTATTTTGGCAGGCAGCCTGACAGGAGGACCTATCCGTTGCGATCATGTCGTGACTTCGTGATTATGAAATTAAAATTACACTCTTTAGAAAATGCATAGGAATATAAAGTTACATAAACTCACGCCTTCTTCCCATGGGGTAGGCAGAAACTAATGATTTTAATCTTTAGAAAATAATGAACTGTAAAGTGATGTAATGTGAATGAAATGAAATGTAATTAAAAATTTATAAAGAGTTTGTACCTAAGCAGTAAAAATGGTACTTACATAATTAGAGTTATGTTGAATAGGAATACTTAACAGTTTTCATGTAGTATTCTTTTGCTAAAAAGTGTTAAAATGCAATGAGAAATTAATTTATCTATAAAGGGGTCCTCCGCCTTGTTATTGGGTCGATTGTGCTCAAACAATAAGTCATTACCTCTCGCCAATTCTCGCGATCTCCTACATTATGACAGTGTCAGTGAAAGCTTCCTAGTACACACGAAATTGAGACTATTATTTATTTACCTTCAACTACTCACAATGGGCTCTTCCTCGTCTTACACCATAACCATCTACCATAAATTTTTTAACTTTCCTACAAATGGTTTGTGTAAACAATCAAAATCAACTTTTGTAGAAAATTAATATGTGCTTGATTTTGTATGGTGCTAGGAAATAAAGTTAGGTAGGTACTACTTACATAGAGCTTCTAATTGAGAATGGACTACGGACTACCAAATTATTTACACATGCATTCGCTGCAGGTTTGAGGCAAACATGGCTGTTCCCGACGACACCAATTTAATAAGAAAATTACTCCCATATTATTGTTTTAAACATACCGAGCTCAAGAGCTCCATTGTTATTTTTTCCATGCACATTTTTTATGATAATCCCTGTTCATAAAAAATGTTTCGCGCTGAATCGCGCATGAATTAAGTTTATTTTGAATTTGCGCTTACAAATTTATAGGCAGCGCGGATTCTTTTGGATTTACGTTTCATACGTAAGCCCTTGCGCCTCATATGCGTTACAAATGATATTAGTGTAAGACAGTCAAGCTCTGTAGGTGGAAGTGTTAATCCTACATCGTCTGAGAAGTTTGGGCGTTTCCGAAAAATGGCATTAATGACTTAGTCATATCAATTACAGACATACAACATTTTCTGGTCGTAAAATCCACAGGTAGGTACCCACACTGAATGAATAAATGAAAAAACATAAATGAAACCAGACTACCACCATTATCTAGCAACACAACGAGGTCTCTGCTTTATAAAAATTTGTTGTCATCCACCTGATATCTTACCCTTCTCTTTGTAAAGGGTTATCGACCTCTACTATCTACAGTTGCCCTAATAGTCCACTTAGACAAATCGGTATCTTCGGATTAAAGACGTATCATTTACTTTTTATTTGCCCTTTATCGAATTATATTTATATAATTTATAGGATAACGTAAACGATAATAATAGTGTTTATGTAAACCTTATTAATATTGTAACTGCGCCTTCCGCAATGCTATTTTAATTGATTTTTCACGGTGTTTCCTCCTTAGCAAGAGGATAATTAATATAAATCTGCATTTCCACAAAGAGATGAGATGCAATGCCTAAAACGACGATGAAGAAGGTATAAAATGTACTTTCTGCAAAGCAAATAAATAAGCTTGAATAAGTACCTACCTGTATTGTAGCCAGAATTTACTATCTTAATAATAACTAACACTCTACGCCAGTGTAGGTGCTTCCGGAAAACCTTTTCTCATTTCTAAGAATGTATAAATAAATAAAATAGAAATTCTCACTTTGACACATCACACCTTGTGGTCCATATCTAAACAGATGACTCTTTTGATTCTCGCAAGATCAATCACCAGCAATTTACAATGTCAGATAAGAGCTAGCTTCGTTTCAAAGGATGAATTTTACCTTCATCTATGTTATACCGCAGTTATCAATACCTACCTACTATACTTACACAGCTACGGGACATATGAGCACGTAATAGTTTGCTATCGTGTTTGGTCGGTCTGTTTGTTCGGGCGCCGCCGCTCCCGCCTCAGCTTCATAAATGAATTAGAAACATCGCCTGATTCCAACAATATCACTAGACTAATAATTCAGCATTGTGATCAAACCGTTATCATTCAATTTGTGTGTATTCAACTATTTATGTAGCTCTGGGTTTGATAACAATTGGGCGTTTCCCATCACAGTAAACATGTATTATAAATAAATTACTATTCTGTTGCCTAATATTTAAAAAGGTAACGTTTAGCACCAGATATCAAATAATGGATAAGTATCTAATAAGGAAGTGTAATTTGTCGATAACTTTTCTAACATGGCACATGTTAAACGCTTGACTAAAAGAAAACAAAACCCAACCCTTGAGCGTGTTTTGAACGTCTCGCGTCTTTATTGTTCAACAGATTAGTGACCAAAATTAGTCGGTTGCGGGTAGTTTAAACAAGGGAACGGAAGACGCGGGGCGAGGGGCGGTGAGGCGGCTCGAAAGGAGTGGAACGCAAATAGCCACGTGACCCGGCCATTGACTCGGTTTATCCTAATCCGTCCCACTACTCCAGTTCGAAGGAGGGCTGAGGACGCGCATCACTCCCGAATCCGCTCTCTAGTACTTTAGTCAGCTACTTAAGCGCATTATGAACTTTCACATGACCTAATACCGCAGCTGTGTACTCCCAAACAAGCATCTGCACGTTGACTGCTACACTACACAATGTTAATTCTGTCACTAAGTGAACAACACACGCCTAAACGCTGCAGCACTTAAACATTAATTGGTCAAATATGACATAAAACACAATACGAGTAACAATATTATTTATATCGCACCATCAGAAACAGATGTGAAAACGCTAACTACGGCCGCCGCTGAATGAAAATAAATATCTCCTCATGGTCTATACAAACAAACACATCAACCTACTTTTGTATATTTAGATCGAAGGTACCTACTTGAAGCTTCGCTCATTCTTCCGCTATGGCAGATGAATTCATTTGATTTATGTCACATCCGATAAATTAAAAAAAAGAGCTCATGAGTATAATAAAACTTTAGCGTATAGTAGGAACATTTCCTTTCCGTGTTTCCACTCAGGTGCACCGTGCATATCCTTATTTTTTTTTCACTCTCATTACGTACGGCCTACGGGCGACGAGGAAATACGTTGCATAATGAACTGTTTCCCATTCGTGCAACCCTTTATTGTGCTCCAAGCCTAATGCCGGATTATGGTAATGTTCGTATGGCCAGTGTGGTGAACTGGTGGCCGACGGAACTCACTGAGTGACTGTTTCTTCTATGAAATGCTGCATTAAAGTATATAAAAAACATGCACTTAGGTACATATTTTGATACAAATAATTAATTACATAAGCTTCGTACACTTTCGTAATCTTAAATGTTAGTTTTTCATAGCTTTAAAACTAACAGTTGTTGACTAATGAAGTATTGAGATAGTATGAACACCAGAAGGACACAGAAGTTGTTTTCTCATTAATAATGTCTCAGACCAGACACGATAGGAGATACTATGTTACTTAGATAGTTGCTACAGCGAAGACAAGTCGAGTCGCTCAGACAATGAGCGCCGTGGAGACGCCTCCGTTAAATCGTTTGTTATACATGCAGCTCAACACTCACAGTATGTAGGACGCGAATCTTGTCAATCAGTATAAATATCTAGAATTGTTTATTGCAATACAAAAATATAGTCGGCACGGGGAGCGTGCTCGGAGCAGCAGTCGGACGCACACTTTCAACTCAGGGTTCACACGCTTTGTTCAAATACAATGACTCTCTACGTTCTTGTTGTTTTCATTCAGACGACCTTTGTTGATAATAAACAATATCGCGACTTTAATGAAAGAAATCATGTAGCGTGAGATTTTTATATCATTTATTTTGCAATTGACGCATTCCTATTCTATTGTAATCTAACATGCGCCATTACGCGCACCTATAGAATTTTCCAAGGATTTTCATAGCCCAGTTAATTTTTCAAATGAAATATTCTTGTGATTTGCGTACTAATGTTGTAATAATTGTTAATACACCGTAAAACTATTCAGCAACAAACGCAAGGATTTCGCCGAGCTTCCCACGTCCGCGGAATTGGTTTACGTCAGTGCGCCTGCGCCCATTACGCCCAAAATATACGCTACGCGAGCTACACCCGCTTAAAAAGCGTGTCAATCAATTTACATTAGGCTCGTGATGACGGCGCTATACAGAACCAGTGAGTGCACAAGTTTGATCAGCAATAAATGGATCACAATGATGTAGTCGGGTTCTTGAAGTTCAGTGATATCCTTCATTTAATTAGAATTTTGGTAGAAGAAAGTTGTCGACCCGTTAGCTCAGTTGATGATTGCCTCACTCTGCTCCGTGTTCACTGTGTTCAACTGTTCAGTGCTGCAACAAGTGCGTTATGTAACGTGATTGTGTGAGATAGCTCGCGTGACATTTGCGCCGGCTGGGGACGAAGCGCGCAGCCTCCAGCTTCGCCCCAAATCGCCTTCTGGCCGTCGATCTGCTGAAGTGGGACACTTGCTCTACTCATGCGCCTTTTATAACGCTATCTGAGCGCCATTCGACAAATCGACACCAAACACTTGCAGTGCGCATGCCCACTGCAACATAACACACCACTTTAACCACTTGTATCGTATTGTCTACTTTCTAATGTGTATGACTGATTGCGTCTGTTATTAACTACATTCATTGACAGAATGAGAAGAACACCACACCTCTTTTCGAGTGCCTAGAACCAGAATTAGTTCTATCGGACAATGAAGACAATAGGTGAAAATTATTATTTGTATAAACGATTCTAAATGACACTCTATTAAACGTTTTCATTATCACCTTGGTGGATACCGTGCTATATTGTGATGACAATGCAAGAAGCTAAATGGATCGATCTCATCAATTCTTTTGTTATAGGATTATCTAATAATTATTTTTAAACACATTCTTACAACAATGGTCATTCAAGTTCAATGTAACAACGTCGATTTTGCTGCAGTTAACTAACTGCAAATGATTCTAATGGTGAAATGTAATTAAATACTGGGTGCTCTAAAAGAAAAATAAAATGTCCGCACCTCTAAGTAGAAATGCAAAGATTTTATTTTATCAACTGCTCTATTATGTTTAATTTGTCTATAAATATCGATCTGCTCATTTATGCTTACTTAACAGAGGAGGTTCGAGATCGAATCTTACGGAGCATGTTATGAAAACGAAGACCGGTTTCGAAAATGTATCAATTGAAAGCCCTCGCGCCCGCCGAGTGTATAATGTTATTGTGCAGCTCAGCCTTGCAACACTGCACGACGAGCCTGTTACATGACAGTTTGTCAGTCGCCACCACCCTGCGCCCGCGCCTCTCTGCAATCTCAGCCATAGCTCGTTCCACTTACACGCTACACTGCACCTAGCTGGGTCTGACCTCGGAATTAGAAGACTGAGAATTAATTCATGTAACACCTGAATTGTATTTGTTACACTAAATATTAAAAGTTTACTAATTTAATACCTATGACTGACTATTACAGAAATACATTCACAGTCATCTAATTCCAAAGTTAATGCAGTAGGTATATGAGCTAAAAATGCCCATACTTATCATTCATTATATTATTAATCATCAATTTATACTTAGTTATACCATCTTCAAGTATTTCTTAAACATATGTCACAAGACACTGACTCAGACTTACCCATCAAAGGAATACCTTTATCATAGCTACATTCATTACCGTTGTGGTTTTAATATGAAAATAATCAATCTACACCGTTTTTATATGTTGACCATTTGCATAACAGCTCATGAAGTTACTGGTATCGAAAATGTTGTATAATCGTTCCAAAATGATTACCAGTTGTAGGCAGGTAGCCACACTTGATTTGAATATGCAACCTCTTGTTTATTTCCAAATTCATTCATTAACTTGTCCATGGACAAGTCACGAGTTTAGGCCATAAATGTGACACGTTTGAGTAGATAGAGGTGTTTATGTTCAGAGTGCCCTTGGTAACTTCCTCGTGTCCGATACTCTATACAAACAACTGATCATTTCTAGCATTTGTTTATGGTGGTTTCCTTTTGAGAATCACGTGCGCACGCGCTCAAGCCGTGTAAAAATCGAATTACCGTTAGACATGTGTCATCGCGTCCTCGTTACGGCCGCCACAACTCTGCGGCAAACCTGTTCTTGCACTCATACCCTTATTATGCTCTCGTACAATTAACTAATTCGCAATCCAGAATGTTCCTACATCAAGTAATCATCGTACATTACCGACACATGGTAGTCTAAAGCCTGATCTCATGATGCCGTTGTCATCGAATGGAAATTTACAGTAAACTACGTTTTAATGTTAACTATAATGTCATTGATTTCACCTTGAACTGAATAAGATATTTCTATTTGAGTACAAAGATGTATCTGTACAAGTAGGTACCACAGTTACAGATGCAGAACGATATAAAAATGGCCTCAACATATATTTTAGTTGCACTTGCGATCCATTGATCATAGTGACACAGAAGTTATGTTTACGAACTTTTGTGACGTTTTCCTCGTGAAGGGAAGTCGATGGGTCGACATCGCGATGTTCATCTGCCGTGGGTGTTTTGACCAGTTTAATTAAACTCCTTGCACCAGTATGCAACTGTGGAATTTAGAGGAGCAGAGCCCCCTAGTGTTTCCAACAACATGTGTGAACATGTTCAGTAGATTTTTTTTTCAAACTGACCTACTACTCTCATAAATTTTTTCGCCACTATCGTGTAATTGACTTTATCTCCCAGAAATTATAACCATTGAATTTGATTTTGACACACTTGCTTGGTAATTTTGACACACTTAGGTATTTACTAAAATTAGTTATTAAGTTTTCGATGTTTTAAAAATACCCGATTATCATTACTTTTGAATCACCTTAGTTTAGGTTTTATTGTTATTGAATTCGAAATATGGCTAGATGGTGAAAACAAAATTATCTATGATTATATACAGAGTTGGCGTATTTAGCGACAGATGTATGTATCATCTGTTTCCAGAAGCGAGGCGGGCGCCGGACACGAAGCAGATGCAGACGTGGGAGCCCGAGCCAACTAGACGGCACCTACTATTGTTAAAGTTGAATTAACGGTGATACAACCGCTTAATGGAGTTTTATTACACATATCCAACAACAATGCTAAGCTAGCTCGAACATTAAAAGCCACTTATGTCGAGAAAGAAACTTTAAATTACGTATCTTTGCCCTCGATTACTTAGGATGAGCACAACAAGAAAAATAACTAGAAATAGTAATTGCCATAAGTCAATTCAATATTCTTTCAAATGTGTAACACTTACAAGTATGTACTTAATGGAACGGATATAAAAGATGCAAAGGCTGATAGGTGCATCATTCCCTGTACATTATATACCTACTTTCGTTCTAGTAGCCCATATTCGAAGCCGGTTCCACATAAACGCAGCAGCGGAAATCGAAACTCCGCGCTATCTTACCCCTACAAGTTGAAACAGTCGGATTTACAGTTAAGATTCGTTTAACCCGTACTTTAACCTTGGCGAAAATAGTGCGTATTCATATTACTCACAGCAGCTAAGCTCCATTGGAGGTTTTGACTCAAGTCTAAATAAATCTTTATCTTGCTGGCACGCTCTAGCAAATCTAAGTGCGTACGTATCGGCAAATCTGCTTGTTGTTATCAGATCTGCAGGTACGTAGTCAATGGCGATAAGATACTGACAGCAAAAAAATATTGTACCAACCTTAAGGTACCAACTTAAGTAACTTATATATAAACATGTAATTATGAAGTAGAGTCAACTGTTTTATTGATCTCTTTATTAGTCACTAGCATCTCGCCCCAGCTTCGTTCAGCTAATCAAAGACTACAGAGAATTTAAGACTCTTTGTAAAACAAAACGTGGGTCAAAATAACCTGCTACGGATCCTAATCACCAATTGGAGCACAACCGGCATGAATCTATGTTTTTCAGCTGTCGAAATGCGTGCCCAGTGTGGCAGCGATCCGCTAACGCAAATTAGACGGCATCGCCCTGAACCGACGCCATCGCCACGCGATGTTCCGAATAATATCCGGCTGCCAAATTACAAAAACCGATCACACACAATGAACTCTACCCGTTGACTAGCAAGCATCGCACCACCTACCGTACGTACGAAAGGAAATTGATGCTCAGTTTGATTATTGAAATATGACCTAACCTCACGTTGCAATTGTGAGGCAATAAAATTTGTGCTACCTATTAAAGTACTAGGTTTTTCTACAAAGACATGATTGTTCACGACATGTAACAAACAATAACATATAAGGTGATTCAAACGAAGCTGTCCGTCAACCGTAAAAATGTTTCCCAATCAATGACTACCTATACATATAGAAAGAGGTAGTAAAATTTGACGTCAACTGGGTGACCCTTCTGAGAAATATGTCATTTACTTATTCAGTGAAGTTCACAAATGACAAGCTATGACTCAACCGTAATGACGATGGAGACGCTGGACTTCCAAGGTGATTAAGCAGCATACTGATTTATCGTACGAACAACAAATGTACCAGTTACCGACCATCGTCACTTTCTAAAGATAAATGTTAATCATCAGCCGGACGTGTAACGTAAGCAACAACAATAACAATTAATATATCGTTGGTTCGGCTACCTGAAGTTCTAGTTTAATGGAATGGTAAGATACCACGTTTAAACTTTCAGTATAATAAGTTCCAAGATTTTTAGGCAGTCTTTAATACTTGTTTTCGAATGTATAGTATATGTAGGATACTATTAGCATGATTATGCGTTGGCTCTTTTTAGTTTTTCCTTGACAAGACAATCGATATAGTATCGAGGAAGATGTCATCAAGACGACGAACTGGGTGTAAAAATCGACAAAGCATATACTACAGACAGTTATACTTGTAGTGACAAATCATCCAATAAGTGGTTTCCCATTGAATCATGCAGAATGCACAAGATAATAAGCGTGTTACAGCTTTGTAATCATCCATACATTAATTCCAATCAGATCAAACCAGCTTAGTTACAAGGTGGCTACATCTTGCAACTACTTAGTATTCATAGGAGGCTTGCACAGAAGATGAGAATTTTGGGAGGAGAACGCCACGTACTAGGCGATCTACCGTTAGCCTTTATAACTAAATGTTTTTATAATGAAGTAGAAGTACCTACACTGGGTTTATCAGCCTTGTCTTCTCTTTGATGTTGCAGACTATTAATAATACACTGATTTATACCATGACACCGTAAAGCATTGGCCTCCTACTTATGAGATGACGATATCCACTGGCGGAATCGATTGTCAGAATTTCGGGATTCTGATATTCAGTACAAAATGTCATACCTACCCAACCATTCGCTTCAAAGCGCAGGGTTTTCATGAACTCGACTACTATCACATCCTCATAGTGCAGAAATATGCAGAGATACAACGTAAACAAGGTCTTCCAGTTAAACTGACTCATGTCTTTGTTATCTAATCGTTGTTTCCTCTTGTACAGCCATTTCGTATTGGCTATATCAGTCGCCTCTCCGATTGAAATTAAATATTTATATACGTAAAATATTGATGATGTTTTGAGTTGAGTGAGTGACTCATTGAAATACTGTGCATGTGATGACCTAGTTACTTTCAAATTTAGTTGTAATGCTATTAATCATCAGCTTTTCTTCTGACCCCCCGGGACTTTTTTCGTATTATAGTATTTTGAACATAGACTGTGTTATTTATCTGATTTGAAATCAATTGGATTAAGACATTTTTACCTGTTTATTTCTAAATGACTTTTCCGTTATCAATCTGATTGATTATGAAATAAAAATTCGCAGTGTTCGATACTTGATAGCATTAAATCCTTTAGATACGATTGGTTATTCTAATGTAATTTAAATACCTAGTGTTTTATTTCTACTCTTCCTCAATAAAATGGTGTTAGTGTAAGACAGACATAAAAATGTAGGAAACATGAATGTACAGTTTAGGAGCACGATAAAGCCTTTAAGGTGTTAAAAATTAACTTTACAAACTATAAGGGGTGCTTTAATTAGACCATTGGATTGAATAACTTTTACTATGGGACCAAGCTTTAAATCGCGAAAAAATATTTGCTGTTCCATAGTAAAGTTTAATACCTACTGTATGGGACAGCTGTTTTTTTTTTCGCGATTTCATAGCTGGTCCTATAGTAAAAGTTATACAGTTCAATGGTGTATTTAAAGCGCCTCTTAAAGTTAATTTTTTAAACCTTATATAAGTACAGGAATTGTATTGTATTTTACATAGTTTTATGTGGGCACTAGGTACTTAGAGTTTCACTTTACTCATACTACAATGGATGATAGGTAGGTACCTGTCCACCCTAAACACATCACATATAATGCACAGCTCTTGTGTGTATAATGAATGTTTAAATGTAGTGAACAAAGCAATAATGTGTTGAATACAAAGAACACAATACATGTACAGATATAACGCAACTATAATATAACTATGTATTTGTCACTACTAATGTATGTAGTTAGGTTGCCATAAAAATATGTATATTAGTGTTGTGACAGTGTGCGTGCGTTGTGTTGTGTGATGTGATGTTATGTGTGTATGAAGCGCTTATCGCTGGGCAGGAAGTGGCTTGGTTTATTATTCGTGTCGTGCATCATGCGACTGCGTGCGGCGCGGGCGCAGCGACCCGCTCCAGGATAATTGCTACGTCTCTCCTACACCGACAGATACCTAGGGCGACACTAACGGAACACGCAGATAATATCTTTAATTAACTGAGAAAATCATACACGTCAACGTTTAGATACTTAGGTACTAGATACACAGAGCATAAATATTGGTATCGAAGCGGCTCCATCAATCGTAGTTATCTGGGAAGTTATGGACATTGAAATGTTGAGTAGGAAATTGACTAACTATCGTCTGGACAACATGTCCTCAACAGATAAGAAATAATCAGCCGTTAACGCTTTATCAGTTGCTCCGTAAATAGGGTTCTATGAATCTATTTAGATAAAACGAAAAATGAAACAGATAAAATAGAGTCCTTCTCCTGTTTCTAAAATTTTACCTACTTACATAAATTGTTGGTTCTGCTCTGTCACTATATATTTATAAATGTACATGACATGGAACATTCTGGCAATAAATATTCAGTTCCAGAACTCCTGTTTGCTTAAGATTTCAGAAAACAAACCAAACTTGTTCTTTATCGAGAAAGTTAAAAAGTGAACCACTTGTCTGTTTGGCCTATTGAACTGGACACATTTTAAGTAACCACCTAGGTTCAGGTACTTACCATTGGAACATTGCTTAACTTTTGTTTCATAGATTGTTGTTGTATCAAAAATCAATAATTCAAACTAGGCTGAGAATCAGCACATTTTGAACGTCAAAGTTACAAGAGACAGTCCCCCAAAACGCCCGTCCTTCATCACTTCCTCCACCAGCATGCGTAGCATGCCCACCATAGAAACGGGTTTTGTCGACGGAAGAATAGACAAAAAGACAGCAATCACAATCTGTCATTATGTCTATTCTTCCGTCGACCAAACCTGTATAAATCTCGTTTCTATGGTTGTCATGCTACGGGTGCTGGGAAGAAGAAGTGGCGCAACCAACTTCCCAGCAGCACAGCTGTCTGTTCAGTTCAGAATTACTATTTAAGTACAAAATGATGAGCAATGTCGGAGATAATCATGAACTATTTATGTCCATAGCCAGTCAATAATATATTCCTTCATCTGTTTATCAGTAAATTCCAGTCCAATGAATGTCAAATCCTGAGGGACAACTATTTCTGGTCCCAAGATTGTATCTCCCTATTTCAAAATAAATACTTAAAA
The DNA here is from genome assembly GCA_949152455.1 of Lithophane leautieri. Lineage (NCBI taxonomy): Eukaryota > Metazoa > Arthropoda > Insecta > Lepidoptera > Noctuidae > Lithophane > Lithophane leautieri. Next base: position 11,546,173 of record OX424459.1, read on the forward strand.
CTTTTATTTAGGTATGTACTTATAATATTTTGACTGTTAGATAGCCAATAGGGCAAAAGGCTCCTAACAGAGTGATTAGACTTCTACAGTCTAATCACTCTGTTAGGAGAGATGGCGTGTATGAAGTCTTGAGGATAGTAAACAATATTCTACCCACGGTTAGGTATTAGAGTAGAGTAGGTATGAATTAAGTATCCAGAATCACAGTAGGTACTGTCTGTTCTAAAAAGTATCTGATAAAAATGTAAGCAAACCCTGTTCAGATTTAATTCTTGCGCAATCACTCAATAAACGGAATTAGTAACACATGCATCGATATTTAGAAGGTCAAACTCACCACTTTTTACAACAACTATTGTAACTATTGTAATTCAGTTGATCCTTATCGTACCTATCTACCTATCCTAGCTAGATCTACTACAGGCTAGCTCTATATCTAGCAATGTACTCCGTAGACTAATTGCCAGTCAATGCTTTTAACCGACTAGTCTATGGTACTAACTCATGACCAGTCTCGGATAACAAATGATGGTAATAAGCAGTTCTTTACATTGTAGAGATGTAAATTAGTGCAGCAAATTGACTCGTGATATCTTAGCTAGACCAATTAGTTTTTATCAGTCTAAGCAGTGAGGCTAAAAAAGCAGCCACAACTTGCTCCTTCCGTACAATGACGATAATTTTCAGTAGATAATGACAGGAGTACTTACTGAAAATAAGCTCACTGGAATAATAGCACTAGCAGCATCTCGAGATAAACAATAATATTTGACGGTTAACTGAGTGTTTATCATGTTTATTGTTTAGTTGGATGTGGACCGCAGCGGGGCTCCCCGCTCCCGCCGGCCTCCCAGGCCAACTGGTTTGACTGCAGGGTGCTCCGAGCAACTTCGGGTCAACCACTCACCTTACTCACTTACTGATCCAAACACGTAGGCTGATCGGCGAAATACACCTACGCGATACTTTCTTACTGAATTTGCAGCTACCTGAGGCCGTATTACAAGATTACAGTCCTTCGTTTTTTCTTCAAACTGATTTTATACGCAGCCATCATTAGCAATCCAACCACTAGCCTGTATTTCTGTCGAATTACACAAACGATATTTTATACCGTTTATCTTTGTACATACATTAACTGGAAGAGACAGCCTCCTTGGTTTAATGGTCGCAAGTGCTACTGTTGATCCAATACCAATACTAATGCCCGAAATCAGGCACTATTATGTGTTTTTTCCATCAGGAGATTCTCAGTAGCAGCCCGGAGTCGGATTTGTGTCCGGTTGATGGCAACAGGCTCGCCCTCTTTTACATGGGCATACCTAACAAAATGTTAGTACGTAAGTATTTAAGTACCTACACCTCTCTGCCTATCTCTTCGAGAAAATCAGGGGTGTTGTTGTAGTAAAAAAAAGACACATTGGACAAATTTCAGGACATTTTGTACTGTCTACTTTTGACAAGCAAGAATAGAAACATTTAATCTTAATACGTTTTCGGCAGTACGATAGCGCAAATACACGATTAGTAAAATCCTTACTTGATTAGATGAACTTAAAATGGTGTGACCATTAAATAATCAAGATTAACACCGATTTCCTGATAAAGTTACAAAAACGGAGTAATCATTTGTTTATGTAATAAACAGAAGTATTTAACGATTTAACAGTTACCACTCTGTGGACAACGTTCTGTGACATCTGTGCACTGTGCTTGACTTGTTTTTTATTTACGACCTTTCTCTGAAGTACAGAATAATGATACTTCAATAAATAGCCAGTCAAGTGTATAAAAACATCTTAGTAAACGAGATGAGAACCATTTGCGTCCGCACTAAGCAGGGATGTGTGGGACAAAAAACATAAAAATAAATAAGAGGAGCAGTCAGTGAGCCCGCAGCCGCAACTTGAGATGCGCGCGCGCACGCCCTCGCAGATCACTGTGCCCTTCAAACGACTCCAAACTGCTTACACCCGCTAACCGAACCTTTAAAATAATAAAACAATTAACGAAACCTTCGGTTTCTATAGTTTATGACGAGTCACACATTAAATTACTTTCCAAATGATAACGCCCAAACAACTGCCGAATGTAGATACTGTAGGTTAAAAAATAAAACAGACGTCTATTAAAGAGTTAAAATGTCTACAGTGAACCGGATGAGCTAATCAGCGCAAAATGACTCACACGCATACAAGCAAGCTCTCCCGTGCGCCTGCGTACGACTACGACAACACCCGCCCGTATTATGTGTACTGTGGAGCTCTGTAGGGCTACCAGATAACTATCACATGGAGGGCGACACCACCGGCTGAGGAAGCCATTGTTTATAGGAATTTGGGAACTGAAATAGAATCAGATTGTGCATATTAATGTTCTGACATTTCATATGCGTTTTTCGAGTGATGTTCTGTAAAAATCCCATCGTGAGAACTTAGGTGAACCGTAAAGTGGGCTGTCAATAGTGTCAATCCCAATCATTTAGTGGAATGACAGCTCACATCACCTAAGTTTTCATGGTGATATTTACACAGAATAGAACGGCTCTTCTTTCAACTAAGCAACCCTGCCGATCGATTCTGTACAAATTTCTAGTCTCTCTCTCTCTCTCTCTCTCTCTCTCTCTCTCTCTCTCTCTCTCTCTCACACTCTCTCTCTCTCTCTCACTCACTCACTCACTCTCACTCACTCACTCTCTCACTCTCTCACTCACTCACTCTCTCAGTCACTCACTCACTCTCTCTCACTCTCTCTCTCACTCTCACTCTCTCTCTCACTCTCTCTCTCACTCTCTCTCTCACTCTCACTCTCTCTCACTCTCTCTCTCTCACTCTCTCTCTCACTCTCTCTCTCTCTCTCACTCTCACTCTCTCTCTCTCTCTCTCTCTCTCTCACTCTCTCTCTCACTCTCTCTCTCACTCTCTCTCTCTCTCACTTCACCTACGTTATCTTAGATTTTACATAATAGATCGGCTGTATTCAAGGTAACAAGGTGATGGTGAACTCTTCTCTCACACGCTCTTTACAATTATTATGGTGAGTACTATCGCAGATAAACTACCTAGTGGCGTATTAAGAGCCAGAATACGTTGCGATTGTGACGTGCACTGTGCTGCACTTCTAGCCACTAATCCACATCATCGTTCTCCTGCCCTTATAGGGGTATGAGGAACAGGGTGTAAAGTTCACTCATCCACCATAGAAAAGGGAGGATCCTCCGACCAGACGGGTGTTATGTCTAGCGGGCAACTGCCCAACGATTGATGTCGGGTTCTTGTATATACAGGGTTACTGGTAACTCGACGTATTCCTTGCAGGACGTCATAGTAGGGTTAAAATGCAACAAATTAAGCCACCAAATGTTCTACCGAAATTCAGTAGTTTTTGAATTAGTTAAGAGTTTTAGAGCTAAAAATTACAAAAAATTAAATGTTTTGTTAGTGATATTTGCCAAAGTTTTAGGCATTATTGAACTTTTAATTATTAACAAAGGTCTGCTACGGCGTCAACTATGATAATAACTTAAATTTCAGTACAGTCGCGCCGTAAATCATTTTTAAATTGGTTTCAAATGGTTTAATCTGGGATTTTTCATTAAAAAACTAAAACTTAACTAGTTCAAAAACTACTGAATTTCGGTAGAACATTTGGTGGCTTAATTTGTTGCATTTTAACCCTACTATGACGGCCTGCAAGGAATACGTCGAGTTACCAGTAACCCTGTATATCCATTGCACGGTAAACTTTAATAGCGCGATGCAGGATTTACGTGACGTCAGGTGTTTGTGTGACGTCAGGCCTTTTTGATGCGTAGTTCATATGTGGCGATGTAGGTACCGCCACAAAGCTAAAAGTACAATTGCAATTGCAAGTGCAATTTATTTGGGGTCGGCACAACATGTCCCTCTTCCATACTTCTCTATGGGTCGTCATTTCGGAAGTCACTCTCTTTCTAGCCATATCATCTTTTACACAGTCCAGCCATCGTTTCATTGGTCTTCCTCTACTCGTACCTATAGCCATCCAAATTCATACTCAAAACTTTCCTGACATTTCCCTCATTCCTCCGTATGACATGGGCATACCATGACAATTTATTATCATTGCAAACCACAATGGATGTGTTAAACATACCTAACTATTACACTCTTTAAGATGACCTAACATGTCAAATGCTTATGCTCTTAATCTTTAGTAATAAAGCAAATAATTAAGGTCTTTAAATTAAATATAATAATGTAGGTAGGTACACGATTGTTGGTAGAGTAATTAAAATGATTAAGACGCGTGAGGTAGATATAATTTTTATTTAGCGCAGTCATGGATTTCTAGGATTGAAAATATAACATCGTACATACGCAGATATAGCTATCGCAGATTTCGTCATAATAAGAATCACGTCGATAACAAAGGCAGTACCAGTAGCTACCTACCTATCAAACTACGTAACTGTGGTTAATATGTTATATTGAACGTAGGTACTATGTTATCTTCGCTACTTGATTTCTTTTTGGCAAACAAAACATTATCAATCACCAAAGTCAAAATGAATAAAATCACAAGATCAAATCCAAATGACGACCCGGCTTTATTTCCCTTTCGAAATTAACCTCCCGGGAACGTCCTACTACAGGGATAGAAAGTATCCTAAGTCTTAACTCAGTTCATGGTCTACCTGTGTGCCAAATTTCATCGAAATCCGTTTAGCCGCTAGGCGTGAACAGGCAAGATTCGTAGAATTACTTAATTGGAAATCATAGGTTGAAATATTGAGAGGAAAGGTCATTTAATACCTCGGTTAATTGGGTGAAAACCAATTACCGATTTCTCACGCGCTATTGTTTTATGCACTAGGTAGGTACGTAAATTAAAATTGGTGCCTAGTAAAAAATACAGGAGAATTGATTATTGCAGACAAAACTTGCCAACTAGATAAATATTGTTAGAGCTAATCGGTAAGGAATAGTTTCCAATTAAATTCTCCAAGTCCAAGTATTGCGTGATTGATCTTGAAATCGTTTTTTTCGTGGCTTCATGTCGTCGGTCGTCACAGGCTTGGACCTTTACTTGCGTAAATCGTTGAATGTTGAAGTACTTACCTTGCCTTCACAATCTAACTACATGAACTGCATCCGCACCGATTTTACCGCCAGTCCGTGGCATTGAAACAAAGAACTGGCTGATTTCAATGGTTTCACTAATTGCCGTAAACACAATTACAACGGAAAACAGGTAGGCTTCAATTATTTCCTGATAAGTAGCGTTTCTGGTGATAATTATTATCAGTACAATGCTGTTTGATTTTACTCTGTAGGTATTGGGTCCATAACATGTGGCGTTTCTGCCTACCCCCATGAGAAGAAGGCCGTGAGTTTATGTATGTATGTGTGTATTGATTGCGTTCCAAAATACGCACTTGAATTTAATTATCTAAAGGTACCTACCTCATAAATAACACACGGTAAATAACTAAGCACAGTTAGCAACCAATGCCATTATAAATCATCTGTCTATATCTCACATCCAGGAATAAGGACAATGAAATGAAAATTAAATCTATGTGGTAAGGCACCTACGCTGCGTGTGTGTACTTACACGGTATTGTTAGATGGCTAAAGTTTGTATGACAGCTGTATCTAAATCGCGACTTTGGCCGTGACTATGTCGTAATACATCATCACAAATTCTCTGTCTGCTTTAAATGAATTATTATAATAAGAACTGTGATCCAAATTACTATTTCTTCCGTGTGACGCATTGCCGGCCGTCCTCAATGCACCAGATGACAAAGTTGATACTATTTATTAACTGCTACAAGCATTTTTTCAATCTTTCTTTTTACTACAATAGGGCCCAAATATTCCAAAGATTCCAACAGCAAAGCCATGTTTGTTGGCGCAACATATTTCACTAAAGAACAGCCGATGTGAATGAATACAGATCGACTAACATTAATAAAGTAAGGCAATCATTATGTATGACAGTGCGTAACTGCACACATGTACCGTATCGGAATCTTCCGTAATCTTATAAAAATAGGGTAGTTGGACGGTTGGACGTGATTCATCAATCTATAGTTGATATGCTTGTATATTGTTGGAGAATGTCACGTCGAAGTTGTGGAGCCTCCTGCTAGGTATACTACTAGGTGACTCTAGACGTTGTAAAGAAACGCACTAATGTTGATAGAAAAACTATTAATTATGTATTTATTTATACCTCCTTATTATCCATACTAATTTACTAATTATATTATATTTTTAATGCGAAAGAAACTATATAACTCTTATCTCTTCACGCCTCCACAGCTGAACGGATCGCGATGAAGTTTGGCACACAGGAAGACTATGGTCTACTTGTACACCACCACCACGCGAGCAAAGCCGCGAGTAAACGGTAATCATTAATGACGGTTATATTAGCAGAGAGCCAGAGATATTGAAAACCGCGGGGGGGGAGTGCCGGTGGCATGGCGGGAGAGAGGAAGGGGCATGACGTCAGATACACGCAGCATCAGTCCGCAGACCTGTGCGCCCGCGCCGCTGCGCCGCCTCTCTGCGCAACCAGTGCTGCTCCCACGTTCACTTTCTATTGAGCCATCAACGCACCGGGGACATTACGGCTCTACAGCTGGTGCCTAATTTGTACAAAATATAAATGGTTTATATAAATCTATATTATAGCCCATACTAATCTCCTTTATTTTATTTTCTGTGTCTGAGTAGTGTACGAGTAGTGAGTGCACTTTCGAAAATCCTTAGTTAAAGTTGATAAAGTTTTCAAACGTTTGCATCAATAAACACTGGGCTCATTTATCTAATTCTGTTGTCCGTTTCAGAGTCTAATTCAACAATTTAGGGCAGCCCATGGTTTAACATCGATTATTTTCATTGATCGCAGTTTATTCCTCCTCTACCGCGTGTTAGTGTCGGGAGCATTGGCGGTTTGCCATCGCAGTAACCGTGACTCAACCATATAAACAAACCTGATTCTTGACTATGACGGGCTGTTGTGAGACGCGCTTCGCATATTTCAATACAATTAACGACTTGTAGCTGCTACACCAGCGTTTTTTTGCCAGTCTCGTGTGAGAATACACACGATTTCACCGGGAAACGCGGTGTTGAGATGATACCTTTCGCTCGACTCGACGGCAGATAAAGAACAGCAAAAACTGTTGTCCCACTTCCCAATGACCTTTGTTACAACAGCTACTTACTAAAATACCTACCTACCTACATTGGTCTGTCAATCGGCGTGGGCCATTCTTGCGAAAAGTTGCTTCAGTGATGAAAATAAGTCATCATACCATGATACTAAAACATTTCTCAATTTGGAGTACACGATAGTGTTCGTAGTAAATTATCAAAAGATTTTCATCGTACATTCAAGCCGACATTGAACTTAGTGTTGTCTGCGCAAGAAAATTGGCACAGGACCAAATGTCAAGGAGCAGAACTTTTAATTAGTTTTTCATCGCATTTTAATGAAATAGTGATTGAGTCCGTGACGATACGGACGTTTAAAAGGTGCTCTTCCGAAGGCGACCGCAACCGCAAACCGCAAGCGGCAACGTCGGTCGCCCAATCGCAATGTTCGCATTGACAGACGCAATCGAAATCCAAGATGGCAGATGGTACGATTTTTTTGAGAACAACCGCTGCTATTTTGTATTTTTGCAACTGCACCGATTACCTACTTAAAAAATCAACCCCTGAGTATCCGCACGTATCCTAAATACAAATCTGTTGTTTTGGTGACAATATTATTAGTAATCTATTTTGATAACTAGATTAGGTACGTCGATACTGTAACCTTCCACTGACAGCATCGCAAATATTTTGCGAACCCATTGTCCGAGTCCCTTGTGACGTACCATCGCACAACGGCCGATTTCGAAGCCATTATCTGAGTCCCATGTGACGTACACACGGCTACACATCAAGCTATACAATTCCAGTATAAGCTGACCTCGCATTATACGGAAATCCTTTACAATGCGAGATCAGCATAAACTGGAAATTTATAGCTTGATGTGTAGCCCTGTGTACCATCGCAAAACGGCCGATTTGACGATAAAAAAGTCCACGTCGTCCGCATCGGTCAAAGCTCAATATTACCAAAATTTTATCTGTAAAGCTCGATCCTAATCCTAACTATTATTATAAATGCAAAAGTGAGTTTGTTTGTTTGTTACGCTATAGCGCTAAAATGGCTGAAAGGATTTGGATGAAATTTGGCACATGGATAGACCATGACCTGGAATAGGACATAGGATTATTTTTGTCCCGATATTTCCACCGCGGGGCGTAGCTAGTACGATCATAATTGTGTCAATGCCTAGTGAAAAGCATAAAAACTGTAAAGCAACTGACATTGCGACCCTCACCCCTCGAACCACGTGCGTCCCTTTACATGTTTTATGAATGAGCTTAACAATTTCTGCAACTTCCTTCGTTACTTTCGAAACAAAACAAAGGTTATTAGAAAAAAAATACACTTCCGGAATATGGATGAAGACGAACTTCGAACGCTTTGCATGGTGTATCTGTGAAGAACGTTGTTGGTTGCATATTTGTATCCCCTTGTGTTCTATTTATTTGTTTAAAATGTGCAATTATTAGTACTTAGAATAAATTTAAAAAACTTACATATGTACAAGGTAGGTATACTACCTATATCAACGTATGTTATTGCGATAAATGAGGATTAGATAAATTACAGGAGCCACAGTCATCGCTACGCTTCTTGAGTCTGATTTCTTATCCGCCAATACTCTATTAGCTTATTAGAATATCGTTTTAATAAAATACAACGCTCTGGGTACTTACCTAGTTAGAGAATATATTTGTATAATATATTATTATCATTGAGGAGAAAATCACACATAAAAGTATCGTAAGGGCTTGTAGGACACAAAACTGCGTTGCGACGTCGCATCGCAAAAATCTGCGACCTAAGATTTTCATATGAAAGCTTCTGCGTTACGAATTCGCATCTCGCCGATACGCAGTTTTGGGTACAAGCGTCAAGTCAAAACACAAAATAAATCTGCCTAGCCTTTTCCCAAATATGTTGGGGTCGGCTTCCAGTCTAACCGGATGCAGCTGAATACCAATATTTTACATGGAGCAACTGCCTATCAGACCTCCACAACCCAGTAACTGTGTAATACGATACCCCTTACCCTTGGTAAGACTAGTTGTCAACAACTCGACTGGTTGTCTAGCTTAACCCGCTGGATCGACCCGTACGGCTGTTATTACTTAGCCACGAGCTCAAGTTTTATTATTTAATATACACAACAAACCAATAAACATAAAATCTTATCAGTTTATGCCTTATCTATGACTGAGCAAAATTGAATTGAAGGAACAATAGATTGTCCTGTGTCTGCGACAACGGTAAAATTAAAGTAAATTAATAGTAGTATATGGTAGTTTATGAAACTGTTACATTTCGGGGATTATTAAAACACTAGTGTGATAAGTCGAGTGTTTTAATACCCATCTTGTTATGTGCAGAGAGTAGATAAAAGGGATTTTATAAATAGTAATACTATGTAATAGTAAGTACTTACATCAAAAGATCTGCAGCTGCATTGAAACGGTTCATATTTTATTGTTTTAATCTTAGATTAATTCTTAGATTATAATATAAGGATTAATTAGCTTCTTTCTGCTGTGTGATTGATGTGATATTTAAAATCCATATTCTGATATTTGATCCCCTGATTTGCTCTAGAATAGGTACACCCCCCATCAGACTTATAACAACATAAATATTCAAAAGCCCAGCAGATTGTGTATAAAAACTTAAAAACCGTTGACGATGAAATGAAGGTTATTTCTCGTTCCGTGTGATCCGTGACGACCGTAACTTTACAAAAACGAACGCAAATGCACACTATCCTAATTTACCTGGCCTTATGAATCAAATACCATTTCATAAAGAGTGGCCCAGTATGTATCGGTTAACCCGAGTAACATGTGTCATAGATTTCTTTATGTACTAAAAGACAGATAAGTCATAGTTTCACTTTTTTACAACATTAGCTTTGACTTGTTTGGCAGTTATTCGTATCGACATCGCATGTTCGGTCCTACAATAGTGCCACTAATTCACGCACGCGAATCTTATAATAATAACTAGACACGTAGCTAGCTGCTCGTGATATTCAATTCGATATGGTTTCACTTCTGATGAGTAGGTAGGTTCTTCTGTCACAGATAACGCACTCGTCAATACTTTTCTTTTGCAGTTGAACGGATTCGTTTTTGTTCATTGGAGAGATTAAAATACGTAATAATTTCTACTTTATCAGGTTTGCTTCAATTGTGGCGATGATATTTCCGCGATCTTTGCACCAATTCAATGATCATTGTTACAAAAAATCAATCATCACAGTTATTTCGAGTCTAGGTAGGTATTTACAAACCCTTATTTGCGAAGTGGGGAAAATATTAATGTTGCGCTCATATCAATTATACAGACCACCAGCTATGAAATCGAATTTCGTTCATTATCCGAGTCAATATTCCGTACGCACCTAACTACATACGTAGTATTTCATTTATCAACAATGCAACTTTTTGTGATGATTTTTGTAATGTTCAGTGTCTACGTCTACCTACCTAGTGAATTGTAATCCTAACATGCAGACAGGAGTCCCCGATCATCGCGGCCTGGATCTATACTCCAGGGCTTTTATATCTAGCCTGTCAGGGTTGCGGGGAAAGTCCGAAAGGAATACCGGGACCTTGGCAACAGGCAACTGGAACACGGGTGGGTTTTAGTCAGTAAAAGTCTGACACGCCCTTCCGCTCCGCCCAGAGCGGGAGAAGTCATTGGACGATTTAACACAATAAAAAAAAAAAGGGCTGTTATATTTGTATCCTACTTCCAAAAGTTGCATGCCTGTCTTGGAGTAAAGATGTAATTTTTAGGGTTCCGTACCCAAGGGTAAAACGGGACCCTATTACTAAGGCTCCGCTGTCTGTCCGTCTCTCACCAGGCTGTATCTCACGAACCGTGATAGTTAGACAGTTGAAATTTTTACAGATGATGTATTTCTATTGCCGCTATAACGACAAATACAAAAAAAAACAGAATAAAATGTATATTTAAGAGGGCTCCCATACAACAAACGCGATTTTTTTGGCATTTTTATAGATAATGATACGGAACCCTTCGTGCGCAAGTCCGACTCGCACTTGGCCGGTTTTTATTAATCTATTATTCGACATTTCACCACGTTCCTACTTGGAGAGACGAAACTGCCCCGTTGGTGTCGTGGTCGCATGCGCGACTGCTGAGCGTGGGGTTCTGGGTTCAATTCCCGGGTCGGGCAAAGTGTTATTGGGTTTTTCCATTAGGAATTTCTTAGTTACAGCCCGGAGTTTGGAAGTTGGCGGTGCCTTAGAAAGCACGTTAAGCCGTTGGTCCTGCGCGTGATCTCTGTCCAATCGTGTAAGATTGCCGTCCCATCGGACTATGAGAGTGAGGGAAGAGAGAGTGCACCTGTATCTGCGCACACACTGCTGCACATTAACATCTCCCGCGCGGAAGGCTACTCTCCGTTGAGATTGGCTGCCGTGGCCGAACTACGGTCTGGAGGACTATACTGTACTTGGAGAGAGGGTAAGGGTACCCCAATAATTACTTACCCATAGTCGTCGCTACGATCTTACAATACTTAACACGATTAGGCATTTTAATTAGTCTTTAGGTACCTACACGTTCTATTAAATGAAAAATTTAAAGAGGTAAGCGGTGAGTTGGTTACTCTAACTACTGAAGTAGGTATAGATAGGTAACAATTAAAACTACACAGTCGATTCTTTGTATAGGTACAGAAAAAATCATTTTGATAAATTCATCCCCTGAAGGGGAAATTTCGTTTATACAGCTTGGCCCGTTTACAGGTTCTTTTTAGAAGCCTTAGAAGCCAAGTGCTTTCCAAAATACCCTCATGTAAGAATTTAAAAACACTGTCGAAAATCAGCGATGATATTCTTTTTTCACACACAAACAATGCACCTTCTATGTTATCTCCCCACTACCCATAGTTCTCTGGAAGAGAATTCTGTATTTTTTATGTTGCACAGTGTTTAATAAAAATATAAATAAAAAATAAATGACGCAACTTACGCCACAGCGTCTTGGAGCAGCCTGAGCCTGCATCACAGCATAGGTCAAACCATGTTAGGAGCTCAGTCAAGGCAGTTCCCGCCTACATATTATGTTGCGTAATTTATGCGCCTAGAATCAGTTTTCAACGAATCGTTTCACGTGATATCTGAGAAATGTTTGTACCTATACCCCATAATAATACCCCATAATTTATGTTCTTAATTTTTTTTTGTTTGTTTATATTTAATTCAGACAGTCATGCGTAATCCATCTCCGCAACAGGAACTTAAATCGGACACTTAACACGTGGCAAGGAACTAAGGTCGACTACTGCTCGAATTCTAAATATCTGGGTGTGACACTTTATAGGGCCTTAACTTAGCTTAAAAGTCACACGGCCACAAAACAAAGCTGAATGTCGGGTCCTGAAATAATTTTCTACGTCGCCTAATTTCCAACTACTGGGGAGCAGTAGCCAATGCTCTTCGTGCAACTGGCGTGGCGTGTCTCTGCGCTTTTCTGCTGGCGAATTTGCGTGCTCAGTGTGTGTGTCATCGATCCGCTCATGCCAAGCAAGTAGATTTTGCGCTAAATGAGACGTGTCGGAAAATATTGGGATGCCTTATAACCTCCACCCGCTAGTCGGTATTGCACCAACTGCCGTAGTGTCGCACGCGCGCTAATAAAAGAGACCCAAGAATCCGTTTCCCGACATCCCCTCTACGACCACACCCAGTAGACTAAAAAGTCGCAAAAGCTTCTTCTCAAGTTCTACAAAGTCAATTCAAGTCATGCCATTTGAAGAGCGAAGCAAATTGTGGGACGAGAGGTATCCACCACCTCACGACTGAGTAAACCTCCAAAAACACTTGCCAGGTCGTGAACTGCAGTGGCCTATTTGGAAAGCATTAAATCGATTGCGTACCCAAGTTGGCCGCATCAAATATAATCAAGCGAAATAGGGTATTATCGATTCATCCAACACACAGTGCGAGTGGAGTGCTCCAGAAGTCCAGTCAGGCAATTTCTCTTCTGCTGGAGTGTCCTTCCTAAGTGTCCGTTCACCTACACCCTCGACGAAGCGAACAACTCCTCTGACGCCGCAATAAACGTGACCACCTACTAGGCCCAAACAGTATAGGTAATATAAGAAGTAGGTAGGTAGAGATATCTTGACTTATTTGGCTACTCACCGAAAAGTAAAGAATATCATCGTTTGTCGTTCATGAGTGCACGCATTCGATAAATTCCATTCATAACAGGAAAGCACTTATTTGATATTAAATTAAAAGCATTCAATGTAATAAGTAGTACCTCTGCACCCGCATTGATTGTTTCCATGAGAACGTTCAAGCCATGAGAACTGAGGAGAGCACCGCGCCATTCTGTCGTTCGTAAGTACGAACTGAGTAAGTAAACAACGGTTTCATTATTCGAACCTGCGTACATATTGTGCCAGTGTTAACAATATTCTGGCATTGTAACACAGATTTCGAGAGGTTTGATTTTATATTTAAGTGGGTAGGGAACGTGCTCGAATTATTATTTTTGCAGCACTTGAATTATGTTACTCAACGTTAGGGTATAATTTTTATTGAACTGATGTAGCGTATAATGTTATGTTGGGTATTTATAGCCGCCCGTGCCCCACACGCAGTAGCATCGCGCGAGGTGCGCGGGAGACTCGACGAGACGCATCTATTCCAGGCGAGACCTTGCATGCTCCTCGAAAACATTTCCAATATTTACTTAATTACAATAAGAAAGCATAGGATCCTTTAATGGAATGTTAAAAAAAAGTTTTAGTTATAGGTCAAGTAAATGGCATTGATATTAGACTTAGTTCTGCGATAATGTACCAATCCACATCCCCATATGTTTTTAGTTTGAAATTGCCATTAAGCTTTGTTTCCACTAACCGAATGTTAGTTGTGATTTTTTTAATATAATTCGGTGTGTCTGACACTAGCTTGGCCACCATCAGGGATTTTAATTTTGATAACAAAAAAATTGTCGCTAATTATTCGTTTGTCGCCAAATATCAGAATTTGTCGGTCACTGGTTCAAAAGTTATAAAGGTAATTACCTATACTTGACTTAAATCACAAAACGAAAAATCTGGAAGCAAGAAATAATTAGGTAGGTACTTACTCACATATTCCAAAAACTATTTAAATACACGGCAGGTACTTACATAAATTAAATCGACGGCGGCGGTATAGAAATGTGAAGGCACAAAGTGACTTGATTACACCTGGATGAATAAACAAGTTGCGGACTCAAGTGAGTCATATTCTTATGCATATTAGTCCCTGTCCGCTCCACCTCCACAAGTCCCTTCAATGGTTTGCTGACGAACGTGACGATAGCCAAAATACATTCATTGAAACTTATAAATTCATTATTGCTATTTCCTACTTCACCAGTGATGTTTCAGATTCCAAAATGTAGGTAAGTAAGTCCAATGCAGCAAGGGCAGATCCACCGTAATTGTGGGCACGATGGGCATGCCCACAACCCTAATTGAGGTCGATAGGCTAGTGTACACAGGACACACACACATTATTTTTGTGCGAGCATATAACCTTACTAAAGGAGACTGGGCAAAAGTGGTATTTGGACTTATAGCAATATGGTTTTCATATTTAATGCATCGATCGTGAGCGACTACTAATCCAACGTAACCACAACCTTTTTAGAGGGTTGGATCCGCTCCTGCAATGCAGACATTCATCACGTGTTGAACTTATACCTACGTGCATGATTCGATTTTGAATTAACATTCAGGTGTAGAGGTATGAAAGCTAGCCGAGGGGAAACATTGTGTAGATATTTTCCTTTGTGTAATGTAATCAATAACGCAGCCCGCAGCCCTTGCCACCGTCTAGCAATGTAACTATTACTGTATAACTATTACACAATCTAGTTGGGATTGGGGACCTATCAGAGATAGGTAGGTCTGTTCACACTGTACCTAATACATAATTTCAGAACATAATTTCAGAAGTGATGGAATGAAATATTTACGATTAAGTACATAGGTTCTCTCGTAATAAAGACAAAAAAAATCCAATAGTTATGTAGGTATTGTACTACTTATTCTAGTTGTGTATGAGTTCATGTGGTTTTTAAATGGCTAAATAATAGAAGGAAACCCCGGTATGAGATATCCGGACCAGCCGGCCTATTCCGTAAACACCTCACCGTGAAAACTTAGGTGAAGTGAGCTGTCAATCCCTAGCGTCCAGCCGGGCTATTCTGTAAACACCTCACCGTGAAAACTTACGTGAAGTGAGCTGTCAGGTGGAGTGACAGCTCACTTTTAGCTCACTTCACCAAATTTTTCACGTTGAGATTTTTACAGAATACGACTACAGATGACTATAATAATAATTATATTCTAGCGGCTGGGTCAAGGGCTTGATTCAGAAAGCAGTACTCCTGGACACGGCACGCATAGTGAGGAGGCTCTCTGGAGCCCTGACCACCGGCAGCCGGGACCCTGATCCTAATGCCGATGGGTTACTATTTTTTATATGTTTTTTTATTTTTTTTATTTAGAAATTTATTGATTATGTATTTAAAATGAAATAAAGTAAATTATATTCTAGTAAACATAGTGTTATATTACTGGATCTAGACAAACGGGATTGTGTCAAGCCAAGTTCGGTAGGAGAAGAACAGAGCAAAGCACACCCGTACCCGTGGGTAAGGTATCTTACACAATCCATTTCGAGCTACTTTCGAAAATCTATTAGAACTACGTGCAACTATGCGTCCCCCAGTCACATAATATGAAAAATGTATTAAATGTAACTTCTTCAGTTCTTGATATATCGAATTCGACGTCCTTATAACACTATTTCTATCACTGATGCAATGATTCACTGAAGCCGACATCAAAAACCTAACCCACTTCCCAGAGAATCTTGAGGTGACTTAGAAACTTGAAATTTTCATATTGTTATATTTAATTGTTTATCTTCTATGCATAATTATGTATCTAATTGGATATCACACTTAAAAAATAATCTCTTAAAATATAAGCCAAGTATCAAAATTATTAATTCCTACTTTAATCAGTGATATTTACTTAGTTTTTTATTTTTTATTAACTTTAATCATGACTATTACTTAGTTCTCACGATACTTAAGTAAGTACATTCTTTGTAGGTAATTACAAAATGGCTATTCCAGCCAATGCATTCAGCATAAGCCTACATGTCGACTTTTAATCAATCAAGGAAAGCTAGCACTTTCTTATATCTATGCTAGCAACAAATCTAAATTGTAACCGGTTCAAGCAAATCATTAGGGATAATCCATTTTCTATTAGGTACGTATTGTTTACCGCTTCAATAAATTAGGTAAGTACAATCAATATTAGAAAAAATTGCCACAAACGAAGCTTTTTTCACGTATTAAACTCCAACTAGGCGAGTTCAAAGAGTAGTACAATATTGCAGTTAGTCAAGTGATGAAAGTAAAACTTTATGTCTTGTTTAGTTCCGTCAGTAAAGATGGAATCAGTGGCTAGTAACTAATCGATGCACTAGGAAGTAAACACAATATTACAACACCCTCCCGTCAACGTCCGGGCGAATTAGCTCCTATCTGGGCCACTAACGGCACACAAGCAGTAGTAGCGCACGAAAAGACTTAGGGTCAGCGCAGACCGACGGAATAGAGACGAAGAGCGGTTTATCTGTTGCAACAAAACAAGGCACACTGAGAGACGACGCGATGGCGACAACGCGCGGGTCTCTCACCAAGCCGCCCGCGCCACGTCTCTGTGGACGCTTGGCCTCGCTCTACGCTTACAGTCGCTTCGCGCTGCTTTGTGTATTACAAGTTTCAATCGTATGCTTTAGTAGATAAAATCGACTTTCAGTTGATAAAGAATAACTAACTTCGCCGCCTCTTCGTCGCGTGTATTCCCGTTCGTCCCCTCGACTTCGTCCCCCGAGGGGGACGAACGGGAATTCGTTATTTATTTTCCCGATGGTCCCTCAAAATTTTTTGGGGGGACGAATGGGAATAATTTATTAATTCTTTTTTGGGTCTATTGCTCC
This sequence comes from Lithophane leautieri, assembly GCA_949152455.1. Lineage (NCBI taxonomy): Eukaryota > Metazoa > Arthropoda > Insecta > Lepidoptera > Noctuidae > Lithophane > Lithophane leautieri. The sequence continues at coordinate 11,563,377 of OX424459.1, forward strand.
CACTAAATAATATAAGACTGGTGGTTTTAATTGGTAAAAAAACAAAATTGAAATAAAAATCAGTCATTTATTAAGGAATAAAAATCACAGTAAAAATCACAGAATCAACTTTGCGATAACTCACAATATTTTTATATATAATATTTTTTTAATTATGAATAAAATTCTCCTTATAACTAAAAATTATGATTTAAAAATCTGTGTATACAGATTACAATAAAAAAAGTCTGTATTATATTACAATTAAACACTACAAACAGACTTTTTACCATTCAGGTTGTTTCCTTTTGAAATATAAGTCACTATTTTTCGTAGAGTTGCTTATATGTATGGTGGCAAGATTTTACGTTTTACGTTATGTAAGTGATTAGAAAAGTTTACTCATTATTTTAATAAACGTACACAACCATCGAGCACTTTACTTATTATGATTAATACCTATGTAAGTTTTTCTAAAAAATGTCCTACAGTTATTTCTGAATTAAGAAGTTGCATTTGGCAATCCATAATATATTGGTCTGTCAAGATTGAATGTAGCTTACGCCGTTTTGGATTTTGTTTTGCTTTCACGCTGTATAAGTTAGAGTCTTGATGTAACACCGTAAGCAATTTTAAAATATTAGGTTTTTTTTTGCCTATGGCACTATTTAATTTAAAATGCCACCCTTCGGCAAAGTTATTAGTACGGTGTCGTTTTCCAAAACTGCACCACACTTTTACGAAATTCGATTGAAGCCACTGCGATAGCATGTATTGCCGAAATTTTTCACTTTGGCTATCACCGGGGCTTTCGCTAGCGATATAAAACCAGCCTTCAAAAATACGTTCCTCTGGTAATAATGGAAGCACCGCACTTAGGGCTACTTGACGTCTTAAAGTTTTATTTTTTGTTAGATTTAATTCACGGCCTTTCCTCCAAATAGCATTATTAAAATGGTAATAACAGCCGTGGATACTTATCTCTGGAAAAATTGTACGCATAGCAGACATAGCTGCTTCTTCAAAATCACTGGTAAATGATGTAGGATTCCAATCGTTGATTTGAGATTTAACAAGTCTGAAAAGTATCTCGTATGTTTCTTTTTTACGGTTTGACATTAAAGCGTAAAATAATGGCGTCATAGCTGTGCTTTGATTATTCCTAAATCACCATGAACGGTATAGAGCTGTTGGAATGGAGGTGGACAACTCTTAAATGTACCGTCACCAAGGTACATCATCAGAAGTTATATTTTTCTTGCATTCATCAATATGAATGTCTATTATGTTTTTATTGAAGTCCGGTGTACAGGATGTGTGTGTGGTTTCTTTCAAAATTTGATCATTCTGCAATAAACGTGCATAATTTATTTACCCATTGTCTGGTTTTGCATGAAAAAAGAAGTCAAAAAAGTAGGTACTTACTTTTATGGTTAAGGTCCCACTGCACTTATTCTTTCTTCTAAGATGACATTCCCATACAACAGCTCCAATTTTGTTTTGCCTTTTCCTTAAAAATTGGTATCCAGCACGCAGAAGCACGATTCCACCTTTCCTTTGTATATACTGCAAACAGCTTCCTGTACTACCAGAGGGACCAGGATGCGCTTCTTGTGACATTGTTAAGCTCTAAAAAACAGGAGACAACAATTACACACTTATTAATATAATTTAGAATGATATTTAATATATAAAATTAAATACTAAAATTGAATACAAATATTGATACCGTACATTATTAGCATAAATTAATAAGACATGAGACAATATAGTATTGACTATAAACAATCTAATAATATTTGTAACTTACAAAAATGTAGGTACTTACATCAGTAGTTTTCCGCAGAACTCGTGTCGAATATATATTATTACATTAACACCCGTGCACTTTCATTGTTTTGTCAACACTAACCCGACCGGTCTAATTTAAGGATAGGAAAGGGAGAGAATGTCAGGTAAACCAATAGGATTTACGCAAATAACACAATGTTATCGGCACTCTTTTGTTAACTACCAGAATCGCCGGCGCTTCCCGTCAGAGTTGCTATATTTAGTGTAGGTAAACATAATGAAACAATGATAAACTTAGGATACGTTTTATAATTCATAAAAAAATAGAGAAGAATTTTGTAAAATAATGATTAAATCTAACGAAGAAACTAATTTAAAAGTAAACTACGAAACATCGAATAAACATATTTTCTGCACAAATCTTTTTAGTGGGACGAATGGCACTAATCGAAGAACATATTCCCATTCGTCCTCTCTTGAATTAGGATTGGGACGATCGGGAACAAATTAAATATTATTTTTGTAAATTCCCGTTCGTCCCCCTCGGGGGACGAAGTCGAGGGGACGAACGGGAATACACGCTTCGTCGGTCTGCGCTGACCCTTATGTTAACCTGCCACTTGACTTGAGCCATAGATTGTGGCGGTCTGCAGGAATTAGTAAGTTCACTACCGAATTTCAGTGACGCATTAATTGTATATTTGTTATTTAACACCTTTTTGTCTACAGTTAATTCGTAGTTCATAAACAGCATGTCATTAGTGTGAACAACCTTCGCAACCTTGTTTCTGTGGGCATTATAACGTTTCATAGGTAGAGATTGTTGGTTACGTCGAAGCCTACTTTTGTGCTGTACCTAGAGGTCACGCAGTGGACCGTGTCATGAACTTCTTTATGTATTGTCATAGCGATAACTAACTCCCAAATATGCATGTGATGACAGGAAGTTCGCTTTTAGTGACAATGATTCAACCTCTGTACAGAAAATCTAGTAGGTACCTATTTGGCGCGTTATAAAAATCACGCATTTCATACATTTCACATTTCATCATACTTACTTATTAGAAGGAAATACCTTTACATATTCAAGTCATAGAAGGTATATTTAGGCTTATTGAATTTACGAGTATTTTATGAATTTATTTAATATCTGTCCTATCACCTACGCTGTTACTTGGCAGCTCTATTACTATACTATATGCACGTTCTATCTGGTTTAGTTGAGGACATGAGGAGTTGCTACGTCCACCTCTCGGTTCCAATCATCAGACCAGCTCCAAGATACCATAATAATATGGTAATAACACCGAAGTTACATAGGTAGGTAGTACCAGGAAGTGCTTGTAGATGATGTAGATGTATACGTATTAGTTAGATACTAACTAGTTACTTTGTAACTGGAAATACATAAGAAGGAAGAACGATTAGAAAACTTGTAAAAAAGGAATAAACGTACTAAAAGCACAGTTTTCAGTTATCTATCACGCATGGTTATGTTTATTTACACACGAATAGGTAACAAATAATCACTATACTGTGACTGTGATTGGTGTTTCGTTTCGAGGCGAAAAACAGATTTAGATGTTAGAATTTATTATTTCATTTTATTTGTTTATTTAAAATTATAAGTAAATTATTGTTATTTCGCAAAAATAATTATTGAATCATCGTTTCATTTTACGACCAAGTACATTTCAGTTTTTTTTTCTGATTACTGTCCGATAGCGTATTAAATTACGCGTAACATTATTATGGCAATAACAAAGTAGATGAGTAAGTATTGCAGAAACGAGGATAGTTGCGCTCACCGTACGTCACGGTCCAACAGCTGGTTACCGTTTAGCAGCACGCGCCAAGAGCCCAGTCGTTTACCCGTGCCACTTGGCGATTGCCACAAGGAACCATCGCGTTTTAACGCAACAATATTCCAACTAATGAATGCAATTACTGCCAAGTGCACATTATTTCAGCTTGTTGAACATCTTACAAAAGGAGAATGGTCATCTGTGCTGTGACTCTGTGACCCTGGCCCGACACGAATCCCAAAACCTATCCCAGATTTTTTGTCATCTTGTTGCAGGAACGTGTAAAAACGTATTGTTATCTTTGCTTGAGTAGTTTATGAGCTTCAATATTTTAATTAATTCCGCGTCACCTATGTTGATGTTATAAATTATAGATGGATAGATCTCTTCAAGGCAAATATTTCTTGTTACGACTTTTATCAATTGTTAGCTCGTTTGGAGCTACAGAGCCCTAAATGTGAGTAATTGAGTATGGTTTAAAATTTGGTATTTCGTCCATGAATACGTACACGTCCTAATTCGTCCTTTCAAACTTCATCTTATTAAGCCTATCAACGTCTCCTTTAAAACATTGGCCTCGTATAAGCCGTTTTAGGACCAATGTTTTAGAGTCTGTCGCCGGTCGAACATACACAACCGCACTCCTCAAGTGTAAAGATATATAATTTGCCAATGGAAATAACTCTTCCAAGGGGAATATTCCATATTAAGGGGACCTATTGCTACCGTTTGGAGATACAGAGCCCTACAGGTAAGCAATTATGTACCTAACATTTAAAATTCTAATATCATGTCAATTCACATTTAGTCATTACCACAAAAACATAGCCATATCACCATTCACATCACCCACTAAACGTTCGTTATAAACATAGCCGATTTAAGAAAAAATATTTTTAAGAGAAGATTATGCGACGACTTATTTATTATATATCCATATATAATAAATAAGTCGTCGCATAATCTTCTCTTAAAAATATTTTTTCTTGCAAACGAATTTAAAAAAAATTAAGTAATAAAAACTAAAACCCTATTAAGAATAAAAAGGTATAAACAAGACACCACAGACAGACAAATTAAAAATCCAGAGTCACACGTGTTAGGACATAAAGCGAACAGATTACGTGTGACTCCGGATTTTTTATTTGATTCCAATTGAGAGAAGTCTCCTTAATATGGAATATTGCCCTTGGAAGAGTTATTTCCATTGGCATTTAATGTGACATAACATAGCCTATAACCAGCGGACGATCAAGACGCTTCCAACGATACCTCATTTGTCAAATTGTGATGAGTGGTTTAGAAGATAGGATTCCCTACAGATGAACATACATACATACATACATACCGGTCAAAATCATAACCCTCCTTTTCCGTAGTCGGGTAAAAAGGAAAACTATCACATCAAGTAGCTAACACAATGGCATTGTAAACTTGAAAAAATAAACATTTTAAAATGTATACATTATAAATCTGCATAGATGAACTAATATTACTACTTTTAACTTTAAGCTTTCCTTTGCGGGGTGGGCAGAGCGGCACATTTATGCGTGCGATTGTATTGTTGGATAATACATTTAAAAAGATTATGATGTTTTGACTTAGCTCTAAAACTTTTTTTTTTTCATAGTTTTTTCGAAAAATAGTGTGTGTATAGTATTTTTTATGGTATACAACTGCATCCAGTTAGACTGGAAGCCGACCCTAACATAGTTGGGAAAAGGCTAGGCAGAAGAAGAGAGTATTTTTGTGGTCGACAAAAACAATACCGCGCATGGGTAAATATTCATCCCAACTAGGAGTGAGGCGTATTTATCGTCACAGATATTAAAAAATAGCAGATACTAGTTGCTCCTAACAATAAAACATATCTGTTACTTAAAATAACAGATCCTCAAGACTGTTACCGTGGCTGTTACTGTTAAAACTTCGGATACTATTTTCGACTTTAACGAAAAGAAATAAAGAAGATATTCGATTGAGATTTAAATACGTATTTATCATCAAAAATCACAGGCTGTGATTTAATAACAGATACAAAAATCACAGGTTGTGATTTAATAACAGATTTTTGGATATGTTATTTTTTTGTCACAGTAACAGTGATAACAGATATCGTGTTTAACCGGTTACAACCCATCTCTAATCCCAACTATGGAACCCCGAGTTCCTAAAGGTGGGGAAAGCAAAGTAAAAAAAAAAACCGATACCGACAACTTTTTTTTCCTTTTCCCAGTAACGTAAAATTCGACGAATTCTTATGGCGTAATAAATAGTGTAACCTGTGTGCAACAATTCACCACTTTTCGTGTTCAAAAGTGCATTGAATTATATGATTCGACTTTTAACTTTGGTGTGTGTGCTTGTCCATTGTTTTAGAACAATTGCAGTTATGAAGTTTTTTTTTTAAATGCCATTCATTTTTTATATCAATTTATCTCTAGAATTTAAAGACTTTTACTGTTGGTAGCTGACACTTTTTTGCAGATAACTAGGTACAAATATGTTCAAGAAAACAAAACTCTTGTATGTAGCGAACAAAAATAAATTCGCACATAATCAGGAAATCATCAATGTAAATGAATACCTGTTACTGAACACAAAGATTATCCTAAAACATCCTCGTTTTACCAGCTGTCCAATGAGGCACAATAACTTTTTTTAATATTCCGAGATACTAGATAAATTTTATTTATTGCAAACTTCATTCCACTTTTGAGAATTTTTTGGTCAGAAAACAAATGACTATAAAAGAAACGGACGTAAAATAAGTTTTCTAAACTGCACCTGCAGAAAAACTCAAGGCATCAGCAACCTATTCGTGTGACACAATTTCAATCATAATCTGGGGATTTTGAAGGACAATACGTTCATTGTTGCTTCGCAGGTTTGAAAAATTGGTCTGCTCAACAATGTCATGAACGGGGCTGAACTGTCAAAATAAAAGGCATTGCCATCAATTGCCATTTTAAGTGTGTTACGCAATTACCCTGCTGATTTGCTTCAGCCAACAGATATTGAAAAAAAGGCTTTTATATTACATTTCAGATGATTATGACTGGAAAGCTGATCGCAGATAAAATGAAAACATTCACATATGCTACTTATCTAAGATTGTAAACAATCAGCAGCAATGTAATACCAGTTGCACACTATACTATACAATCCACATTGTGGCTGATATGATCTGCACAGTTGAGTGCCCACTTGGTATTTGCTGGGCAATTAATTGCCAATAACTGTTCAACTATCTACTTAAATGAAATTAAGCAGAACATAATTACATTCAAGAGAAAGGACTTGCACAAATAAATCTGTGCCATTTGTTTCGTAGTGAAAATAAAATATTGTTTTGTATTAAATTACTAAATTGAAATGCAAATGTAATTTATTCGCTTTCTATTCAATATCACAAATGTTATTGGTATAATTAATTATTATAAATAGTATACAAAACGCTACCAACACAACAATGAGTTAAACCGCAATTAAAGAACAATTTGATTATTACAGAATTGCATAGGAATGATTTTCTAAACTTATTTAATTTTTTTGTTGTTTCTAGAATGTAAATACAGGTTTTATTTCACTGTTTGTACTAAAATATATCATGTAAATTGTGTATAAAATGGATTGGTTACCTTATTTACTGAAGAATAAAACTTCACTTTTCAATCTCCCACTTAAAACTTTTATTATAGGTATTTTGTTATATGTATTATCACAAATCCTGGTAGACTTTAAAACACAATCACGCAACTGACAAAACATACTGCTTTCCTTGATTACTGATTTTTTATAAAAACATAATTTACACAATAAAATATAATCTGCGACATCACTTAGGTGTAAGTTCTTCTTCATCCTCGCACACCACTCTACACAATCATTAGTTTATTGCATATTGGATGGCTTTTTAATTTTCTAAATTGTCCTTGCCCTTCAACATCATTAATCTCATAAAATTATATACAAAGTTGACTAATATTACTTTACAATACATGTTTCTGCTTTAGACACGGCTATTGCTAGTGTCCGCAAAATATTATGAACAACAAAATTAAGCTTGTTTTTTTTTGCATTTGAGTAACTATTCATGCTCCAATAAGGATAATTGTTCACATTATAACCATTATTGCGGGAGTATCTACCAGTAATAAAGTATGAAAATATAAGTAAAGCACCTTGATTGGACAATGGTATGTATCAACGATATTAACAATGTGATATGACGCGCATCGCGGCCGCCGGGGCCCCAGCGGCCGGGGCCGGCGCGCCGTTGCCGAGTTCCCCACTGGAGACGGTCGGCCGTCGAGCGGAGGCAGGCACGATCCTGCCTCGCTTTTGCAGTCTTACGAGAAATAAATGCCACATTACACTCTAAATATTAAAGCACTGTACAACAACAATAAGTTTTCTTTTCTTTTTCGGGGCTAACGTTCATTTCACGCACTATTTCCGCGAACATTTCGTTGACGTTGGTGCGGCTCTTGGCGGAGGCCTCCACGAAGGGACAGCCCCACATCTGCGCTAGCGCCGAGCCCTCCGCGTTCGACACCTCGCGCTGGTGCTCCAGGTCGGCCTTGTTGCCCACCAGTAGGATGGGCACGCGCTCAGATCCTTTCACGCGCGTTATCAATTCCTTCATTGGCTTGATGTCTTGAAACGTTTGATGATTCGTTAGTGAATATACTACGACGAATCCTTGTCCATTTTTTATGTACAGATCTCGCATAGAAGCGAATTGTTCCGTGCCGGCGGTATCCAATATTTCTAAAACACATGGTGAATTGTCTACTTCTATTTCTTTTCTATAGAAGTCTTCTATTGTGGGGTCATATTTCTCCATGAAACATCCTGACACGAACTGCACAGTCAAAGCACTTTTCCCGACCCCACCCGAGCCCAACACGACCACTTTGAATTCGCGCATTATTGTGTTCCTCAAATCACACTTGCCAGTCCACACAACGTTTTAGAAACGTATTCTCACTACGTGCTATAAAAATGTCATTGCTATGTTGGTTTATGTTTATGACTCACTCGGATACGATCACTGAGTAATGTACACATCTATGGTACACATAAAGCAAGCTAATTGATAAACAGCGACGCCATTTTAGTTGGATGAGTGGCGAAACAACTTGAACTGCATCGCGACGGTATTTCTTCAAAGATACAAACGCGGAAGCAAACATCTACCAACTGGAACTGACTTGATCACTGCTGGCTAGATTCAACAGCAGCAGCAGGTTGGTCAATGTAATGCAATGGTTTGATTGGTTGGTGAATAGAAAATAGTACCAAAAGGATGCTAGTGTTACCAGCATTAATCAATGTATTCTACTCAAACGGTTTTATTAAGATGAAACGAAAAAAGAAACTGTAACACAAGAAATAAAAATATTTTAGTTTAACTGAATTGCTAAAAATAAAAGTAATTTATTTTGAGGTAGCGCCAAACAAGCAAATTTATTTAATAGCGTAAAATGATTGCAGCTTGATTGATCTTCGTTGATTGTTGGTTTTGGTGCCTCACTTTTCAGTTTATTTTTTCGTCAGATTAATATTACCCCAGCTAGGTCTAAAGTTCTCATCAGGATAAGTGAAATAAGCCCAGACACGATGTAGCTGCTGTAAATTGTTGAGGAGCTTTCCCGAATGTCTTCCGTCTACATCATCAGATCAATTCCAGGTCACTATTATGCTTCAATGTCATCAGAACTACATAATATATATGTGTGTGCTAAGTTTCAGCAAAATCAATTCACAGGTGGATATTCAGTTGGTGAAAAATCTATCAACCCCCAATTTTTCGATTCTTAGGGGTGTTTTTTTTTTTAATGGGTCCAACGTCGATGTATCTCTCTGTGCAATAAAAATAATCGTCAAAATCCATCTTCTATCTAAAATGTTATGCGAAATAAGGTATAATAAGGTGATAATAATAATAAGGTGTATATATTCATTTCAATGTCAATGAAATTATATATAACAGGCAGTTTTTATTAGTTAGTTTCATGGTATTATTTATGGTACTGTTTATTCGGAAAACTTGCTGCTACAAAAAAGAACATATTATAAATTGTCATATATATTACCAAATGGTAGTTCATCTCAAAGATGGCAACATTTTACCGGAAACAATTTTTTATGTTTGTGTTGTCTAATCTGTGTTTCGTTCGGAAATTTATCATGAACTCCTAAAAAATAGAATCATCGACGAATAGTACATTACTGTCGCTATTTTGGACCTATACAGCAATTTCGATTTATCTCGAAGAAAGTTGTAAAAATAATGCTCGAATTTCCAAGCATGTTTTAAAAAAGGAGTAATAATAATTTATTTAAACAATTTAAAGATAAAATTGCACTTAACATTAGTGCCGATTCTGTTGTTCACAAACTAAACTTTAAGTTCAGTGCATCATAAAGGACAGAAGATAAATATTTTAGTTTAGTCCTGTCAAATTAATCAGCGCCTGACGTAAGCGCCATAGCTGGGCATTAACTCGTTAATCCGTTAATTAATCGTTAATTAACGAAGTTAACATTTTGATTAACGGATTAACTTTTAAGTTAACTTTTAAAAATGTTTACGGACACATTAACTTCCGTTAATATGCAGAAGTCCGTTAATCGTTAATCCAATGCCTAATAGTTATCGAGGAACCGCAGCGCGGCGCGAAAAACAGGTTCATACAAGTATGAAACAACAAGTGCCGGGTGGCGCGTGGCAGCGAGTGAAACAAAAACAAAACTAGATATATTTTGCCGGCGCATGCGAGTGAGAAAGAAAACTGCGAAGAGATTTGTTTTGTTTGATCATTTTATTACTTTCATCTGTTAACTTCCAGAACCTAAACCAACAGGTTTTATAAGTTCACTAACGCAACGAAACTACACTAACGTAAAGATGCAATTTTACACATATTAACGGATTAACGATTAACGTTAACTTGCGTTAATTCTTCCGAAGTTTAAACGAAGCTAACTTTTTTTGTAGCGGTTTAACGATTAATGAAGTTAACTATTTGATTAACGGTGCCCAGCTATGGTAAGCGCGTATAAGAATGCGCGAAATCATTTAGCGTTTCCTGGATTACCAGTATTCTAAAATGCTTTGTGCATGGATTTCGCGGGCTTTTACGCCGTTGCTGCCGCGTGTATATAACCCACTTTACGCCCATTCATCCAGATCCATTGTTAACACCCTGGCTCAATTACCTAGTATCTAATAAAATAAATACAATTATATCAAACAAAATACTGTTGTTGTCTATGGATGGCAAAAAAAAAACCGAAAAAAATAAACAATTTTATTTGTGAAGAAAAACTAGGAAATAAGCTAGAAGCAATAATTGAATGTAAGAATATTCGTATACACTTGTAAGTAGCTTCCCTAACTTTTCCTTATATTTCATACTTTTAGAATTTTGTAGATTTGTCTTTTCATTTCAATCGTAGTTACGTTTTCGTAAACTTTCGTATTGGCTACTATTGTCAGTAGCTACCGGCTAGGGCTTATTTTAGAATAGTATTAAGAATAGTTTGACAGTAGCAGTAATAATCACTGATTCACGCTAGGCGGGGCGCCGGTAAAGATCCAACACTCGCAAATTAATTATATTTTTGATCATGTAATAATGAGTGAGGTCACTTATGACACTATCATAACAATAGCTGCTAGATTCTAGCAGCTAGAACTGTGTATTCGTTCTTTGTATCAGTGCTTAGAATGAAATTATAACTTTGAAAAAACGTATATTTTATTTTGCAGGTCAAAATGTCGCACAAACAAACACCCTATTCCCCGAACTTCCCACAATCTCAGGGATATTCTGCAGCGCCGGATAGTAAAGCTGAAAGCTATCCAATGAACCCGCAAGGCGGCTATCCTGGCCCACCACCTTCAGGCCCTCAACTGCCACCTGGTGCGCAACCACTACCAGGGATGCAGTCTGGCTTCCAGCCTGGATTTCAACCTGGTTTCCAACCAGGGTTTGCTCCTGGGTATCCGCATCCTCAACCTGGGTATCCACAACCGGGATATGGCCAGATAGGCTACCCTCAGCCAGGCTATGGTCCTGTAGTTCAACAGCCGGGACCTCAGATACCACCAGGTAAGAAAACCTTTGATACGAATTTTTCTCTTTTCAGTTATCTGTTTTTGCAGTCAGGATTTTCATTTTTTTTACATTTTACCCATATTATTTTTCTTTATTCTACCCCTGTCCAAAAAGTTATTAACCTATATACAAATTATGTAGGGTGACCTTTGTTTATCAATGAGATAAATAAAGGTCACCCTTCATTTATAAAAGTACATTTGAAAAAAAAAAATTTTTTAGGTGGGTGGATGAGCATTCCGCAAGGGCTCAGCAACTGCCCACCAGGTTTGGAATACCTTTCTATGATTGATGGGCTACTAGTACATCAGAAAGTGGAGCTGCTGGAGGCGTTTGTGGGTTTCGAAACCAATAACAAGTACACAATAAAAAATAGTATTGGTCAAAAAGTATACTATGCTGTTGAAGACAATGATTGCTGCACTAGAAACTGCTGCGGACCCATGAGACCATTTGACATGAAAGTCATGGATAACTTCAGGAATGAGGTAACTATTAAAAAAATCGTTGTCCGTCTTATTACAAAATATTTTCTAACTTTAGTTCAAGCTGGCTTCTAGCAACGTCAAGTTCTTTAATACAAAGACTGACTTTAAGTTTAAAATTCAATAACTGACTCATATAACAGCCTCATGACACTGAGTTCGTCCTTTGACAATTAACAAGCAGGCCCAAGTGGACTATGAAGCGCTATGTGGCATGTTATATTTTTTCTGAGATCAGCTTATCCCCAAATAGACAAAAAGCTTTAAAAAAAAAATTGCAGCGTGGAGAATTTTCAAAACCATTTTTACACAAGTAAATTTTAATCTAACCTTATGGGGCTCATTTTCATTAGTCGATAACTCTGATGATAAACAATATGTGGGTCTTTCCGCAGGCGGGGTAAATGACTAATGAAAGTCATAAGTTGATAACATGGTGGGTACACCGTCTTCTGGGAATCCCCGTAGCGGGCGCACCACGGGAAAAAAAGGTGCGTTCCTTTTCAAAAATCTATAGTTAACTTTTTTGTTTCTTGACATTTTGAATTGAAATTTCGTATTCGTATTCCTGAATACTTATGCTATTGCATAATTAAAACACCGCCACTTTAAAAACTATTTATAATTAGTAAAAAAATAACAAATAAGATATTGAAGTATAAGAAAATAAGAAAGCAAATAAGAAATTTTCATACAAAAACATTCAATTATTTAAAGTGCTTAATAAGTTAATAAACACGTAGCTGCATCATTTTAAACTAAAAAAATACATACTAGTGCTTACTGAAAAGAAAACATTATTCTACTCTTCACATGTCAATGCAAGCTCTTATTTTGGTATTTATTTAAGCTGTACTCCATTTGAAATAAGATTAGAAATTTAAACAAACCCTTTTACAGTCTGTTCAACCGATTTTGACTTCTATACTGTAGGCATAAGAATGGCATTAAAAGCAAAAAATGTTACACAATACCAACTATCTACTGCAGCTGCCATTTGTCATACCACCAACGCAATAGAAGTCAAAATCGGTTGAACGGACTGTAAAAAAGGCTTATTTAAATCTAATCTTATTTCAAATGGAGTATAGATACTTATGGGTCAGACTCAGAAGTATACAACAGTATGTACAGAACGTTTTCTATTGTGGCTGACCTGGAACACTTCTGAGCGTGATTTAACCTATATTTATTTTAGTCTTTATTACGAGCTTCTTGAGCATCTTCAGATACAATTATCATATTAAAATAATCGAGCATTTTGCTGTTTAGGCATTATTGGCCTATTGGCAAAACAAAATGCTCGATTATTTTGGCACCATTTATTCGTCAACTTACGTCAACATAGAACTTTAATATATTCTTAAAAGTTCAGAGGCTTATCATAAAGTGTAATACCGAAATCCCACGATCCGCTATTTTTCGGACGGACGCCGACGAGGCCGGACGACGGACCGTGGGAAGGTGTACGTGCGGGGATCGCAGACATCGGAAGCTCCTCTGTGAGCCGTGCGTGGCGGTCTGTGGTCGTCTGCCGTGCGTGTCCGTCTACAATATTGCCAATCGTGGGATTCCACCATTGGAAGGACGTTTACGCCTCAAGCTTTTAAGAAAATATGAAAGTTCTCTATGTTTACGTAAGTTTTATTATGTACATTTTAGTTCATTCGTTTTTTAAAGTTAGTAATTAAAATTATGGCATAACCATAGAATAATAACATGCAATAAGTGTCAATTATTTTATTGCACTAGGACATGCGCTAACATACTCCTAAAGTCCTATAGCTACTTACGCCAAAACCTTGCCAAGTGACATGCCTACTACACACACACACACATGTTACTATACCTAAAACAGTTTTTTTTTTGTATTTTATCGGAGAGCTCTATCATCTTAGAAGATAAAACAATGAAAACGGTTTCAGTAACACTACTTTTGTCCGAACCATTTTTGAGATGGAAAATACCGTTTGGTCCCAGGGGCGTGGCGGCCAATGAAATTAATGGGTCGGTAAAAAGCGTGCGGAGACACACCCAATGAAAATGATCCTTCAAAGCAACTGCCAAATATCCGATGCTGGTTCTCCGTATACCACAAGATCCCAATAGACTTATGAAAACGGTTCCCTGCATGCGGGCCTATGACATGCGTTACAGAAAGCTCCCGCACCACGCATAAGATCCCTATCAACTAAAGAAAATGAGCCAAATTAAGTATTACTTGAAATTAATTACTCCCTTAAACCAACTGTTCTCTATTCGAAGTTCGAAGCTCTGATACTCTTTAAAAATCTCAAAGAGTAGGTTTAGTTTGTACACATATTCGCGTATATTGTTAGCCCAGATTTACTGCCAAGAAGTATATTACTTTAATTCACAAATATTCTAATGACAGGTGATCCATCTTCACCGTCCACTAGCTTGTGACTCTTGCTGGTGTCCATGCTGGCTGCAAAGCATGGAGGTTTCCTCCCCACCAGGCTCTGTGATTGGTACGATTGAACAAGAATGGTCCATCTGCAAGCCCTGCTACAGCATTAAGAATGCGGCCGGAGACGTTGTTCTTAGAATCAAGGGACCGGTTTGCACTTTCTCGATTTGTGGAGATGTAGAATTCCATGTAAGTATTTTATTTTAAGCTATAAAAATACTAATGTATTTTTCAGTTGTACGCGTCTTCTGCTCATATTGATCGTAGTAAAGGTAGAAGAAAGAAAGAAACCGGCCAAGTGCATGTCGAACCACGCACAATGAAGGGTTCCGTAGTTGGGATGAATTTATCCAACAAACTTAACATTATAGTTGAAAAACTTGTTCTCCGATACAAAATGTATGGGAGAACATGTTTTTGCAACTGCAAATTAAAGTTGGTCGATTATTACTCGGTAACTGGTGGAGCCTTCGTAGCGGTGATAGTTTTCCTTTTAATTTCGTTATATATACCACTGCCGTGAATTTTTTCAAAACCCAACCTTTTTACTGACAGGGGGGGGACAAATGACTCTAACAAAAATTTGCACTTAAGAGCTTAATATTCCGCAAACGGATCCCTGAATCCAAAAATGGTTTTCACAAACTCGCATTATTTTTAAACGAACTTTCCAACGATACCCCACACCATGGGATTGACGAGAAAAAAAAACAATACTCACTTTAAATGTAGGGGAGGTACCCTAAAAAAAATTGTTTTTTTTTTCAAATTATTTTACTACTTTGTCGGCGTGGTTTATTTGTATATCCATATCAAATTACAGCTTTCTAGTACCAACGGTCTTTGAGCTAAGCCGCGGACAGACGGACAGACAGACGGACATGGCGAAACTATGAGGGTTCCTTGTTGACTACGGAACCCTAAAAATACATTTGCGGCGAACATGACACTAACAAAGGACAAATATAAGAAAATAACAAATTGCACGTAAATTAACCCAAAACGGCCATCGCTCAGCATAATGCTGCGACCCTATGCGAGACAGAGCCCCAGCGCTGGTTTTCAGTGACAGCCGGCGTTGACGTCTTGACGTCAATCGGTGCAGCACATAGTGAATTATCAATAACAAAATAAGAAATAAAATAAATACACTAAGTGTTTACAAAAATATAATATTTATGATGGCAACATTCCGTAAAGAGATTAGTCCGTCAGGAAGGTTGGTAGTGGGGTTGAATGCCCCAGCGTGTGTCGAACGTAGTATCGGCTGCAAAATTAGACAATAATGTAATTTATCGACTTAGTTTATTAGGTAATAATCTCAATTCAAAATATAATAATGTGCCACTTCAGGTATACTCCAAGGATGGCGAAACTAAAGTTGGCAAGATCACGAAGCAGTGGTCGGGATTGGCGCGCGAAGCATTTACTGATTCCGATTATTTCGGCATTACCTTCCCCATGGATTTGGATGTGAAAATAAAGGCCGTTCTTCTTGGAGCTTGTTTCCTCATCGTAAGTAACAAAATTCTTAATTTAGATATTATCATGTCGAAACCAAAAAAGTATCATAATTATTTGTTCTCGTGGCCGAGTAATAACAGCCGCACGGGACGATATATCAGCCGTTAAAAGGGTGACCAACTTTACATACCGAGACCTCCGTGCCTCGGAAAGCACGTTATGCCGTTGGTCCCGGCTATCATTCTTGAATTTTTGACAGTCGTTACGGGTTGTCAAAAGCCCGAAAGACTGACAACCAGTCCGTACCAAGGGGTATCGTATTACCCAGTATTTTGGTTGTGAAGGTGTCTGACCATTCTTTCAATTATCCTTTGATGGAAGAAATATGTCCTGCTGAGGATGCATTTTAATAACTGAAAACAAAAAAAAAAAACATCTTTAAAGACCCCGTAAAAATGCTATAAGGAAGCGTAGATGTGCTATGAAAAAGGGATGCTAGTACTTGAACATCCCGCATTCATGAATTTTATGTAATACTAGCTGCTGCTCGCAGCTTCCCCGGGTGCACCCTAATCCTTTTTCTAAAATAAAAGTAGCCTAAGTTACTCCTTGTGGCAGCAGCTATCTGCTAGTGAGAGTCCCGTCAAAATCGGTCCAGCCGTTTCGGAGATTAAAACGGACAAAAGTTAAAAGAAAAAATGTTATAAGTACCGTGTATACTTTCGTAAGCATTTAATAAAAAACTGTTATTTAGACTTTACACACAGATACTTAAATTTTATTCATTTGTATATCTATAGTACACTTAGGTCGTTAATTAAAACCTAATGTTATCCGTGAACCTAAGTATTTCCAAGTGTACAAAACGTTTGAAAACAAAATCCTCAAACTTGTTACAACTCAAATATTTAAAATACTTAATTCGTCAATATTTAAATTAGAATTAATTAACTATTACAATACTATATTATTGACTTCGGACAAAAAAAACCGAGAATTGTTACTGCAAAGATGAATCACTGAAAAACGCGCGGTAAAGGGTTGCGGTAAACAATGCCAATGCGCTTACTTCAGAGCCCAAAACACAAGTAATATGTGGTTTCAGGTAGCTTGTTTATCATACTAATTAAGTTATTCTCGTGTTTTTCGTTTTATGACCTTCGGGCGGAACCACCGTGTAATGTTACGTAAAACATTTTTTTGTGCCTACAAGACTTATATGACTTGACAGTCAGGAGGACTGATACAGTACAAAGATAATCCTGACACGTCTAAATTGATTTGCATTGAATAAAATATGGTGTCTGATGATTTCTATGACAACTTTTCAGGACTTCATGTTCTTTGAGAAGTCTGGAAGCCAGGAGTCCGATCGTCCTGGCATGCTGTAAATTTGAGAAGAGGATTCAAATCATGGCACCATTTTGGCTGCTTATCTAATCGGTGAATTTTTGATACTACAATATTTCTTTTATTTCGTTTTTATTTTTGGATTACTTATTTACTTTTGGAAGATTTGTTATTTTTATGATTATAGAATCTCTAACTTTGTAATTTTTTGTACTTGGGTGAATCCATGAAATTTGGGCGACTCTAATGACTGCAGCACTTTTCACTTAAGTACTAAATTACACACACATTCTTATTATCTAAACTAAAGAAATCTCGATGTTTGTTTAATTCGTAAAAACGTGAAAAGCAGGGGTCGCTAGTAGGTACACTAATGAGGAATCAAACAGCATCTTAAACATAAATTAAGAATAATTATTTGCAAAAGTTGAGCGATTTTCATGGAATCACCCAGTAATTTAGTTATAGTTAGTGGCGGCGCGAAATATGGTTAATGTCGCCTAAGTAAAATCGCGCGCCGGGGACTTACTTAAAATCTATTCGTTCCACGTCGAGCTACACCTCCCAAACCGTCACACCAATTAACACACCACATTAACAGCGCTTCGACACTGTTAGTAATTAAGTACTTTACGCTTACTTCAAAAGAGCTCTTTGACCTGAAATAAAAACAACTACCAAGACGTTAAGAGGGTTTATGCTGAAAGTTGGCAACGCCGTAAATAGCTGTCAAATATTTCGCTGTTTTGATTAATTTATACTCGTATTAATAAACGAAATTATGAAATACTTAAAGCTCTGTTATGTATTGAAATATTTTTTATGAATTGCAATAATAATAACACTGAATTAGGAGTTGTAAAAGTTTTAGGTACAAAAAACCATTTTGAAAGTTTCCAAATGCCTTTTTACACCTAAAACTAATTATCCAGAGTTACGATCGGCGAAATATTTGGCTGCTATTTGCGACGTTGCCGTTGTAGCGTGCACGGTTCGTACGCGGCCGCTGCACGGGTGTGGATCCGCCTTTAGGTCTTCTAAACTACACAATGGATTTTGATTTTACACATATTTCTATGCTATATCATAGAAATATCGATGTTTTGACATGTCACCATGCACCCGTGCGAAGCAAAGACGGGTCGCAGTCTCGCGTCGCCACTTTTATTAATACATAAAAATAGCATGCGTGTTAATACTTATGAAACTATTTTAAATTTGTGTTAATTATTTAATGCGCACTAATTATAGTATAATCAGTCTAAAATGATTATTTCTGTTAAGTATATGTTTTTTTTTACAAATATTGTTAATTGCTTAACTACCTAGATATTACCACACTTGTTATCATCATCAGAACTATCTCGAATAATTTTATTCTTGGAGCCGAATGGGCTTAATCTATAATGCTGGTGCAGAATGACGTCCGCCAAACGAAATTAGCTGACTCCTTGCTCAGAAATCGCGATGATAACAATCAATTGTTTTGCAGGAGGTGAACATAAATAATACGTTTTTTTTTTTCCATTATTAACAACAGCAATGATAATAATGCTCGCCTCGTTATAAGAGAACACAAACATGATTTTATGTACGTACAATGTGTGATTATAATTTTAAATGAAGATGTTTTATTTATTTATCTGACATGGAAGAATCTCTAAAATGACTTGGACGAATATTTTATTTAAAAAAAATTGAAAATAATATTTATGTACAGCTCAAATACAAGTTTAGCATTTACGAAGCACAACAATGCAATAATTCCTATTCATTACTTAGTGTTCCAAATTTTCCTTTTGTTATTCTAGTCTTGTATGCATTATGTGTTAGATACGTATTTATTGATGTTGTAACCTTCTTCTTTGTCTTAACGTTTTCCTGGTCTGTACCAAGTTGCTATTCAAAGCGGACATGGAATATTTGTAATCTTCTTTCTAATAATATGTATTATCAATGTGGAGCTGCATATGCTAACATGATGATACACAACAAGTATCGCTGCGGCTCTGACCTCCATGGCTTGAAACAAAGAATGATGGGCAGGTTTGTATGAACGCTGACCGATCTATCTGTACAAAACAAACATATACCATAGGAGGCCTTAATTTATTGAAACACCCACAGGACATTCCGGTTAAGCAGCCGACCAACTGCGAGATGCCATTCTGAAAAATTAATTTTCTTATCATATATAAATGGCCTATTTTTAACCGACTTCAAAAAAGGAGGAGGTTCTCAATTCGACTGTATTTTTTATGTTTGTCACCTCAGAACTTTCGACTGGGTGAACCGATTTTGATGATTCTTTTTTTATTTGAAAGCTGGTGCTTCCCGTGTGGTCCCATATAAATTTTATTACCTTTGCTTGCGTAGTTTTTGAGTTAGCTTCAATAGTTACGTATTTTTCCCACTTAGTCTATTTATACGTAGATGATATTTTATTTGACTACGTCACTGTTATTTACATAGCAGTTAGTGGTATTCTAATTTGTGTGGGTTAGGTACAACTAAAAATTGAAAAATATTTTTTTTTTACAAAATAAAAAAACAACCGACTTCCATAAAAAACACTAAAATAGTGAAAAATAACTTAAAGTCGGTGGCAAAAAACGAAAATTGAAAAGCAAAGACACCGACTTTTGAAATTAAAGTTATTTTTCACGTTTTTTTGTGTTTTATTTGAAAGTCGGTTGTTTTTTTTTTTGTAAAAAGTTTTTATTAACTTCATTTTTGTCTCGGTGACATTATGCCTAAATTGCCGGAGAAGTGACAAGGGCCGGCCAAAACGTTCATCATTGGCGCGATCATCCTGTAGCAAAAATCAAACAATTTAATTTTATACCAATATCTATAAGCAGCGTGTAAGTCTTGTGTACCTACATGTTATCTCGTTTACTCGTACCTATTGTTTATTAAAACTGTATACTGATACACTGCTGCCTTATGTTTGCATCATCTAAAATGTATAACTATGATGTACGTGTAGTACAGAATAAATAAACGTAATATTATATAATGAACTATTTATCGAATATATTTATTAATTTGTGTATTTTTACGGAATGTTAACAGGGTGCATTCTGAAAGAAGGCAACGTCGCAAATAGCTGTCAAAGATTTCGCTGATTTGATTAATTTATCAATATTACTATAATATTAAATTAACATGTCGCTCTATAGTGCACTAATATTGATGAAAAAACGCAATAATTAGGATAGGGTAACCTATCCTAACACTAAATATTCACGCTAGAATTTCCCAGTTTTTGGTTAAATTATTTTCAACGGAATATTTTGTACTTACATGTTTTGCCAAAGTACCCTAACATAATTGAGTTAATGAGCAATACCCTTTACAAATCCTTTTTTACAACCTTAAACTTGTTATAAGTACAACGCGTAATCCAGTATTATTATTGCAATTCATAATCAATATTTTAGTGCAACATAGAGTGATATTTCATCTATCTATACAAATTAAGATGCAATGCTGCTCGTTAGTAAGCGCATCACTTGAGAACGGTGTTCGTAATAGTTCAAATTAAGTTTTTATCGAAAGAAAAATTGGGAAACTCCCGAAAATTCGTGATATTTACTATGGGACTTTTGTATGCATTATTGGACACGACAACGTCGGTCGGGTCAGTTAGTTTAGTAATATGAATATTGATAACTTAATCAAAACCCAAATATTTGACAACTATGTACCTACTACGTTGCACAGTTTCATAATGGAATGCACCCTCTAATGTTCATTGTCCTTAGATATAAACGTAAGCAAGTATATTATGCATACCTATATTCGAGTTAGACGTAAGAAGAAAATATATTATGCATACCTTCTGCTTTTTAAACAGGTGCTAAATGGATAGTGTTGTCCTTTGATGTTGAAAGCCTAATAATACCAAATTCATGCAAGAACATATATCTACAGTTGGAAAATTCTTGCATGAATTTTGTAGAACACTTTTTTCTACTTATACAATACGCTTCTATTAGTAATTAAAAATAAATATATATTGCTAAGTATACAAGGTGTTTTTTTCTAGCCAGTATGGGTAAGTTCTAAACTACATAGAGATAAACGATGCAAGGAACCATGAGCTCAATTTTGTATAATTATTTCATAATCAGGTAACTTTTATTTTTTTTATAACTTTTCTGCCTCTACATCACATTACAAACTAGATCAAGTAATAATTTTAAGTCTAAAGTTGCTAGAAGTTATCTGAAAGTATTAATAATTTACCTTGACCATGATCGTATAATATATCGACCATTTCATATTCTTAGCACAGCTGATTTTTTTTAATAAACGTGTTTTGTCATATTTGAAAAAGAATTGGTACTTTCATTTTCTTTTCAATTTTGATTTTCTTTTATCTCAAGGTTCCTTTCAGCGTTTTTCAGAATCGACCCAAACTGGCTTGTAAAAAAGACATTCTGTAAGTATCTACAACTATATTCTTACATGTGTACTTTTAGAGTGAACAACCAAAAAATATAATATTCTCTATATATTCTTATGATCTACAAATGTATCTGTGTAATGAATGATACAAATATTAGTGTCGCATATTTTGTGGATACTGTTACTATTCTCTACTAAATTTTTAGTACAACAATAATTTTACAATGTTAATAAGTAGAACATTTTTATATGTAGTATGTAAAACAATGCATTTAACCAACGTAATTAATATTATGAATTTATAGTTACTGCTACAAATACTGCACATCGCACAATAAGAACACAATGCATAGAAGAAGGATGCATTACTATTTACAGTGATATAATGTACCGTGTGAGCATATAATGCTCATCTGATTGTCTGCAGCCTTTTATTATGTACTTTTTTAAGAAACTGGTAAGTATTACCATCTATCATATAAATGTGTTATTGAACTATACTTATGCGTTTTATATTATACTCTCTCAAAAAGTAGTCATTAATTAAAAGATCGATCAAGTACGAGCTGGACTCGCGCATTAAAGCTCTGGTCAAACTGATGCGAATTCCGCGCAGTATGCGGGAAGAAACCCTTAGGCGATTGGCACACGGCACCGCGCACCGCCGCGGTAGGCGGTTCATGTCGCATTGGCCTCTATTATATCCGCTGACGCCTAGCACATGTACACCGCCCTATCGCGCGGTCGAGCAGTTAGAGACCGCAGCTTTCGTCTAGCTGCCAAATTAAATATTAGTTGGTAAACGCATAAAAAATGTTTTTGTTGTTTACACAAATTAACAACTTTCCTTAAAAATTTAAGTCATGGTTCCTTTGTCCACTGCCCTACAACCAATTTAGCCTGATGTGCTATCGCAACAATCCTTTATAGGGCTTGTACACACGGCTACACATCAAGCTATACATTTCCAGTTTATGCTGATCTCGCATTGTATACGATTTCCGTACAATGCGAGAGCAGCTTATACTGGAAATTTATAGCTTGATGTGTAGCCGTGTGACCACAAAATTGCGTTGCGACGTCGCATCGCAAAATTCAGCAACGATACCCTAACATTTTTTAAGAAAGCCTTTGCGTTGCGAATTCGCTTTATATTATACTCTCTCAAAGCCTCTCTCGCTTTATATTATACTCTCGCAGTTTTGTGTACAAGCCCTTAGGTATTTACGCTACTGACGTATATTCCTTATGTCAGTTGCGTAAATAAACATGCAACCTATCCCATAAATGGTTAAAAAAAAAATTACAACTTTGACATGTTATATCTTTGGATGCGTCGACTGACTCTCACTTTGATGATTATTGAATAAATAAACAAGTAAGTACTTACTAGAAATGAAATTTATACGGTAAGTATAAAATTCATCGCAAAAATCGAGCAGTTCCTCTCGTCTATTAGGCATATGACTGTTAAGTTCACATCAAGCGCAAGAATTTTTGTGTTTTGGCGCATTTTATATAAAATATTAGTGTGTAAGATCTATCTTCAAGGCGGATTTACAAGCCTCCTCGGCGGTACTGGTCTCTGGCGAGTCGCTGTCTGTGACTCGCTGAGGATTCTTTGAGCCCACTGTCAGTAGACCTACAACAGTCACCTACCTACAATATCCGAGTGAATTTAGACCCTATAACGATCTTTATTAAGCACCTTTTCATTATGTATTTTCGGGTCGGTGCGAAATACTAGATCTGTGATACATTTTAACAGCTGATGATTTCGCTATAATGAACAGAAAGAATATGAGGTTCTAATACTTCGACTTTAATTTATTTATAACATTTAGAATCAAAGTTTACTGCACCACAAAACACGAAAACATGATGCATAGATTTACTGCTATATAGTATATAAATAATTATGTCAACATGTTCCTGAGCAATCAGGGCGATCAACAGATTGATCGGCTGGCTTGTTGGAGCATACGGAGCAGTATGCACAGGCGCGCGACCAAAGACTACAAAATTGTATCGCGCGACCGCCGCAGCCGGTCCGGAGTAAACAATGAACAGCGAGCTCAATTATCATCACCAGGGATGCAGTTTGGTACAATAATACCAGATTATAACTGCCCCGCTTCACTGGAGGTTGTATTATATAACCTCATTTTACTTAGGTATTCGTAATTACTTTAGAAATAAGATTCATACAAATAATCCCCCCCCAAGTCCAGGTTTCCTCACGATGTTTTTCTACACCGATGTTAGTGTTGTCAAGATAAACTACATGAATAGAAAAAGTCACATTGGTACTCACCCGGATTTGAACCCACAACCTCGTGCATGAGAAGCAGTTTGCTGATAATATATTGCGTTTCATTATGTCTTTGCCTTATTTGTTCTTTAAATATAGGAGTTGTTGACATCTGTACAGATAAAGCTATTTACTCATTGTGCAATGACCCCCCTAGCTTCAAGAGTATTGATAACACGTTAACATTGCATTATGTTCAGTGTTATTTCACTGAGCAAGGAATTCTTACCTCTTGGTTGTATTTCTCTATTGATTTATAACAATCCAAAAAAGTTGCCAGTATGTTAAAAGACTCTAAAACGAAATTAGACTTATTCTCAAATGATTCTGATATTAAGAAAAGTAAAAAGTGTACGAAGTGGCTTAAGTACAAATATTATTCTACCAAAAAAAAGTGTGTAGCTATCGGTGATATCAGGGAGAAGAGAGTTTATTTTGAAACACTTAGTGTTTCTAGTGTTAAGAGGAGTTTGAATAGACTTTGTCGAAAATTCTTCAACCCTCGATCCAATGGTTATGAAAAGTTTTTATCAGATGAAGAGAAAAGGTTTTATTTTGCTATAGACCGTAGTTTGGTGGAGGGTATTTACTAAACATATCTCTAAAAAAATATGATGTTAAGTATATGTTTAGTTATTTAATATATGTATGTGTTGTGTCCATCATAAAAATAGAAACTAACAGGCAGGTAATTTATTACTGTATTAATAAGTATGACTTTTATGTTTATTTTATTTAACTGGCGAAATGCCGGTAGACGTGTACCTACTTTATGTAGGTACACCTCTGCCGAACCCGTGATGTTATGTTACATAATTATGTAAAATAACTACAGTTGTCTTATTGAATAAATTTCAATTTAAATTTTAGTTTCAGATCAAGGTTTGTTGAACATTCCGCAGGGGCCCATGAACGGTCCACCAGGATTGGAATGTATTTCTATGTTTGATGTACTACAAATAGCACAGGATATGCAGATGCTGGAGCTAGTTATGAATGTAAAAAATGAAGAGGGAGAACAAATATACTTTGCTATTGAAGACACTGATTGCTGCAGTCTAAGCACTGGAAACAGGCGACCATTTGCTATGTTAATTGTGGACAACTCCAATAATGAGGTAGGTACCTACTTAGTAATTAGCCTTTTTATGTTGTTCTTTACTCTTATAATAAGTACTAAATACTACCTACTACTACATAATAGGTGAACAATAGTCTGGTAACTTCCTCATAATATTAGCAGATAGTATCATATTGATAACTTGCTTCTTACCTGCCTTATCTGATAAATAATGGAAAGATAAGACTAAAAAACCGGCTAAGTATATGTAAGACCACGCACAATGAAGGGTTCCGTAGTTGGGATGAATTTACCCCAGCACAAACTTAACATTGTAGTTGAAAAACATGTTCTCCCATATATTCCGTATGGGAATACGGAATATATTATGGAGAACACGTTTTTGCAATTGCAAAATATGTAAGTTGGTCGATTATTACCTACTCGTTAACTTGTAGAACCTACTTGGGTCCACTGCAGTATATAACCCGCGCGTGCGATGCTTCACAATTTTATAGCGTAGGTATAGATCTCGTCATGTAAAACACTTCTGTAAAATATTACACTGCACAAACGCCTAGTTTTTGAGAAAAAAGTTTCAGAAAAATCAACATAATTACATACTAAAATTGACATTTTACTACAGATATTGTACGAATTTCCTGAGAACTTTGGATGCAAGAGCGAGCCAAGCAAGCTTAGGACTTGGGACACCCCGGCTCGAACCTAACCTGTCCGAGTCGGGGTGGTTCAAGTCCAGACTCATCTCAACTTAGTAAAAAGGCTATAAAAACTTAGGATGCAAGAGCGAGCGAAGCGAACTCGGGACTTGGGCCACCCCGACTTGGACAGATTAGGTGAGAAGGGGCTGGCGGGGTCTGAGACCCCGCCACCATCCCCTTGGTGGTTATTTTATTTTAAACCACACAGAAATAGGAGCCCCGCTAAGCGGGGCTCCGTCGACAACGCGTTGATATTTTTTTTTTACCTTAACCTTCGAGTTTCACATTGACCTTGAAAATTACCATAACCTGAGAGCTTGTTTTATTTGAGGTAAAATTGCAATATTTTAGTATTTTTTGGTTTGACTTTGACTTTTGGAAGTTCGTAATGTCATTGACCTCATAATTGCTTGGAAACAAATTAAGACCCACCACGTGATCTTCCCCACACTTAATACTCCCACTATCCCACCAATCCCGAAATAAGCTTTTGGCTCGGCGCCTATAATTTTGCGCACTTTGCGGTTTTAAAATTTACACTAAAAAGGTCTATTCTATCCAAAATAAATCGGTTCACAAACGGCGGAGTAATCGGTGAACATACATAAAAAAAAAAAAACAATCATCCGAACATAGTACCTCCTCCTTTTTTGAAGTCGGTAAAAAAAGCAGTCACTCTTGTTAGGGCATAAATCGAACAGATTACGTGTGGCTCCGGATTTTTAATTTGTCAGTCTGTGATGTCTTGTTTACATCTTTTTAGTTGATTTGTGTCGTAGTTGGGTTTTAGTTATACAACTTTTTTTTTTTTGGGGTTATTATATATTTCTGAAATGTGCTTATCAAGCCCTTTCATTTGATATCCAAAATGGCATTAATTACTTTTTGTCCTCTAGAGGGCGCCATATTCAATTTACAACTTACATGCCCTAAAATAACTTTTTTCATCATTTTATCACTTTGTCAGAGTGATTATGTTACATACCTAAAATTTCACCGTGTCTGCTACAGATAGGACCAATTCATCATGTAACTACAATGGACACGACAAGAATGACCCTTCCGCACCGCAGCAACTACGCGCGTCGGGTGTAGCGTAGACAAGATTTTTCTTCAGCGCCGAAGCAGTGTATACAGTTCGTGTGTAGAAACGACACGAATTCTTGAAGGCCCGGCGACTTTTCTTAGCGTGTACAAGCGGCCTTACTCTTATTACACCACCCTGAATTAGGGAAAGGGTCACTGAATATCGCAGTGTTATAAGGCTTTAAGTTAGAGGTGATGTAATGTTAAGGCAATCGCGCCTTAACATTACATCACCTCGCTCACTCGAGCACCTACACCAATACTCCATCCTGCAGCTTGCTGGTTTCATGCTTCATAAACTTTATTAATTCTAAATAAAACAAATTATTATATCAAATAATTATGTAACTGTATATTTTGAAAGGACAATCTAACTAATAACAATCATACATTTACTGAGACAACGCACAGAGCCTTAAACCCCTGGGGCTAAAAGCATGTAATTTTGCACAAGAGTTCCTTATATAACTAAAATAAGGAAGGATTTTTGAAAATTCATACCCTAGGATATCAGTTTCCTTCTTTCATTCATATTGGCTGATGGGAAATTATGTCAGTAGGGCAGTAAATATAATAAATATCTCCCATAATACTAAATATTCATGTCATGTTATGTTAAAGTTAAGTCATAATATTATGATTAAAGATTTTTCTTTATCTTGAATGCAGATTTCTGCGTACAAACAGAGACTTCAGCTTGGTGGTATGAGAGATCAGCAAAACTATCTTCTTGCTGAGGCATTAGTTTTTTCTTAGCCAAATTCAACTCCCTGTGATCATGCTTCATTACCAATGGTCTTGGTAAAGTTGTTGTGATTTTCTTGACCCAATGACTCTGTGGCAATTTCTGTTCATCTGGCACATCAATCTATAAATAACAATTAAATCATTATAAAAATCAATTACAAATACAGCTAGATTTAACAGATTGTAAATAGCACTAATTAATCAAAACACATTTTTCAGATTCTATTTAAAAAAAAATTACAATCCATCCAGCCATTTGCCGTAATATTGTCTATTCTGAAAGTATTCCAACATTAATTTTATTTCATTCACTGCAATTTATCAAATCAATTATGTTATCCAGATAATATGTAAGCATAGCATAATCAGCCTATAATGTTCACGCTGCTGGGACACAGGCCTCCTCTTTTTGAGACGCAGCGGGTTGGCGGATGTCACACATCTTCGAATGTTTGGCTCTAGGACATGCCGGTTTCCTCAATTTTTTTTTAGAGAGGGCGGTGGTGATTAAATTATTTATACAAAGTGCCTTCTTGGGTTTGACGACCCACAACCTACAACTCGGTAAGTCGCTGCCGTTACCACTGGGTCACCAGTTATCCTGCAACAGGTTAAATAGAGTGTGTCATAATCATAACTTACCACTCTAGTCTTCTTAGCACTCTTGTATGCAACTGAAGGCAAGTTGACATTTTCTTTATTACTTGGTTTAGTTGGTGGGAGATTCTTAACAAATTTTGGAATGGATGATGTTCCAGGTAAAGGTTTTTTAGGATGGATATCTTTTACTAAAGGTGCTATCGGACAGTTCTTTATGTAAGAGGCCACTGGGCTGCTAATGTGCTGATAAGGATTAGATCTACTTGGAGTCTTTTTCACAGATGATGGTTTCTTCAGTGATAGAGGTTGAGCAGGTGTCTTAAAAATAGGTTTTTGTTTTAAGTCCCTTGGTGTTGTATGACCTTCAGTATGCTCATGGAGTTGAAGAGCAGTTTTTAATGGAGTGATCTTAGGAGGTTCTGGAGAATTGTAAGATTCATACTTTTTTAATTCTCTTTCAATTTTCTGTGGCGATAAATCAGTTACATTTGGTTCATATTTAAATTCAGTCATCAGTCTAAGATCATCATCTTTTTCATTTTTTTCTTTAGTATTACTTGGTGGATTATTTAAAATATATTCAATAACTTCTAATGTATTGTTTAGTTCTTCAGTCTTCTCATTGCTTCTGGGTGATACACATAGTTTAGCCACCATATTTTCCATTTGAATAAAACTGTCATCAGCAGCTTTCATATCCCACCCAGGACTATTAAGTTCAGATAAAACAAGGTTAGAATTTTCGGTTTTAGGTATTAAGTTAGGTTGTGAGTGTGCTTGTAAGATTTTCAAACTTTCATTGTGATCTCCAGAATTCTTGGGGCTGCTGATTGCACTGGTAGCATGTATTCTAAGAAGAAAAAAATATAGATAAATGTTATGTCTTGTGAATCTGATGAGCCTTGTAAGTAGTAGTACTTAGGAAAAAGTACTGAATATTTTCCTCTTTTCGCATGCTCCATGATCCATGGTAGTTGTTGCATGTAAATAAAGTACTGACCCAACAAAGACACTGTGATAGCAGGAACCCGCCGACGACTATCCAACAGCCAGATAATTATAAATGTAAAAGGCGCTAAGGGGAAATATTATGTAAAAAAAAGGTCAGTGGGTCGTCTTAAGCATACTCAGAACCTACAGTACATGTCCCACCGCCGGCGATTAGCGAGAAACGAGTACCTAACAACATAAAACGAGTGGTTTGTTTGACAGTTCTAGCTGCCGGTAGTGTGAACAGTCAGCGATATTAATTTAGGCATATATATCTCTTGAACTAACACTGGATCTACAATCTTTTATACGTTTCTTTGGTCTGAGGTTTCTTACTTTCTTGAGCGAGAAGATAGTTGATAGATAGCCAGTCCCTTCCACGTCGGCTGTGGGACAGGTGCATAAATAAAGTAAATAGTGTTACCCGTAATAATTAGCCAGGTCAGCATAGATAATAATTTAATAAAAACGATCTTACGTTTGTTTATCCCATAGTATATGTTTTTTCAATTCTTTCAGAGTCAGCTTTCCGAAGTAAACTTCATCGTCACTTAATTCGTCAGCATTACACAAAGACATATTAGCAGTAAGAATGCGTTTTCTAATAAAATAAACAATAAATAAAGAAATAATGGCTGTAATAGTCAAATAATATTTTACCCATTGAATTAGTTGAAAATAACACATAACGAACTTCTTTCAAAATATGACATGACCACAGACTAAGTAGTACGACATGATCCTACGAATGAAATATGAACCACAGAGCATGTAACGTATGAACCCAACGTGGCGACGCTGCTGCCCGCCTTTTGGGCACTTAACCCACTGACAGCGATGCGGACGAATTTTTTGATGCCCAATGAATGAGCCTTTATTTAATTATTGACCTATTTACACCAGTGTTGCCGTTTTAGTGACTTTGTCACTAGATCTAGTGAGTTTTTGAGGTTTAAGGTGACTTTTTTTCACGATTTAGTGACAAAAAAAAGTCTGGTGACTTCTAGCGACTTTTTCATGATCAACACAACAGTACATATTATTTATCTTGTTGATGCAATCTATATTTAATAAACCAGAAAATTGTGTAGTTATTAAGTACCTAATGTGCACTGGGAACACGAAATGTTCATTTGACCCATAGACTTGTTGGGTCCATGCTCTATGTACCTATAATATGATTTGACCAACCGGGTATTCCCCTATTAACGTTCCACGTTGCAGCACGATTCGTTCGTTTATAGGCATGATCGTGCATCTCGCTTTGTCACGAGAAAAATATATTGCTATCTTAACGTAAAATGTTTAAAGTATAGTCAAGTATTATATAGTTTATTTGGTCCATAGTTCTCGAATGTTATTGTTTGTAGTAACATTGATATTCTCTGAGTGAAACTGGTTTATTTTATCGTTTTGTTTTCAAGTTTGATTAAAGTTTCTGAAATGGATCTGCCTTTTAATCAGAATACTTTTAATCAGTAAATTTAGTGACTTCTAGTGACTTTTTGAATTAAATTTTTCACCCAATCTAGTGACATTTTAGTAGAAGTTTGGTGACTTTATTTTTCCCTAAGCGGCAACACTGATTTACACACGGCTACACATCAAGCTATACATTTCTAGTTTACGCATTGTTTATGATTTCTGTACAATGCGAGGTCATATTTTACGCATACAACCTGACACTGAACTGTTAGGTTATACAACTGTAATAATAAAGTGCTGTGATTTTGATTAAAATCTGAGATTATGATATGATTCGCGATCGTAACAAATACGGATTTACAGAATTATAAACATTAGAATCAGCAATACAACTTTCCAAGTTCATAGAAGTATATTTTGAATGACTATTTCATGAAACCATGACATTTGGCACTTACAATTGACATAAGGAGTCAATGTATGGAGTTTTATTGCTGATTGCTACCGTGTGCTACCATTGCGGATCATTACTGGCGAAATGTGGGTGACTGGGTGGGCTCTAAATACACCTCTGCCTAAGCCATGTGTGATGAGTTGATGACACAAATTACTGCAGACTGTGCTGAGTGATGAACTGATGACCATGGTGTATGGAATAGTCATTAGGTACTATTCTGCTTTATACTTATATTACAGTTGGTGCCGTTCTATAATAAGAATTTTGTCAGGAAAAATCGTGGAAAATTGTTTTCGATGGGGATGAAGTGAAAAGCGCTGCTCAAGTTTTTATAATAAGCATAAATAATCACATTAAAACAAAGAAATAAAATAATGCGTTTTATTTAACAGCCTTAGTTTACGTAATTACTAATTACACACTGAGTGATAGAAAATGGAATTAATTAAGGTGAATGCGCCAAGGTACCCCGCGAAATCCAAATTTTCTTACGTTTTTTGCAACTACGTCTATCCCGTGTTTTTTTTAACTTTTTGATGAATACCGTTATTATTATTTTTACGTCTCTTGCCAATTCTCGGGACCCTGGGGTCCCGGACCTTTGGAAGGCGTACGAGAGGCCGAAGCCAAATCGCAGAGGTACCGGCCTCTGCAATTTGGCTTCGGCCCCTCGTACGACTTGACAGGATATGAAAACAAAGATATTGGATTATGGGTTTGAGTGGCTAAAGTAAACTGGTCCTGAGGGGCAATTCCCGTAATTTTTAAGAAGGTTCACATTCGCATCTCATTCGCAATCTGTCAAAATAACCATCAATTTACCAACATTTTTGACAATTTTGACAGATTGCGACTTGAATGTGAATGTTTTTTAAGTACGAGAATTGGCCCTCAGAACGATTGAAATACTATGATTATTATCTAGTTGGACTTACATCAGAATCATCGTCTTCTGTGTCAATATCCTCCACTTCCGATTCCGATTCCACCACCTTGCACAATTTTTAGTAACTCATCAGACTAATTGTTTATTCATTTTATCTTATCACGAGCAAAGCGGGAAAGAAGGATGCGTGCGCGCTTTCCCATTAATTTTCTCCACTATGTCAAAGTGACCTTGATACTCGTACGCTTATGACGTCACAGAACGAAATCTATAGTAGTCCGTGGCGCTCGGGGCAGTTACAACAACTAACTTTTTTGTGTAGAGATGGGAATATAATTATCGACAAGGATTGGTAAACAATAACTAGAACTATTTAAATCCGGATCGGTACCCATCTGATGGTCGAAATTAGTAAATTTTCCCTTTGTTATAAAGTAGTATATAAGTTCATATTTTACTGACCTCAAATTGATTTAAATAGTAGTATTTATATAAACCACGGGCGAAATCAAACTGATAACTTACGCGTCCCATCACTGGCGGACTTTGTATAAGTCCTTGGCGTTCGGGGGACATTAAAAATATTACAAGTTTTTGTTTTTGCCAATTTTAAAACAATTAAGGGCTTCTTTTATGTGGAAAACTAAAAAGCAGGGCGTTAGACAATGCTATATTAAATAATAACAGGAAACAAAGCTTTTAAATAAAGTAAATTTATTTTTATAAGATAGATAAAATGAAGAGCTTCTGATGAAGTCGTGGAGCTGGTGGCACGAAAATCCGGAACTTCTATTGAAGTCCGTGGCGGTGAAAAGGTTAATTTATAAAAAAATGAAAATTGTTGTGCTTCTTGGTAAATATTGCAGGGTAAGTATGAATTGATCGGAGAGATCGGAGATTTTAAAATTGCAATTTGATAACTTGATAATAAGTGTATAGTTTAGTTATGAGAGTTTTATGACAAGGGAATCGGCAATAATAGTAGGTATATCACCTTCATAGAATTTAATGTATATTTATTTACAACAAAACTGTTAACTGTATTACAAAAATAATTTTCGTCTTTATCCCTACTTACTAATCAATAATTAATAAAATTTATATAAAAATAAATAAGATAGTTTCAACTAGCAGAACTTATACATGATATTGATAACTTTACTTCGTTATCACTAAACACTGTAGTTTATTTCTAACTACCGACACGCTCCTGTTTCGCACGTTATTTACGACTTGACAAAACATCGAGATTTCTTAGTTATACGTAACTTTCATAATAACGTATTATACATATAAGCCTTCCTGAATAAATTCTCTTAACAATGGTGAAAACCTAATCAAAATCTGTTGCATGGTATAGAAGAACAACACGGACATACAGACAAACACGAAAAGCAGCTTTAATTTAAATATGTATAGATACCGAGAACATTGCCACAAATGTCATGGAAAGCTTGATTTTTTTAAATATTATCTTTTACAAGACAATTTTATTGAGATTGTTATAATTTGACAGATTCATTTGAGTTTTTTTAACAACTCAGCAGCTTGAGTATTTGCTTGGTGATCATCATTTGATTTAGGAGGATAGCTTGCAGCTAATTTTAAATAATATTTAGCTTGATCCTCCTTTTCTAGCTTTAGATAGCAGCTGCCAAGTCTTAACAAGTTTACGCTGTAGAATCTGGGCTGAACTGTTTCTGCTCTCAAGAAATATTCAAGTGCATCTTCATAAGTGGAGTATGGTGGAGAAGCAAATAGAACTTCAGCTATTTTCCTGTGATGCCAAGGCATCTCGGTAATCTGATAGCACCATTCGCCCAACATGTGCAAGGTTGTAGCATCTTTAGGATTTAGTGAAACTGCCATCTGAAAATAAAGTCTCACAATGTTTATTTAAATCGGTAACAACCAAATTATCAATGACAGTGGTCAAATAACATAATCACGTACGTCCAGATGCTTCTTAACATTTTCCAATTGTTTTATTCGTTCTTTCATACCATCAAGTGAGCTTTTTGCATCCAACAGTAAAGCATACCACTTGTGTACAGCATAATGGTCTTGAGTGTCTTTGGTATCATTTAGCACTTTCAATATAATACCATATGCTTGGACAACAAGATTATTCTTGTATTGTATATCATACTTTAATTCCTTTGACATGTTGTATAAAGCTCGACATATACGCCATTGAACTTCTACATTGCCTTTGTCCTAAAAATACGATTATTTTAGTTACCACAATAAAATAAATTATGAATGCTAGGAATAATTATATTGTATTAAATGGTATGTCTTAACAATTCACCATGACCTTACCTGATGCTCAGACAGTAAATTATAGCATTCTTCATAATAGCCATCATCAAATAATTTATCTGCATCTTCTAAAGCAGGCAAAGGCTTCTCTGTTTGGTTATTTTCAGTAACTTCTTTATTTTTCACTGGCCATAATGAAAATGCTAAGGTTGCAGATAATACCAATAAATTTTTGGGAAAAGTAACAGTCTGTAAACAAAAATATGTTGAGGAGTTATTAGACATTTTACTACTAAGTTAGTACTACAATTTATAGTTATAAAGATGTACCTACCTGTAGTAATATTATTTTGGCACTATTCTTAGCATTTTTTTCCCTAAAGTTAAAAACTTTTTGAACAAACATAAAAGATACAGGATTTAATTTGTAAAAAACATTCATGTTCAAGATAAAAATAAACAGTTACAATCAATGTTATTTTTAAACTATGTGTACAATACAAGCAGGACGAGATTACTAGTCTGTACTGCAGTCTGCGTTTCCGTTTTTTAAGATTTCTGTGTTAATCAAACAATTCGAATTCAGAGAGATTTCCACTGTTATTATGACTTGTATGAAAATGATCACTTTCATAGCAAAACTGCGGTAGTTGCAAACATCACAAGTCGCGAAGATACAGAACAGATCGAAAAAAATACAAAAATTTGACAAAATATCATCAATCACCGCTGTGACAGCTGTGAGCACAGATCACAGCATACTTACTCCAGGGGCACAGATCCAGATAAAAATGTACTCTGTGAAGACTACTTCGTGTGGGGACTCGTAGTCTGTGGACTACTACAAATGTACTCTGTGGACTACTACGTCAACGACAATCAGTCAAAAGCACACTACAGAGCCGTGAGCCCATAAAAATAGCCTAAAAACTGAAGCTCGTCATAGGTGGCAGCACCATCTGTCCGTCCTCAAACCGCCATTGTTGTTTTTTTTACATTTGTGTCGATCACAAATTATATGAAAACTAGATAAATATGTATGTGACTTGGAGTGTAGCACTACAAGCTAAGTAGCTCTAGTAGCCCTGGTAACATAGCAGGTAAAGAAAACAGACTTAGTTATTATTATACACCAATTTCTCCCATACAAGTCTTCAGGTTTCAAAATAGTCACGATGAAATATCGAGTTTCCGATTTTGTTTTTCGGAGAGCTTTCTTCCACAGTTTACCTCTTCTTTGGCAAATACATGGGTCCCCATCGTTTGCAGTTACACAGCTGCGCAAATATTAAAGGATGCGCAATAGAGATCCAGCGGTTAATTACGCCTAAAAGAAGTCGCTTGTTTACAAAAAATGTATGGATAGTGACAGCTAGCTAGCAGTCAAATTCTAAGACGCTGGGTAGTAGCGACATCTGAAGTGAGCATGTGGCAGTTTTTAACCTCACTATTTGCATGTAAATGTCGGTCGATGTCATGATATAATGAAATAGATATTCAATACACATATATGAACTTAGAGAGTTGTATTCACAGATTACAATTATTTAAGGGTAGTTGTATTATTGATTCTAATGTTTATAATACTGTAAATCAATATTTTTTACGGTCGCGAATCATATTTTTATTAACATACAACCTGAACTGACCTGCAAATTGCAAAGCAAATTTGAATTCCGCGGGCTACCCTGAAGCTTGGCTGGTCACATACGATTACGTTTCAGGCTTAATATAAAAACGGGTTAATATTTTACAGGTATTTGTGACGTTGCCAACTTGTATAATGTACGCTCTAACTGTGCGTTTGTACTAGCGAAACATTCACAACAAATCATGTTGGAATCTCTATTTCCTGTCAATGTTCCATAAATTTTTTGACAGGAACTAGAGTCTTCAACATGTTTTGTCGTGAATATTTCACCAATGTAAACGCACAGTCAGGCGTACACTCATAGAGAAGATTTTACATTATTATAGCCTTTTCCCAACTATATTTGGGTCGGCTTCCAGTTTGATGCTCGGTTCACACGATGCAACTTCAGTCGCCAGCAACTCAAAAACAAATTTAGAAATCGCTAGCGACAAATTTATCTTCATAACCAGTGTGTGGACGTGAGATTTTGAAATCGCCAGCGACCCAGCGAGTCGTCAGCAACTTAAGTCGCTGCGTGTGAACCTAGCATAATCCAATGAAGCAGACTATCAGTATGTATATTTTTATGGAGCGGCTGCATCAGTGTTGCCGTTTTAGTGACTTTGTCACTAGATCTAGTGAGTTTTTGAGGTTTAAGGTGACTTTTTTTCACGATTTAGTGACAAAAAAAAGTCTGGTGACTTCTAGCGACTTTTTCATGATCAACACAACAGTACATATTATTTATCTTGTTGATGCAATCTATATTTAATAAACCAGAAAATTGTGTAGTTATTAAGTACCTAATGTGCACTGGGAACACGAAATGTTCATTTGACCCATAGACTTGTTGGGTCCATGCTCTATGTACCTATAATATGATTTGACCAACCGGGTATTCCCCTATTAACGTTCCACGTTGCAGCACGATTCGTTCGTTTATAGGCATGATCGTGCATCTCGCTTTGTCACGAGAAAAATATATTGCTATCTTAACGTAAAATGTTTAAAGTATAGTCAAGTATTATATAGTTTATTTGGTCCATAGTTCTCGAATGTTATTGTTTGTAGTAACATTGATATTCTCTGAGTGAAACTGGTTTATTTTATCGTTTTGTTTTCAAGTTTGATTAAAGTTTCTGAAATGGATCTGCCTTTTAATCAGAATACTTTTAATCAGTAAATTTAGTGACTTCTAGTGACTTTTTGAATTAAATTTTTCACCCAATCTAGTGACATTTTAGTAGAAGTTTGGTGACTTTATTTTTCCCTAAGCGGCAACACTGGGCTGCATACCATTTTCTCCACAAACCACAACCTGTATTGTAAAATACGGAGCCGGAACTTTATGTGTACTTGTTGCCCTCAAAATAGTTAGCGTGCTAATGTGGTGGTCATTAGGCGACTTCGTAACTTTTTGCCGACCTTTCACAACTATAGCCTACGCCCGCCGATAATGGTGAAAATCAGGTCAAAAAAATAGTTAGCTTGAAGGGGTGTGATGATGAACGCCAGTGTGGTTCCAGCATTATAAAATCTATAGGTCCAAAAAGCTATCTAGAACAAACCCGGCGATTTACTGTTACATTATAAATTTTGCCAGTGGCAACAATATCCAAAAATCAATTTCTACGCGGTCCATCGATGGACCATGGGCGGGTGAGAATTGTTGCTGTTGACAGTTTGTACTTCATAGAAGAGTGTGTTGAATTTGTGTTTCAAGAAATGTTTTTGGTTTGAATATTGGATTCCTAGCATTTTCACTATGCAGAGATCAGGTAACGTCTATAATTATTTGAAATAAGTTTTCATTATATTTTACGTATGCAATTGCGTTTTATTCGCGCCAATTTCTTATTAAATTCTTTTCAAACGGTCTGAGTATTAGTTCAAATGTTTATGTACAGTTAAACGGGTATTTTTAATGATGTTTGAGTACGAAATTAATCAATACACATCGTTTGGGAGATAGATTAACGATTTACATCATTCGTGACTTTACCAAAGGGTCTACCACAGGCGTTTTAATTACTTACCAAGCATGTCTTATTTCTTCATTTCTTGATTACATTATCAGTAGTTACCTGAACGTTACAATATAACTATTACTGAGGATCAAATATGACAATTAGTAGGTATTTACCACATCTTTTTAGGGTTCCTCAGCCAAATAGCAATTCGTTAATATTCATCCTGATTATGGAACCTACACTGTGCGCAATTAGAAGAGTATCTTATTTTTGGATTCAGGAACTATTAAGATTTAAGTTTGAAAGGGCTCATAGTTTTTGCCCGTAGTATTCATATTAGGAGATATTGTCATCTAGTAACTAACAAGAGCATCAAATATTTTATCAGTTATTTGACAACTAGCTGATGCCAGCGACTTCGCCCGCGTGAATGTTATATACCTTACTCGAGAAACACTATCCATTGGTGAAAACAGCATGAAAATCTGTGCAGTCGTTTTTGAGTTTATCGCATACAGGACAAAAGAAGTCACGGCGGAGGACTTTGTTTTATAATAAGTAAGGATGGTACAGTAATTTGTACCGTCACATGTGTATGTGTGTATTGATCATCATTCATGTGTCATCTACATCATCTGTATCATTCATAATGAAAGTTAGGAAAAATGCAAAAGTTGAGACATGCAATACTTGTATTAATTATCAACCTTGATTCTGATAGTGTTAAATGTGTTTGCTGACAAATGGTGAGCTTGGAACTCAAAGTAGGAAGTGTATACACAAAATCTGCCACAAAAATGTGTATACACATTTTTTTGTATGTTTTCACCTGTTCTTTTTATTAAAATTTATTACAACCACTAAAATTAACCTAAATCCCCACCAATAATAACTAATACAATTAACATAAATAAATCCTTACTAATTTTATAAATGCGAAAGTAACTCTGTCTGTCTGTCGCTTTTTCACCACAAAACTACTGAATCTATTTAAATGAAATTTGGTACACAGATAGTCTTGAGCCTGAGAAAGGACATGGGCTACTTTTTATCGACATGCCAGGCGAAGCCACGGGCGGAATTTTATCAAATATCAAGAAAAATAGCAAGAATGTAAAACATAGGTAAATCTTACAGCCCTTGAGGGCTGTTGCCACCACAAGTGAAACCCAACAAATGAGCTGATTATTTTTTTATTGTATTCTTACTTAAAGGCAGGTTAACCTAGGAAGTTGTTGGTTGCTTAACTGGGCTATGTTATCAGCTGGGCTATGGATGCCAGAATATAAGGCCACCAGCCAGGGCAAAAAAAAAACTAAGTGACTACATGCTAAGGGCGGTCCCTGTGTCCAAATAAATGTTTTTCGTTCTCTATTTCTGTGGGATATGGACCTCGGCTTAGGGGGTCACTGGGTAGGGCAGCATGGGACAGATTGGATGGGAAAGAACTGATCACTAGAGCACACTTGCTGCTTTTATACCAAATTTAAAAAGTTCATTTCATTCTCCCTAAAAATATAATATTACATTTATAAGCTTGTCAGAAAGTGTACCTAACAAAAATGTATTTGCACCATGAGTGTTCAGTATTTTACAAAAAGATAGATAATAGTAGAATCTGGCTTCACTTTGTGATTCTATCACAAAATATGGAATTAACACTAAAAGTGTAATTTCATACTTGTACAAAGATTTAAATTATTAATATATGGGTTTTAGTGTTCAAAAAAAACCAAAACCATTTTTTTTTAATGTGTGATATTTATCAAACTTGGCATTTTAAAATAAGTTACTATGAAAAGTTTAATATATTTTATGTTTAATATGCCAGATAAAATTGTATTGTAGCCTGAACATATTATGTATTACTTAGGGAAAGGGTATAAGGAAATGCTGTAATCAGTCATCATTGTTGTATTGTTTAGCATGATAACTTTTTTTTTTTGTTAAATTAGGAATTTTCTAAGTTTGTGTCATTGCGCCGGTTAGCGACCGGGCTTTCCTAACTTAGCGTTACTGTTAGGTTCAACGCAGACCGACGACGACGGAGTAGTGGCAAGCGAGTAATTCTATAAAAACTGAAAGTCGATTTTAATTATTATTACGGCTTAAGTGTAGCACTGAAATTTGTGTTACATAAATAACACACAAGGCGGCGCGAAGCGTCATCGAGTGACGCGCGGTGACGAAGCTGTCAGCCGTATCGTAAGAGGCAGAAGCGGTCCGCGCCGGGCCCCCGACCCTAGGCAGCCCCGAAGGCCCGAAATCTTAATACTTTTTAAGGCCCTACCCTACCTCAAATTGCTTAGCATGATCCTCCGGTACGCCGAAAATACTGCAGCTTTAATTTTGAAATAAATATATGTTAAAGTTGAGGATTGATGCTAGCCTCAAAATAAAGGAAATTAAAAGGGTATTACAAAAATATATATAAGTTTAAATTTTATTAAGAATAATAAATTGGTTTATAAAGTTTTTGATAGCAAAAACGGGCCAGGTTTGTATCGGACCTCGTAAATCCCCTGCGAAGCCTTCCACAAGCCAATTTACAATAAACTAAAAAGCTGAAAGTAAAAAAATACTTTAAAAACCTAGCGATACAAAATTCTATAAATAATAATGCTTAAGATAAGATAAGATTTATTTGTTCAAAACATAAGTATACACACATTGCATGCAAGATGTTACATTAAATTATAGCACAGTCATGTTTTGCCTTGACGGCGTACAAATATAAACAGATAGGTTATTTTTATTAATAGGATATAAACCTCAAATACTTATTTATTTTGTCCATTATTCAAAGCAATTAACATAACAAATTAAAACTTCTTCAATCAAATTATAATAATAATACCACAGAATAGTGTCATAAACTCGTCATCGAAATGTACAATAAAACAAAATTAGCCAGTCAAGAGTCAAAGTAATTAAGAGATAAACATTTACATATTATTATTACACAAAAGTCTGATTTATTTATTTAATATTATACATAATGTCAATAACGAAACACAAAAACAAAAAATAAAATAAAATAATAATATTAAAAAAAATGATAAATAAAAAATAAAACTATATCAATACTTTGTCTTTTAAAAACTCGGAAATACTATAGTAAGCTTTTTGAATTAGTAAGTTCTTAATTTTTTCCTTAAATAAGTTAACATTTAATTCTTTAATGTGTGGCGGAATGTGATTAAATATATTTGGCGCCATGCAGAACACACTTTTATGCATCAGTGCTGTATTGGACTGTCTTCCACATAATATACTATAATCCCGTCGACTTCGGGTATTCGTATCGGATAGCTTCTTAAAAAGCTTTGGGTTTGTTTTAACGAAGACCGCAACCTCATAAATGTATAATGAAGGGAGTGTTAATATTTTATTTTTGATAAAATATGGCTTACACGTATCAGTACTTATTAGTCCAAACATCGCTCTGAGACACCTTTTCTGTAACTTAAAGATTAGTTCTCTATTACACGAGTTGCCCCAAAAAATAACCCCATATCTTAAGATTGAGCCTACGATGCCATGATATGCAGTGAGCAAAGCTTCGGTACCTAAGATCGAAGACAGTTTATAAAGAGCATAAGCAGATTTGCTTATTCTTTTGCTTAATTCCTCTGTGTGCACTTTCCAATCCAGCCTTTGATCTATGTTTAAACCTAAAAATTTGGTAGTACCTACGCTTTCAATCATTTTGCTACCGTGTTCTATTATCATATTAGATGCTTTTGGTCGTTGACTGAACAACACTGCTTCTTTATCTCTTTTCAGTTATGGGTTTTTGCAGTCGGGGTTTTCAGTTTTTTAAATTAATATTTTATTCATTTTTCGCGCATTTTCAAAACACATGCACAAACACATTTGACGCTCTTGTGCCTGACCGTTTAAGGTGCTCTTATTGGATAGACGTATTGTGCCGTGCTCACCGAGCGTGTGACCTCATCCCAGGATGTGTGCCCTCACGCGGAAACTGACCACTATGTCGCCCTCGCTGTAATCCACACCTTTCTGTAAGTACGCGGTTCACTCGGCCGCTTCTGCCCGTGTAACTAAGCCATGTAAAACTTCACGAAATATTTTCTGTGGTATATATTGTGATATTATCCTGTGTCAGCCTTACTTCCTTACTATCCTTACTAATATTATAAATGCGAAAGTAACTCTGTCTGTCTGTCACGCTTTCACGTCAAAACTACTGAACCGATTTAAGGGGGATGCGCCAGGGTAGCCCGCGAAATTCAAATTTTCTTACGTTTTTTGCAATTTGCAGGTCGGTGTTAGATTGTATGTTGATCTAAATATGGTTTGCGCACGTAACAAATATAGATTTACAGAATTATAAACATTAGAATCAGCAATACAACTCTCTAAGTTCATGAAAGTCTCAAAACTCATGATTTCATGAAATCTTGACATTTGAGACTTTCATGAACTTAGAGAGTTGTATTGCTGATTTTTATGTTTATAATTCTGTAAATCCATATTTGTTACGTGCGCAAATCATATTTAGATCAACATACAATCTAACACCGACCTGCAAATTGCAAAAAACGTAAGAAAATTTGAATTTCGCGGGCTACCCTGGCGCATCCCCCTTAAATGAAATTTGGTACACAGATAGACTAGAGCCTGAGAAAGGACATAGGCTATAGGATACTTTTTATCGAGATACCACGCGGGCGAAGCCGCGGGCGGAAGCTAGTATACAAAATTTTAGAAATTCGCGATAAAGTATTAGCAGTAAACAGCATCATAATGCTAATCCTAACTATAATTAGTAGTTCTGCTAACAGTAGACCTCGCGACGACCTACTTTTTGCAACAATTAATATACTTACCGCTAAAGTTTAGACTAAGTACATGGTAAATATCCCGTTTTAAATAACTTAAGTAGTAGTGATAAATTAAAAAAAAAAACCCCGACAAAACAAACTGTCTTAAAAGTAAAAAAATAATATGTAGGTTTAGGACGGCTAATAAAGACGCCAACATACACTAGGAATAATGAATGTATGCTGTTGTAGAAGTGATAGCTGCTGTTAACTTCCTATCTTCATTAGCCGTCCCCCGACGCGACAACGCTTGGATCAAAATATTACCTACAACTTGTATATGTATTAAACTGAAAGGGCCAATACCTAATTTTTTTTTACTTTATGCGCTCTTTGTTTTTGTCGGGGGTTTAAAAACGATTTAATTTAACTTTTATTTCCTGCTTTTTAAATTGTATAATAAATTACTAGTAGACACGCTACGATCAACACGTGTCTCGCCGTAATCTGCGTAGCTGTGCCCTATATTTTTGCCACAGTGCAGCTAGTTACTAATTTAGTTTCATTTCTCTTTCCTATTCTATCATCAGACCCTGATCACCATCCAGCTGTAACCTATTTTTTGAGACCTTTCCAATGAGCCCAAACACGACACCTCTGCTGTAA
Organism: Lithophane leautieri; assembly: GCA_949152455.1. Lineage (NCBI taxonomy): Eukaryota > Metazoa > Arthropoda > Insecta > Lepidoptera > Noctuidae > Lithophane > Lithophane leautieri. The sequence goes on from OX424459.1 coordinate 11,606,826, forward strand.
GTTGGTGAGGGAGTTGGGTATCCTGCAAATACCAGGTGGTGCTGCATTATCAGTTCAAGGTTACTATATTCTTCTCATATCATTGAAGTAACAGAATTCTAAATTTCGAATCGATTAGACCTATAGAAGATGCTCACATCCATTCATCAACTTTAAAAGAGCTGATAATCTTCAAACGGCTGAACCGATTTTCTTGAATTATAGCTCGATCAAGTCACCCTTCAAACAAAAAAAAAACAAAAAAACAAAATCAGTTCAGCCGTATAGCAGCTACGAAGGAACAGACAGATACATACACACGTTAAACTTATAACACCACTCTTTTTCCGTCGTTTAACTAAAACTTAAATAACCATGTCAGTTTAAAATCCTACATTTAATATACCTATCCAACTTAAAAAAACCGGCCAAGTGCGTGTTGGACCACGCACAATGAAGGGTTCCGTAGTTGGGTTGGGTTGTTTTTTTAAGACCATAGACTTCTTATAAGTGTTCCTGTAATCTATAAGTATAGCACTATATTATGTATTTTTTCAAAATTTTGGTCTCAGTAGTTTTGGAGTTATGGGTCGTCCTATAAGGGTTCCGTTTTTCCTTGTGAGGTACGGAACCCTAAAAAAAACCCGAATGCGGCTGTAGGTTACTAAAAAGCATATGGTGGCAAGACGATAATTAAACAGAAATAAACTAACCCACAACTAACCAAGTACTATAATCTGTTAAACACGAGTTTTTACTTTTGAAGCTACTTTACACCTAACAAAAGTCGGTCACACAAAGCGACTGACCATGTGGCGAGCGATAACGATCGACAGCGTGATCTAGCGGTACACGTAGCGATAAAAACTTTTTTGCAAAATAGTTTTTTTTTCTCGCTTTTTAGTGTGTTAGTTTGTAATGTATCTAAGTTACAATAGCCTAATGTCAACTGCTCATCACCTTTTACAAAATATTACTTTTCCCGATGCAGGGACGTTAATCGTTGAGAAGTTCTCCTGGTACTGCACCATCAGCTCCGCTTGACCATATACATTGTGACGAGCATGTATTGCTTGGCAACCATATTAAAGTAATCGAATCGCAACCTGTGAAATAGGTACTTATTATTGAGTAGTTCCGGTGGCCATCTGTGGTCTTCATATCAGTTCCATTTCACCAAATGGTGCTTTTCGAGAGCAACTGCACGAGTTACCTACTATAAAAAATACCCAAATCGATATAGTTTATTGTAGAAAGTACCCTCCAATCAAAAATCGCCGACGCCAAAAAAAAATTATAAAATCGTAAAAACCTGTATATGTACCAAGTTTCGTCTAGGTCGGTAGTAAATACCAACAAACTGACACACGAAAGCAAATTTTGCCAGACTTGAAGCAGAGGCCAGAGACGCTTCGCTCGCTCGGTCAATAATATCCTAACTATAATAATTTATTATTATCCATACTAATATTATAAATTCGTAAGTAACTCTGTCTGTCTGTTACCTTTTCGCGCCTAAACCACTGAACGGATTTCGGTAAAAGGATATTGACCGATTTGGACCAAATGCTGCCCAGACATGGGAGTGCTTCCAAATGGTTCCTTGCATAAATTCAAATATAAAAAAATAAAAAAGGTTCCAGGGTTAATAAGATAATGCCTGAGAGAGGTTAATGTTTTTCAGGGTCTGGGGATGCATCACCAGACCCTGGATACAACCTTGGGCTATACAAGGTACTTGAATCCAGGGTCTGATGATGGAGCCGGAAGGTGGCCATAGGAACTCCTCAACCAAACAACTGCCGAATATGGATGGTCACAAAAATTATTTAATATGAAAATGATATGCGCACAAATGAAATAGTAATGTGTTGTTTAACATAATTACAGTCATTATTTAATAAAAATGCGCCATCGGTTGGTTGGTGTTCATCAACAAGAAATACTCAATAGAAAAGAGTTTTTCTCAAAACTCCTGGGATAGATTTTATTGAGCTTAGGTTAACAGACTGGTATATGTCCAAGGAACATAATGCACTATGTGTCCATTCTGGGCAGCACTTGGCCCAACTGCTGAATATGGATGGTCAGTAAAAAATATTTATTATGAAAATGATATGCACACAAATGAAATAGTAATGTGTTGTTTAACATAATTACAGTCATTATTTAATAAAAATGCGCCATCGGTTGGTTGGTGTTCATCAACAAGAAATATTCAATAGAAAAGAGTTTTTCTCAAAACTCCTGGGATAGATTTTATTGAGCTTTGGTTTACAGACTAGTATATGTCCAAGGAACATAATGCACTATGTGTCCATTCTGGGCAGCACTTGGTCCAACTTCCATATATGGATGGTCAATGTCCTTTGGCAAGGAGATAGAATGGCATCCCGGGGAAGGACAGGCTACTTTTTATCGACATATCACGCGGGCGAAGCTGCGGGCGGAAGCTAGTAATTAATATTATAAATGCGAAAGTGAGTTGCTTTCACGCTAAAACGGCTGAACGGATTTGGATGAAAATTGGCACATGGGTAGACCATGACCATGACCCGGTAGTTCGTACCCATGGGATAATTTCCGACCTCCACGCGGACGAAGCCACGGGCAAAAGCTAGTTCATAATATAATTATTCATTCTGATGCTTTGATTATCACAAAAAAAACAGCGTCTTTCGTGCAGGGTTCCACATAACTGTCAACCGTAACTTAATTACCAATAAACATTTGTGTGATACGTATAGACAAGCAGATCAAAGTCCTCATTTGTTATTAAATTGCATGCTTGTCATCATAAAGTGAAGTGACCTTCGTTTTATTACTTTGCAATAAAATGCAGACGTTATCACAATCAGAATTTATGATAACTACGAGTGCCTATAATGGGTTGTTATATACAAAATAGCATTGCAGTCCCAATACACATAATGTGTGTGTTGTGTTGTTACAATTTGTCTTAACTTGACCGAAAATAACACCTAGCCGCAAAAGGTAATTGAACTGTTGTGTGGAGAAGTTCACAAGCGCTTTGGTATTTTTCCCGATTTCAACGCTGCCGTAGCTGCCCGCTGTATTCTTAGTTATTTCCTTCACTCGACTCAACTTCAACTGCGAGCGTTCTCTAATTTCGTTCGCAAATCAAATTGACTGTTATTAGTTGATACAATGCTACAAGCTTATTTTAACGCGTGGCCAAAATCAGAAATTCAAAACAAAACAAACAAAACAACAAACAAATTTGTGTAACAATTTCACAAATTTTTACCAACAACGCCCTACTGTCATTCAAGCGCCAGAAGATCCTCTCACTCATGTTGGTTGACGTGTTGTTCGAAAACTCTCGAGTCGAGGATGTTTTTTTTTATATCATCTTATAGGTCATTGTAAATGTGATTGATGGAGGCTAAGTCGAATAGATTAAAGAACTACCTACCCCTGTAGGGTAAGTGTGCCGCTATAAGCAGATTGACCTCACTCACGGGGCACGCGACGCTCTACGGCGGCCACCACGGCGCGGGCACAAGGGGCCGGCATCTGCCGACTTGCGAATTCCCTGCATGTATTGAAATAACTTGCATGCGCAGTAGGTACAGTATCGCGTCCGCCAGCTCAGTCCCCGCTGACGAGCGCGCACACTGCCTGCTCTTCGTTACCGTCGTAAAACGCATTCTTATCTCACTTATGTAAACACCTAAATAGTCACGTCTCTATCGTATATTGTTGTACAAATAGCTAACTTTGTCACACTGTCCAAGCAAGTGTCAATATTTACTAACAATCAGGTCGATGGACAGTTGGTTCATCGTAAGCAATGAAAAGTGTAGTGATACAATTGTTTTCCATTAGAATGTAGTCTTTGTCTACGAAATAATGTATTTATATTGTTCCTTATTAAGACGACTTCAAGATTAGTATTCTGCCGCCATGGAAGCAATGGAGACTTCGTGTTTAACGTGTAAGGTTTTTGTTTCAATTTGGGAGAAACACACCTATTTTTATACACTCACGCCTTTTCCAGGGTGTGGGCAGAAATGACCCTTTACCCAAGATAATTCTTGTGTAGAATTCATAATGTTCAGTAAAGGTGCATGAATTGAAAATTTTACATATTTATTACATCACGATAATTAAGTAAGTACGTTAAGTTTAGGCCGCGCGTGGCAGTGAAAGAGTCAATGTGACAATGCTACAAGAAAGGGAAGAAAAAAACGTTTGTTGTGTACACAGAGAATGAACAATAGACTAGTCACTGAATAATAATAATTAAAATAAGGGGAAAAGGACAGTTGTTAGCCTAGGACTGAATCCCAACCCAACACTCCCAACAAATCGGCTGTCACCACCTGTCACGTTACGATTTCTTTGGAAAGTACGAGTATTATCCGACTACATTAGATAGTACCAGTGGTACTATCTATTCTCCAAGACTATCGCTATTCCATAAGGTATACGCTGACAGCTGTAAACAGGGTATGGGGTGTTCAACCCTCCCTGTGAAGGAAAAGTTGCGGGGCCTCCACCTTTTTGAGATATGATTTTTTTAATATTCTAACCTAAGTTTCGAATTTTCTTGTATAGACATCGATTTAAAGGTAGGAAGAGGTGATGAATAAAATAAAGGGGAAGTAGCAAAGTCCCAAGTCCTGACAACAAGACTGTCAAAGAACGTCCTTATAACCTAACAATGTCGGATCCACACTACAAAGATAAAGGATTAGTTTATTTAACCCATCCATACAATTTTGAAGAAGTCTTAGGTAACAACTGAACCCTGGGCGCCTGAGTGGATGTGAAGTGACAATGACAACACAAATGGTTTCGTTTTACGTTTGGTTTTACATATCGGCAATAGTCGGCAAATTATTATATGTGGTTATTTAATAGCAGTAATCTGAATCAGTGAAATAATTATAATGAAATATGCGTAAAAAGTATCTAAATCACTAAATATACGTATTTATTTTTTATTTAATATGAAGTAAAACATTTTAGTGCCTTGACCTTCCGTAAAACGAAACGTTTAAGGCGAGACAAAATGTCAAAATATAGCTAAATTTCTACGATTTTGTTTTATTTAAGCGTAAACTTTACGTGGAGGCTTAAATTATGATCTTTCTGTAAAATTGGAAAAATGTTAATATGAATCCAAACTCGACGGATGTTAAAGTAAAGCTTAGCCCCATAATCTATCTACGCCGGCAGCTAATCTATTAATACAACTCTATCTATGGTTTGTTGTTGATTTTATAGGTCACGTCATTTGTTTTAATCTTGATCAATGACGACGTGAAAACAATCGGGATTTAAAACAATGCAGCATACAGTTCTAGTGATTCACTGAATCGTGCGTTGACTTTTGCGATACAGAGTAAGTAGTGTCTCGCTTTGCCACACATAGTTGCGTGTTATTTGGCACATTTAATTTTATTTTTTTTGTTAATAAAATAAAACAAAATAGGTAATATAATATTTTTCATGGACGTTGATTTCATGAGCACAGAAAGTCTCGAGGACGTAGGTACATGTTGTCTCCCCTGTCTAGGTATGTGGATAGGATTTTAAAATAAAAATGTTTTCTGATTAATAAATCCATAGTGAATGGCCAAAATTATACCAATTATATAGTCAATGGTTAAAAATATAAAATAACGATTTATAATTAAGTTAAATTTATTTTTGTTTCATGTGCTGCATTATCAACTGTTCAAAATCAGCGGTGAGTACTTTTTTGTATCCAATTAAATAGTTTTTAAATAATATATGTATTTGTGATCATATTGGTGTTCTTAACAAGTAGGTAGGTACCTAAATATTTAAACTACGTTAGCATTCCAATCAATCAATTATTTATTTATTTAAATGCATCGATATCGTTAGCAATGAAGTGATATCGAGTTGGAATTATTAGGTCGCCAGGACCGTTTGTCCGCTGGGCACGTATGCCATGCGTGCGTCATTAGAATTATGAGTAGGAATTCGCGACCGCTATTCGGCCCTCAGGCGGCGACTCGGCTGCAGCAAGCACCATGACACCGATACCAAGTCCCTATGGTGACCGTCATCGACGCGGACTGGGCCGCAGTTACACATCAGTACTTATTGGATTGCAGTGACGAACTCGTTCGCAATCCACGACGCGCATATTTTTTTATTGTTTCAGTAAGCGAATTTATATTCATGGAGCGGTCGTTGCGATGTGATTTAATTGTGAAAATAATATAATTTATCAAATCAATAAATAAACAAGTCAAGTAAAAGGCATCCAGATCTTCATTTATAAAAAACAGGCAAATTATCGTACGCGTTCTATTAAAAAAAAATCACAATACTGCTTACCATTCCGATGATCCAATGTATGCGACTTTATTTTTGCGGCAGTAAATGGCAATACACAGGGTGCTACACCAATGTAAAGTCTATAAGTAGTAGAGCTAAGCAGTTTTACTGTATCCGATAATTTTCTGAGTCACTTAGGGTGTGTTTATTAGTGAAACAACATTAACGTTTATCAGTGGCAGTTCTAAGCAGAGTGGTTGTCGTAATCGGTTGAATCACCCACACGGTCTTCACTCGACTCTTCTCCGGATGTGATTTGTCGACGAAAAAATGTGGTATCGCGTTTGTTAGTGAGTAGTGGAACAATATTCCCTGTAATTAAAACAGTATGTTTTCCTCTTGAACAGCATATAGATGTGCACTATATTTACAGTTTAAAAAATAAATATTTTTACAATTGGTGTGTCTCAGTGCATTACGATGACGTCTTTGTCGGATTCTCCATTGAATAGGTCAAGAAACAGACCAGTCTTGGCTCGTTATAAGCCCTGTGGGGACTCTACAGACCAGGTAAGGTTACATAGCTATGTGCTATATTAAAGTATCGATGACCTAATACAAAAGAAACAGTTTCCTGTATTATAACGAAACTGTAACTAAAGTTATTGATTTACATTTACAGGAATAGGATTGCTATTTTGATTTGAAAATATGTATAATAAACACTGAAATACGTCTATAATAGCAATATTATTTTTTCTATGTAGGTATGATATAATTTGTATGTACAGAATTTAATTTATTCACCTATGCTATGCTATAGTGCAGAGGAAAGAGGTCGCTTGTGAAGTTGTGATATAATTAGTGCTTCATCATCTGCCTAGCCTTTTCCCAACTACGTTGGGGTCGGCTTCCAGTCTAACCGGATGCAGCTGAATACCAGTATTTTACATTAAGCGACTGCCTATCTGACCTCCACAACCCAGTAACCGGGTAATACGATACCCCTTGGTAAGACTGGTTGCCAGACTTTCGGGCTTCTGACGACTGTCAAAGATCCACAAATGACAGCCGGGACCAACGGCTTAACGTGCTTTCCGAGGCACGGAGGAGTCTCGATATGTAAAGATGGTCCATCCACGGACCAACCCCGGCAAGCGTAGCTTAACTTGAGGGATCGACCCGTGCGGCTGTTATTACGTAGCCACGAGCTCCTCCGATATTATTAGTGCTTAAAACATGATAATGGGCCCCTGCGAAGAATTTTAGGTATCGATCGGTTACTTTGTGTTTCGAAAATTCCAGCTTAAAAAGTGCCGAACTGAAAAGTAAACTGCAGTTTTAAATAAAAGATAATATTAACTAGGGATGTAACGGTCGCCGTCTTAGCGGAGGCGGTGGTGGAACAATAAAGAAAAAACCGGCGAAGTACCTGTCGGACCAGGGTCTATTAGAACTCCGTTAAAAACTTGCGGAGGTGGATGTGGATGCGGAAGTACGATTTCTTGCGAAAGTGGCGCATTGGCGGAGGCGGAAGCGGGGTTCCCTTACAACCCTAATATTAACTAGTGAACGTGGTAAAAGCTAGCCTAGTAGCTAAGAATAAAGCGCAGGCCCCACTGAGAACGAAACGAAGCTAAGTTGGTTTAGTTTTGCTCATGTAGCTACCGCGTCTTTCGATACTTCGATTCAAACTGATGTGATACATGATTTTTCTTTACTTAGAAAAACCAAAAAATATTAAAACACCGGCCTCAAATGACGTGAAAAAGAAGGGTCGTAAAAATAGATACCTAGGGCAAAGAAAACAATATCATGGCCCGTCCATAGACTATTGCTGCCAGTGTATGTGGTTTAATAAGGGTTTATTTATGCGTCTTGAAGACTTTGTTTGATGCGGGTAGGTAGCGCTACCTCATGCATGGCTCACTGCCACAATACTATCTCCTCCACCTCCTCCACCTCATGGTGTTCTCCACACCAAGTGGCTTAGCGTGATGTAAGGATTTTTTTTAAACTGTTCCAACTCTCACTGCTGGGCAAAGGTATTATGATTAGTTTATTATAAGCACTCAAGCAACAACAATAGTTGATATAAAACCTTCAATGAGTTTGCGTTCATCAGTTTATGATTGTGGGTCGTTTCTTCGAATATACAAAACACCGCTTGCATAATTATTAGTTGCGTAGGATTATTCACTGAGAGATTCACATCATCAATGTACTTACCTGATTTATTATTTGGTGTACCCTGTAGGTTGAGATCATTAGGTGATTGCGCAAACATAAAGAGGTCTTTGTTAGTAGCCTAAATGTTTGGATATGGGGTCATGGGTTCACTGCATCCGAAGGTTATTTTAGGATGGAGGAAAGGTACCGAGACCTCCAATAAACTAGTAGTTCTGCGAACAGTAGACCTCGCGAGCATAAACTTTTTTACAACGATTAACCTTTAGCTAGTCGCGCCAAAATAATCACACTGTTAGTCACGTGGGGTCTGTGCGGATTCCAGAGTTTATTTGTGAATCAAGGTATCAAGGTACATAGTGCCTACTCTCTAAGTCCGTCAACGTAGACACGGGTCCGTTCAAAGTAGTTCGAAACTTTGGAGTGACCCTACACCCGATGAATTAAGGCTCTTACATACTGGCACGACAATTCGCGCCGACGCGACTTTTAACAATAATAAGAGCCGTTAACTTTTTTGAACGGGCAAAAACACATTGGTTGTAAAGGTTTGTACATTGTGCGTACCGCGCTGCATTTGGACGTCTGCCACGCGCGAACGCTTCTAGCAAACATTCGTCAATAATTGTGTTGGACGAATTATAAGCAGAGCTACGACACACGTAATTGCTTTCATGCCAACTGAAGTGCACGGCGTGTCTCCGATATGCCGCGCATTACTGCCGCGCAAACATTCGTCGGCTTAGTCCACACTAGAATGCGGCAAGGCAAGGCGAGGCGAGGCGAGGTCACCAATTTAGGGGTATGAGGAACAACTGTAAAGTTCTCTCATCCTCATAGAAAAGGGAGGATCCTCCGACCAGACGGGTGTTTTGTCTGGCGGGCAACTGCTCAACGATTGATGTTGGATTCTTTTATATATGTCCATCGCGCGGTAAACTCTAATTGCGCGTTGCAGGATTTATGTGACGTCAGGTCATTTATGCGTAGTTCGGATGTGGCGATGTAGATGCCGCCACAGTATGTTTAAATACTGTGCATGCCACATTAAATACTCTCCGACTCCGGAACCCGTCACTGTGCGTTATCCGACCCTCACAACTTAGCCGGTTTTTGAATTTTTGCTCTTTATGAAATGCTTCTTTCGGGAGCTTAGCGGCATCGGCACGCCGCACGACCGCTCGGTAGTGTATATTTGTAGCATAAGGGCTCCCACAAATAGGCGCGATATCGCGGGCGCGATAGGCAGGGCAACCCTTGTCGCGCCCGCGATATCGTGCCTGTTTGTAGGAGCCTTAAAATCATGCAATTTCTTGCGAAAAAATTAACAGTGCCTAAAAGCAGATTAAATGGTCCTAAATTAAACTTCGCAACGTTGTATTGTTCTAACGTGATAACGCTCCATTTATTATTATTATATTAAAGGTAGGTAGTAATAGTCGAGGTAAATTGTATTTTTTAACCTCATTTTCTCCTTGTGAGCCTTAGCTGATAATGATTACCTACTAATGATTGTCAAGCGCACTGGGTAATTATCTCGCAACCTCAATAGTTTTATCACTCCTAATGTCTACATGTATTATTGACTTGCTAGACTTCTTATCTGTAGGGCTAAGCCAGCCAGCACTGAGTTACGTAACACGAGTTAACGCAAACAAAAGGAGAATGCCGTCCAATACAGCGTGTATCAGAAATGTGTGGTCATATTTAAGGGTGCTTACTAACTGGCTGAGTTTCCAGTAAGTAATACCTACGCGACCCAAATCTATGCGACAGCTGATAATTTTTTTGCGATTTAGATCCCATGGAGAAAGTTGTTCAGTTTTGATGGTCTGTACCAATTTCTGGTTCACGCTGTAAGAAGCCCCGCAACAAACTTTATTTTTAGAGTTCCGTACCCGAAGTGTGCCAAACGGAATCCTATTACTAAGCCCCCGCTGTCCGTCCGTCCGTCTTCCGTCTGTCTGTCTGTCAGCGGGCTGTAGCTCATGAAACGTAATACGTAGACAGTTGAAATTTTCACAGATTGTATAAGTATAAGATAATAAAAATTTAATAAAGTTAATAATGAAAGGGGTCCCCAAGGCCCCACTCTCTATGCAAGAAACGTGTCGAGTCCGACTCGCACTTGGCGGGTTTTTTTATTTAAATTTTTGAAGGGTCCTGCTCTTGACCTCGGGGACCTCTATCACACCAGGTCTATGATAGAACGAACGTACCCAGAAGCCGTGCCTGTTCACTCTTGCTTTGAAGGCAGACGCGTTAAATGTGGAAGGGATACAGATGCTGGCAAAGAGTTCCACACTTTGGTTGTAAGCATAGTCAATGTGGAGGAGAAGCGCTGAGTACCTACGACTGGTCGGAATATCAACTAAGTGCGGATGCTACCCTACAGTACGTCTGGTAGTCCGGTAGTAAAAGGGCGATGGTGGGATCAGGTCGTGCTTCTGCGCACTTGCCAAAGTACAATCTGTTGAAGACCGACAGGTTTCTAATGTTGCTTCATTCCACCGATAAGCTACATTGTGAAGCCTAACCACCAACGTCTCGTCGCCAATAAGCTTTTTGCCCTGCGTTGGACCGACTCAAGTGCAGCAAACCCGTATTTTTCTGCGTCATCCAGTAAGTGGCTGCAATACTCCATAGCATAGAGAAATGGACCTGTGCTTTGTACAGATTTAAAAGCTGTCCAGATATAAAGTAGCCTCACCTTATTTAGGATGCCCAGCTTCTTCTTGGCTGCAGTCTGTGCTTTTAAGTCGATGGTTGAGCTGAAATTGAGATCAAAAGTCAACTTCATGCCCAAAAGCTCTAGGAAGTCTGTAACTGATACAGATGCTCCTCGTAAAGTAGAAAATAACTGAAACTGGCTCCTTTGGCAGTGTTTTGAGACACGCTTGTGTTTTCAGAACATTGAATTAGACCAGATTGTCATTCCGTCGTGCCCTCCTGGGAAACGAGATTTATGGTCAAATTAATTCGCTCCACCATGGCGTTTGTGGCTGTTTCGTCTCTGCTGGTTCTTGCACTGGACAGGTATCTTTCTGAGATGGTGTTGTCATCTGCGTACCCTATAGCACTAAGCTGTAGCAGGTCGTTGTTATGCAGCAGAAATAGTTTCAGAAAGAACAGACCCTTGAGGAACGCCGGCACATCAATAGCAATATGATCCGATGAGCAGCCATCTATGACGCCTATCTATGAAGTTGCCATCTTGGCCCCAATTCGTCGAACATGGTCGAAACGAGCCCTCCGTAATACCCGTTTGAAATCCTTGGCAGCGCAGTTGGAAGGGTCATCTATGACGCCTATCTATGAAGTTGCCATCTTGGCCCCAATTCGTCGAACATGGTCGAAACGAGCCCTCCGTAATACCCGTTTGAAATCCTTGGCAGCGCAGTTGGAAGGGTCATCTATGACGCCTATCTATGAAGTTGCCATCTTGGCCCCAATTCGTCGAACATGGTCGAAACGAGCCCTCCGTAATACCCGTTTGAAATCCTTGGCAGCGCAGTTGGAAGGGTTGCGCGAAGACAAGCAAGTTCGCCATGGGTAAGGTGCAAAAAAATCAATACTCGCCTCGTGCCTCTAGAGTATAAATCTGGAGGAGAACAGGAAGACACGGATTTCACCATACAGTGGTCAGATCAGAGCGGAGCCCAGACCGATACAGAGTGCCTGTCCGGATCTGTTCTCAGCAGAGGGTCTAAGCAATGGGGTGCATGGCCATCAACTTTCGGAACGCGGGTTGCATGGTCAACCAGCTGCTGGAGATCTCTAGCGATATTGCAAACTTGCGCGCCTCTAACAGCATGGTCAGTTTTCTGGTACGGGAACAACCATGGTTTATGATGAGCATTAAAACCAACCAAATAAAGTTTCAGAATAAAGTTAAAATCCCTGGCCCTGGCGATTACTAAGACTAATTTGAGAATAAGATGTTTTACTAAAACTGTTATTGAAACTGTCAATATTGTAAATCGACAGAAATTATGAACGTCAACTCACTTCTGGCGGCTGGAATTAAAGTATTTGAACTAAAAGCCTGTTATCTAAAGAAATAAAAAAAATATCAGGTAGTCCCTTATTACAGGTTTAGGTTTTAAGTAAAGTTACAAGTGAGGTAATTAAAAAAACGTTATAGTGAACAGTTCGAACACTTGAAACTAGAATTTTAAATCATAATGTGGCATTACAGCTGAGGTGGAATAATGTCAAGTTAATTTTGGAGGGTACTGTATATTGCAACTGCAAGTGTTATTGTATTATGTAGAAGCATCAAAACCAGTTGTGTTTCAAACATAAATTACTTAATGAATGGTGGCAGCATGGTGAGTCCGTCGTCATCTGTTTTGATTTAGCTGTGTCTGTGTTCGTTACTAACAGACTACGTCAATTCAGACTGCAACACATAAGTGCACATTGAATATAACTCCACATCAGTGTAATACATGGTTAGGGCTGCGATCACCAAAATTGTTGATGGCCGGACTTCAAACATTTAGCTGAAATTTATTTTTATCCCCAGACCCACCATAAAAAGAAAAAACTTTTTACGAAATAAAAAACCAGTTTATTTCATAATCAATATTTTAGTTCACTAATTAGCGATATTTCATAATTTCGATACAGTCATATTGCCAAATTAATAAAAACAGCGAAATATTTGAGTATCAAATATTCACGTGCATTCTGAAAGTGGTCAAGTTTCAGAATGCAGGCACTCGAAAAAAAAAGTTTAATTTATGTCCTCTACTTTTAGAGGGCGCTATATATTCAATTTTCGTTACATAGCCTCCAGCGGATGATCAAGACACTTCCAACGATATCTATTTTTTGTCAAATTATGATGAGCAGTTTAGAAGTTACGAGGGAACAGATGAACATACATACCCACATACAGCCCACATGTAATTTTTATTTTTAGTTAATATATTTTGAGTTTAGTATATACAAGGTGTTCCTTTCGATATCCCATAACCTAGGGTAATAATGAGACCATGTCAAAGAATCAACTGGCATAATGTTTTTTTTTTCTTTTTCATTCCATTATAATTTTATAATTCAACAAAGTTACGATTATTTATGCAAAACATCCTTACGTGAAATAAAAAAAACAATATAGCTCTATGTTTGTCCATAAAAAATATGAAAATGTCGCATTTTCTTAGCTTTAAATATGAATGATTTATCATGATTTAAGGTATATTTAGAAAAAAAAAACTATTTGTAAGCCAGTTGATTCTTTGACATGGTCTCATTATTACCCTAGAGTTATAGAGTATCGAAAGGAACACGTTGTATAGTTTTGAAATGTGCAAATTAAGCACTTTTATTTATTACCCAACTTGGAATCATTAAATATTTTGGTATTTTTAGTTCAATACTTCATGTTCTCTAGAGGGCGCCATATTCAATTAAATTTGATGTCACATAGGTAACTTATAACCAGCGGATGACCAAGACGCTTCCAAGTTCCGCCCGCGGCTTCGCCTGCGTGGTATGTCGATAAAAAGTAGGCTATGTCCTTTCTCAGGCTCTAGACTATCTGTGTACCAAATTTGATTTAAATCGGTTCAGTAGTTTTGGCGTGAAAGACAGACAGACAGACAGTTACTTTCGCATTTATAATATTAGTAAGGATTAATGATGATGAGTAGTTTAGAAGTCGGGTAAAAACGATTTTTAAAATTCTTGTCTGTCTGTTTGTTCCGGCCGATATTGACGGGACTTTCTCGTAGATAACTGATATTATAAGGAGTAACTTAGGCTACTTTTATTTTATAAAAAGAAAAATAATGTAATTTAGATATGCGCAGGTTCAATAAATACATAACACGCCTTGTTTACCCGAAGGGTTAAGTAGAGGTGTACCCATAGTAGGTGCACCCACATTTGGCGCAGGTTCAATAATTACGCATAATCAGCCTATAATGTCCCAAATGCAGGGACACAGACCTCCTAAAAAAAGTGGCCAATTTTTTTTATTTCAGTTTGTCAAACTACGATTTGTGTCAAAGTGTCCTCATGAAAAAAAAAGCCAATGGTTCCTACCTAAGACAGTTTTTTCATATTTCCCATGGATTCAGATTTCCCCATACCAATCAATCTACCTAGCCTTTTCCCAACTATGCTGGGGTTGGCTAAGTCGACTTCCAGTCTAACCGGATGCAGCTGAATACCAGTATTTTACATGGAGCGACTGCCTATCTGACCTCAAAAACCCAGTAACTGGGTAATACGATACCCCTTGGTAAAACTGGTCAGACTTTCGGGTGTCTGGTAAATATGTGAGCACCATGTATCTATCTATCACATAATTTATTTATTGGTCATTGCTTCATTTTTAATTATTTTTACCTATTGTGCTACAGTAATCTTTATCTAGTTTTTAAAAGAGTACTTAGAGGTGGAGTTTCTTACCCATTTTTCTCCATACGAAAACTACCTTTTGGAAGGGGCGACTAGAATCAGTTTTATTTATTTGTTTTTGACATTCAAAAGTGCCTAATTGAAAGAAATTATTGGCTTTGATTTTGATTTCTGATCTTTCTGATGATTGATAAAGATGCACAAATGATAGCCGGGATCAACGTTCTAGAAGCACGGACGAGTCTCGGTATATAAAGAGGTCACACATTCATAATATGAAACACTCTGTATAATATGGAAAATGGACGAAAGGATATAGGTAAATAAAAATATGTCTTGAGCTAATTAATAGTTTTTTCTAAAAAAAGTAATGAAACTTGTTTGATTATGTGTACCTATGTTTACGTGTGCGCGTACGGTGTGAAATGTGTTTCATTTCAGCTTGTGCTACGTCTGCAAGGGCGTCTTTATTAAATCTTTCAACATGTTTACGGTTCAACATACTTTACTTACGCACACGTATGTCTCAATGAGAAACTGCTATATACCTTTTTATGTTACATTTAATAAAAAACGTAGATTGTTTGTAGCCTGCTGAAACAGCGCTCTCGTACTCATTTTCTGTTGTCTAATGTATTATGTATACGGTTTCTATAAATCGTCGCGGTGCGTCAATCACTCAACAGTCGAGACTTCGAGAGGGACTCGTTCATGCCTTGGAACACTTAGAATGGTGTCTACATGTAACATGCAGAATACACCATATAATGACCAAATACATGTCCAAGACTTCAAATATTACATAACTGTTCTTTCTCATAACAACATGAAACTCATCGCATAGAATAGAAACAAAGGGAGGTTTTGCTAATTAAATTTGTCTTTCTCTACATTGGACCTCCAATCACAAGAATACCTCAAATATTTTTCCTAGAATCAACTATACATAATAATGGTAAAATTAATTTTAACCGAGCATATTGCTCAAGTTTGGGGAAAGTGTCGACCAAATGACGCCTTTGATTCCTATTTCTCTATTTCTTCGAGACTGGGAAAAAGTTTTTTTGTCTTTATAGCAAACGTACTTACCTAAGTACCCTAGTATCGAATGTCCATTCAAACCCGTTTTCAGGTCATTTCCTCGTAAATGTAAAATTAGTGTTGAATCAACGCCACCTGGTGATTACCCAGTAATAGCATTACGTCCATGTGTGTGTATTGTTTACATTTGCTCGCTTCCAAGCTGCGGTAATGAATGATGTTCATACATGTTAAATACGTCGACCACATCCGTTAGATGGCGCTTGTTTGTTTACTTTCTACTACACAATTAGGATCCATTCTACACGGTTTTAAATGCTAGCTTAAGACGATTATACATACGAGTAATACATACAAAGAATCAACTGGCATGTCTTTTTTTTTAAATTTTTCTTATAAAAATATTTCGACAATGTCACGATTATTTACGTAAAACACTACGATACGATAAAAAAAACTGACTATTTTTACCCGGACTGCCAATGAAGGGTTGTGTTTTCCGCGCGTATCTTGTATGTTTGTTTTTTTGTAAATTTCTTTATTATTTCGTATCTTCCAAACGCCTGGATGGATTTCGAAAGCCCAAGTGTCCTTAAATAGGTGTATGAAAATAAAAAACAAAATTGCGGTTTTTTGGAGCGAAATAGTAAGACGTTAATTTAACAAAAATAACCAAACCTATCGAGTAGGGTATCAAAATAATGGGAATTAAAAGGAGATTACAAAAATATATATAAATTATATGTTTGAATTTAATTAGGAATGATAAATTGGTTTTAAAAGTTTTTGATAGCGTAAAAATGGGTCATGTTTGTCTCGAAACTCGTAAATCGCCTGCAAAGCTTTGCACAAGCTAATTTACAATAAACTAAAAACCTGGAAAAAAAACAAAAAACCCGACTGCTAATACACTTACTTAACTGAAAAGAGACAAACAAGCATTATTATTTTTATAGAATTTTGGTATCGCAGGCGGGACAAATAAAAGTAACACCATATTTCAGGTTATTGGTTTGTCACGCCTGCGAAACCAAATTTTTTTTTTTTTTGTACACTACATCGTCACATTTTCTTAGCTTTAAATATGAATGATTCGTTTGAATGAAAATGATTTACCCACTCGTACCCACGTACCTATCAATGAAACTTAGATATACACATCGAGAGTTTAAATGTTACGATATATAAAAATAAAAAAAACAAATTGAGAAATAATTGATATGCCAGTTGATTCTTTGACATGATCTCATTAATACATTAGAGATATGGGATTAAAAAAAAAACACGTATATTCATTATATTTTTTGCTTAAGCACAATAAACACTCACCATCATCGTCATTAATTTCCTCTTTTGGATTTCAACTTTCGCAAATAATGCATCTATTAAGTTATCCTTGGTTTCAACATTGCTAATAAATCGGAAGCCTTCACAATTATGCGCATCGTTGAATATAATTAGTGGAATAGTATTGCCATTCAGAGTGGATACGAGGAAGCATGTTGGTGTAGCATGCACCGAGGGGTTGTGCAAGGAGAGACGGTTGCGGGATTGGGGTGAGGACGCGCATGCGCGGTGAGGCGGTCGATGGCTGGACCTCACTGCCACATGCGACTAACACGTGTTCCCTAGACATTATTGAATTGTTGATTTCATGTGTTTAAAAAACGCATCATATTTGTTTTGATTGAGTTCGGCAAAAATATGCCACTTGAAATGACTTCTTTTTCGGACTGACCTCGTTATAAATTCAATGTGGACTGCCTATGCCTGACGAATAAACTATTAGGGTACTTATCCACAAAACACAATCATTCTTTGTACCTTAAACGTACTTTCGCTAGTAGTTGCTTGGATTCTTGGATCCAGGTCGATGAACTAGACAACGTCATTTCCTTTCTTGATAGCTGACAATTTATTCTAAGTCATACAAAGCGTGAGGAAAATCTGTCCATAGTTAAAAATGTTTCTTACATTTTCGTTGTATGTAAGTGACATTTGGCTCTGGTCCCGTTGGAAGAGAAAGTATGTACGTAGTGGTTATTTGTTTTTTTTCTCGTCAATTTTGAGTTAATAGTGTGTCCGTCTGTCTGACATTCTTGTCTGATGAATTGACAATCAACAAGTGCTAGTAAGTGCCTAATTGAAAGTATCAGCAAGTTTGAACTCCGTCTTTTGTTTAATAGTAACAAAAGACTGAGTAAAACTAGTAAGTATTTATAGCAGAATGGCAGCATTACATTGCCACTCGAATCTCTGGAAAATGCGATGCCTAAACAGCTTGTACACCAATATAAGTATGTGTTGACCTTGACAGAGAGCGGGCAACAATGCATTTTCAACCCTCTGGTCGGGCGGTCGTGTGGCAATAATCCTGAGGTGTAGCGGGGTCGGCAGTGTTGGCAAGCCGCGACGACGGCGGAGGCGTCGAGTGCGGGGCGCCGTGCCCTCCCGCGCGCCTCCTCGCCACCGCCAAGCTGTCAAACTGCCTCTGTCGGGCACCCGGCTTGAACGCACCGGCACAACGCGCGCCGCACTAATTCGCGATCGTAACGTAGTACGCAGTCAGTGACTCAGTGTGTGATTTTGTAATACTCGCATGACGGAAAATACTTTGAGGAGATGAACGGCAGCACGACGACGGTGAATGGTGGTGCCGTCAATGGGACCACTGTTGCCCTAAATGGAATCGGTGCCGCGCCGCGTACAGCTACACTTGGAACTCCCAGCAGTTATGCATATACGTCCAGCGGCAACCTACTTGGTCGTAGTGGTACAGCCAGACCTGTTCCACCGCCTACATTGCCTAAATATAGTGGTTCCTTTAGCGCGGGGAGCACCACTGGACTCAGGGAACGAGACAGAGAGGGTACCGGCGGATCCCATCGTCTGGCCAGCCTAGAAAGATTAGCACTACGGCAACGTATCATTGAACAAAATGCTAATAATCAGGTGTCCGTCGGCTCGACACTTACTGCACCACCGAATGGGCCCACCTCTGCTACCGTCACCCTTACTGACACGGCAACGGTGAGTCCCAGAGTCCCCTTGCCGTTTTTCATGTGCACCCTCAACATTTCCCCTAATCGTAGTTAGGGCAACCCGAGAAAGGGCTGTATTATTTTATTTCGTAAAGCCCTCCCAAATATTGTTATAATAATTATTGTACCATATTGGACGTCATTTCTAAGTAGAGTAAGTCGTCTGAATTGAGTACTTACCTGAATTAATTAGCTGAGCTAGGCTCTAAAATACCGAAGTATTTATCGGATGATGCAAGTAACGTGCAGTAAGCCTGAAACTAGTTTGTTTACATTGGGACATATCGATACCATAAACACATAGGTACTTAACCGCCTGTCATGTTGTAGGTATTACATAAAACAGTCTTGTATCAACTTCGCTGTATGGTTGGTAGCTCTGCTTTGAAGTAGTTATTTGAGTACAAGAGAGCCTAGAGTTAATTTAAAAAAAAAAAACTTAAAACTAACTAGCCCCTATGTATGGCATAGTATGAATATAACGAATACAAGTGTACATACACGTAAGTACGCCTTATTGCACGTAAATGATATTTTAGATTTAATCAAGATTTTAAATCAAGTATTTAACTTAGGTACTTACTTAAAAAATTGCCCCTTTCGCCATTTTTTTTTTTACAAAAATTTGGGCATGTATTACAATTATTATTTTAATGCAGCTGTTGATGTGTTACAGGTGTTCACAACATACACTTAAATAATCACATTTTTAATCTAAGCGCTTTTATTGAGAGGTCTCAAAATCACCTTAATGATTAGTCGAAACTACAGACCTACGCTACGCTAGTACGTCAAAAACGGGCAAGTTTGAGTCTGACCAGGTGCCGTATTATGACGTATTAACGCCACCATTTTTCCAGTGTAAGAGAGAGACGAAGCTAGACAAGGCCGCTATCACCATCCCGGTTTCGCAGTGATATAATGATGGCATTAATACTTCATAATACTACCCCAGTACTGACCAAGCACAGTAAAGGGTTCCATAGTCATGATGAAAATCGCATGCACAATATTGATTTTTTCGACCGCAAAAACATAGTTTGTATTTCATAGTATTTCTCGAAAAGTTATAAAAAACAAAGTTATTTTTGCGGGTTTTCCTTGATTCATTGGCATTCCTTGTATTATGTCATTTTAGTTCTTGGCATTTCTTGTTTATTATATTTTGAATAGCATTTGTCATATTTTTTTATTTTATCTACTTACATGTGTGAGTGATATTTGTGAAAACTAGCAAAGTAAACAACAAGCACGAATGGCGCGAAACTTCGACGTTAGATATCAAAAAACTTCATACACTACACTACTAAATTAAATTGAACTATGGATAGATTCGTCATAAGTTAACCACTTCTCCTGTGTTTGTAATCCATATTTTTTTTGTGTTTTTAGCATTGATCACCACTGTCTTATAAGTGGCCATGATGTTGCATTTACACACTTTGATTTTTTAAAGATAATTTTTGGTTTTTTATTTTTTTATTAAATTCGTGAGCTAAATCTAAAATATTTAATAGCATTCATTGACATAAATTATGAGCTTTTTATCCAATTCTTTTAATCGCACTCTCAAAAGATGTGATGGGTAACTTTAACAATATTTACATTATTATTTTTATGTCGTCTTTGTCGGGTCCAAGTGGTCCCACTACGGAGCTGGCGTAGGTTCGTGTGATCGGGTCCAATCGAACTATACTACGTATAAAAAAACCATTTATCTATTCATTTGAGAGGCGAGGCCTGAACCACTGGGCCATCATGTCAATATGGTATTCACAATTATTTACTGACGAGGAGTGCTCGCTTATTGCAGTTTGCAAATGAAAGTCTTACTCGTGATTCATCTTGGAATGATGGTCGTGACCCATCCCATCTGTTTTTGCCGTTTTGTATTATTCTGTCCTGGGTAAGCACATGCTGGCAGCCTATTCCCACGCAGTTCCTCATGTGATGGGACTGGTTGCGAGTGCGGGAGGGGTGAGCGGGTGACTGACCTCGTGAGTCCCCGTGTCTACAGGGTTAAAAATAACCTCGAGCAGTGGCGGACATTCTGCTCGCATGTGTCGAATTCACTAAACAGACATTAACTGTTTCACGGTCGCACCCTGACCTGAAAATTCTTGGAACATTAAATTCTTTTGTTTCACTTAAAAATCCATCATTATGTATGAGTATGACACTGGATCTGGTGAGATGATATATCTTTTAGATCAGATCTTTGGGTCCAAACATTATTTAAATAAAATATACATTTTTCCTTCCTTAGAGCCCATTCTTTTCAAAAAGTGATAACTAACACCTCAGATTATTTGGTTTGAGAATATATAAGAAATAATGTTTTATTTAATAAATGTAACGTGTTAGTTACATTACATATATTAAATAAAACATTATTTCTTAGCATCAAACTGATCCTCCATATAAACTGCATAGATCTTGAGAAAAACCCCTGTCATAGACTGGCAAGAAAGTGATCTTATATTCATTCCGTTTTCTTTGTATTGTCGGAAACTCGGAAACCTAAAAATCGACTTCTGTACATTATAATGAAACAGCAGAATTTAGGCCGACTTTTATTCTTTTTAACATGGAAGATACATTTCTTATTTTGTTACATGCCATCAACATTATAGACCTCAGTAGGTCATTCAACTGTTCCTACATTAGGGGATCATTCATAACTGCCGGATATTTGTAAAGGTTTCTTTATCACACTCACTGTTTGCTCGAGTCCAATTTCTTGGAATCATTATCAGTAATACGCTATCGCGAGTTCGCGACTAGTGCACCGTGAACTCAAGTAACTTTTACTCAATTGTCCTATTTTAGGACAACCAGTACTCTTTAACAGTGAATTGAGCGCTAGATTTAAGAGTGGGGATCGGTATGCTCATTGTAAACCTGTGGTAAAAACTCCCTATTCTTTCATAGAGTGCTCAAGATTGAATTTTGTCAGTCGTGCCAGTCACTGTGTAGTTTGTGCTGTGGTCGAGATTTCTTTATTTTATGTAAGTTTAATAATAATGTATG
This sequence comes from Lithophane leautieri, assembly GCA_949152455.1. NCBI lineage: Eukaryota > Metazoa > Arthropoda > Insecta > Lepidoptera > Noctuidae > Lithophane > Lithophane leautieri. The sequence goes on from OX424459.1 coordinate 11,628,755, forward strand.
GCCGCTTCTCAATCCGTCACGCAGTTTAGAAAAACAACGCGATCACACAGTCAGACGAAAAGCAACTAATATTGTGTAGCTGTAGATATAGGTACAAAGGCATGCTTTAAATCATTACAATAAAACATTGTTTTACGAAACGAATTTGGCTTGAAGTTTTTCACTAACCGGCAAAAGCGGTTGGGGCACGTTCTCCTCTTGCATTGTAAAACCCCGTTCACAAAAAGTTAAGCACCGTTGAGTAACGATATATTCTCAGCTTTGATACAATCGTATTAAGAACCATTTTGCGTTTTATCGATTGTTTAATTTACCCTCTTTTGGAACGATTGCTCGTTGCTTTTGTGTGTCTGGTGGGCATAAGTGTGACGGGCTGGATCCTTTTGCGTCTATATAGATATAGTCATAATTAACTCAGCGGTACCTGAGTTTAAGGAGGCCCTTACATACGTGGTGTTTTATTTTTAGCCCTTCGATCTTCTAAACCGCTTTAGTATAATAAACTAAAGCAACAAAAAAATGTTGTTTTAATATTTTACTAAGGTCTGGTCGTTGTTTTCTTTTTGTTTTTTTTGTAAAAGTTTTTATATTAAAGGCAGTTGAAAAAAACCAGGTTCATACCTACCTAGCCCAAATAAAATAATAACTTTTACTTACATCTCTTAGTGCATCGACGAATGATAAATAATACGATAACAGCTGTATTTGTATCAAGTTGATAGAAGTATTGGGGTATCGACATCGAGTACAAAATAGTAATCACCCCGTGTGGGACGGCCCCGAACCGTGCGCTGGTGTGGCGCGCCAACCGGCAGCCGGTATCGCTTGTAACTTAACCTCAAACTGACACAGTCGTGAACGGTGCTCCATATTACAACAGTTAGTTTGTGTTCAAAAACTACCAACTGACGTTTAAACCGTGATAATTAATTTGAAATTCTCGCATATTTTTTACGCCATACGGGTGATTTTGGTCAGTCAGTGTTTATATGGCAACAACAGACGAACAATGGTGTTACATCGATACAGCCAGTGCATCAACACAGCCAAAAGGGCATAGAACAAGTACAATACTTACATTGTGTGAATGTAAACGAATAATTTCAAAGACTTTGATGTTGTGTGATTTTGTTTATGTTTCATATACCTTTGTTGTCCAACAAGTGGTCTTTTAATATACTACGTGAGAATCAGACAAGTTTGTGAGCGAAGTGTAGCGTCGTTTGTTTTTTGCTATCTTCAACCGTTGAAGAATAACAACTCGGATGTGTTCAAAATGGAAAACCGAGCACTCACTAACAGCAACGGACATCAAACTAAACTAACAAGATGTTCTAGCAGCGTAGGAGACAGTGGAACTGATAAAGTTAAAGTTGGATGGACGAGTCCACGTGATATCTGGAGGAACTTATCATTACGCAGGAAAGCAGAGGTGAATAAAACAATAACAATTTCAATATTTTAATACTATGAATAGGAAATTCCGTGAGCGGTCAAGCAGTAACAAACGTGCCTTTAGAGCTAGTGCTATCACTCAGAACTTACATATTGTCGCCATCAATTAAAACCCTGTTGCTTCGCTTGCTAAGTATAAATAAACTGCTGGTGATAAGGGAGTCACTTATTGAACCTTTGGAACAGAACGTCGTTTGTATGCAACTCTTATACCATCCATTGAAAGCGTTTATAATAGGTACAGTCACGATCATAAATATATTACTATGGGCACTTCGGTTGTATCGACATATAGTTTTGGTGCATGTTCCTGCTAAGTGCTATGTCACATATTATTTGTGCCGGCACTTTTATTTGCCTTCCACAGATGACCACATACGTGTATTTGTTGTCTTCTTGAAAACAGATATTAATTATTGAGTCAAGAAAACAGATATTTTTGCCTAGGAATATAATTTATGCTCCTGACTGTACAGCTGTCAAAACGTATTTGATTGACTTCCCGTATAATCATGCAGAACAGATCCAAGTAACTATTTCCTAATCCTCGTCGGTTCTCGGGTCGATGACTCGTCAATAGCGTAATAAGTCACAATCGCACTTGACGTCTTAGTTTTGTCTTTTGTGTGTTATCCATATACATATGTCTTGGTCGCTAGTTACTTTTAGAGGTAGGCAATGAATCAGAGGCCGTGTTTTTTTTAAATATTGTGAGTCAAATTCAAAGAATTTATTTCAATTTAACCATTTACTTTTGAATTTTCAAGGAGTTGGTGAGTCGAAAGATGTAGCTAGTCTGCTAGTTGCTCATTCCAATGCGTAGTAGGTTCATGCAGAAGAACTGGCAAGAAGCTCTATGGACACTCTTTCAAATAAAAATATTGTTTATATCCTCCATGTTGAAATTTTAGGCATCTAGAAAGAAGCCTTGCACGTTAAATGCGCTCAGAGCTAAAAGTAATCAATTATTCAAAAATAAAATAAACCAAGAGATAACAAGTCCCTACTGACGGTGCTCGTTCATGAATAAGACGCATGGATCAGCACCACTCAGCTCAACCATTTTGAAGGGAACCGAATGATCCAACACAGGCGCCAACATCAGCGAGACATTTGAGTGAGCATGACGTAAAGTCTCACTCAACTGCCAGGGCTGGACATTCAAATCAATGAAAGACGTCCTACCCAGTAAATGGAAAATTATAGTACATTGTACTAACACATGTGCTATGCAATTTAATAATATTAAGAGATTGAATCTACACATTATAAAGATAATCTTACAATCTTCAGCAGCTCCAATAGTGTTTTCAAATTCCAATCAATTAGTTTATGCCCCCTTGCGATTGTGGAGCAAGACCAGCATTGAGCCAAGCATTTTCCTCAGCAATGTAATCCCCGACTTATTTAAATATAACTCTAACCAGTCTAAAACCTACTTGAATTAATTGTATTATAATTATGTCTTTCACATGTTTTACTAAAAAGATTTTTCTTACGTATATGATGTTTTCATTGATAATATTGACTAGGAACCGTCATGATATTAATATTTTTAAACAGTTCCCTTAGATCCCGGCTGCAGAGATTATAATTATATTTATGGCTCTGATAGCTTTTTTCAACACAAAAAAAAAAGTAATAAAAACTAAAACCCAACTACGACTAAAAAGGTATAAACAAGACACCACAGAGTCACAGACAGACAAATTAAAAATCCGGAGTCACACGTGTTTTTTAATTTGTCTGTCTGTGGTGTCTTGTTTATACCTTTTTAGTTGTAGTTGGGTTTTAGTTTTTATTACTTTAATTTTTTTTATTCATTTGCGGTTATAATATATATATTTTTGAAATGTGCTCATTAAGCCCTTTCATTTGATACCCAACATGGTACGATTAAACATTTTTTTTTTTAAAGTTCCTTACTTTATGTCCTCTAGAGGGCGCCATTTAATGTGACTTCACATACCCTATAACCAGCGGACAATCAAGACGCTTCCAACGATACCTCATTTGTCAAATTGTGATGAGTGGTTTAGAAGATAGGTGGGAACAAATGAACATACATACATACATACATACAGTCATATATACCGGGCATAATCATAACCCTCCTTTTTTCTTCACCGTAGTCGGGTAAAAATATACTCGATATCTGCTGCCAGTCCCCATAGTAAAGTACCGTAAGACATGATAATATGAAAATATAAATTGGCAGATTTCTCTAACAACATAATTATTATGCTGCTCAACTTAGTCATCCTGCAACAGATGGTCCCATTGTATGTAGCCTTGAGTCGACCGTGAACCCCACGAAAACAGTTTTATTCGACGAATTCTAGTTTCTCTTTATTCCATAAGTACTATGTCACGATACTCTCGATCACTACTTTTTACATTCGGTAAAGCAAATATTATGCGCTTAGTTTTTTCTTCCCGTATGCAGTAAACCAATTTTGGGTCTGCGTCAAAGCGTTATTACGTCGACAAGATTTGTAGCACGTCTGTTTATCTTAAAAATAAAGGAAGTTACATTCAACAAATAAAACCATTTGTGTAAAAAAGAAGAAGGCCCAGTATAGAGCCTTGTGGAACTGCCATTTTTAAACCCCGACAATTGACTCATTTATTTGAACTCTCTGTTGTCTATCATTTAAATAAGATGTCACATCATCATCGCAACTTTACCTAGTCCTTGTTGCTAAAGTTTCAAGAGTAAAGTTTCGTGACTTACGAATAACGATGTATGTGAGGCAAAATACGCATTGAGTCGGTAACTTTAAAAACGGTCAAACAAACATCTTACGTTGGTCCAATACTGTTCCTGTGTCTTGTGACTGTGAGTTGATACAGTATCGATAGTTTGCACTTCTTTAACATAACAAAAAACGTAAAAAGTAAATAGGCCCAATTTTATCGTTAAGAAACTCCTAGCTAGGCGCGGTTGCGCTTGAATGTTTAATTTTATTGAGAGGTAGTTCTGCATATACGATTTGTGGGAGTCGAGGGGGTGCAATTGAAAATAGAAATTCAATTGATTGACTTCAACTGGCTCATTTCAGTTGCATCTTCGTTGCACAATATTCACATACAAATCGAACCAACTTAGCTGTGAGTGAAGTTAGATTTAATTGTGTGAGAATGTTAATCCAAAACGTCCTCTTCCATTTTTGTATGGAAGGACGTTCAATGCGCCGTGAAATGTAGGTCTGTGATGAGTATGAGATCCAAAAGAGAGACCATGATATTATAATAAATTATTAAACTTTAATCAGCCTCATCATCATCAACCCTAAGTAAACAATATTAATTTAAGTGGTGATGTAGGTAATACAAACACTTTATACTTATAATCATTAAAGTAGGTACTGTAAACTTCCCTCTTCATTATCATTCTCTTGTCGTTATCCCAATTTATATGGGACAGCTATTTTGACGTATAGGGCTCGCCCATGTTCTTGGAATTTTGCGAGCTTTTTTGAGATTGACAAGTTCTTCAATTCAGAAATTGGATGCAGAGCCAACGACATACATTCTCAAAATTATCCTCACATTTTGTAACAACAAATATTTAACATGTAGCTTTGTTATTGAATATAAACCTTGTACCCTAAATTGGTAATTATCCGCGTAATAAGCCATTTATGCATACGCGCAAGTTCACAATGTTAATTCAAGTGACAATTAATTTAACCTCAATTAAAAATTCATGGCCAGTGGCGTATATTGTTTAATGAGACCAAAACATGATGATTGCCTACCTCAGATGCATCTTTTATACACTGTGTCCGGTCATGGACTAGCGCTATTCTAAATACTTAATTATAAACTATTTTAAAGTACAATTACACTCTAAGCTTGGGTCCAATACACTTCCCCGCTATGTGGCAGCCATTTTGTTTTTTTTTGTTGAAATATTCTCTATGCGAGTACAAAAAAGTCATATCTCTCAGTTTTAGTCATACTGAGATGAAAATAGGCTTATTCGAAAGGCAATAATATTGTCTACCGTCTGCATTTGCAAAGCAATGTCTGAACAATTACATAACCTTTGAAAAAAAAAATGAAAGTCGAAAAAAATAACGAAAAATTATGCAATTCAGTCATTGTTAATTACTACAAAAACACCCCCGACAACCTTTTTTCTTTTTTTTCTTTTTTACTAGGTCGACAGATTTTGAGCTAAGCTACAATACAACATAAATTTCACAACTGTATGTCTAATACTTTTAGAGTTATTGCTGTCTGAACATAGCGTATACGCAAGCACAAAAAGCCATTGTCGGAATCCTAAACAGGAAATAATAATAAAAAACATTTAAAATAAAAATTTAGGACTCTTCAAAAAAAGAAGCGACTTCCATAATATAAACACACGTAGTAAACATGAAATAGTGATACCCAAATTTAGATTAGCTAAAACTAGTAAGTCGTTTCTTATAAACAGTATCCGCTTTTATAATAAGTTGCCAAAGTCTGTTACAGAACTTAGCGATGGTAAGTTCAAAACCCACATCAAACGTGTCCTTATCAAAAAAGCATATTATAAGATTAAAGACTACGTTGAAGATAGGGAAGTTTGGCAATAATTCCTTCTGCACATATGGCTTCCCTGGTACGTCATTAACGGCATAATTTTGTAAGAGTCTATTAACTGCTCCCAAATTACCATGTTTATTTTTTACATTCATCCCTGACAAACATAATCATATTATAATATTATTTGACACCTACTACTTTATATACCTACCATATTTAATTTCAACTCTATAATAGTGGCTTTTGCGGAAATGTTAATTATCCAGATTTGTGTCAGTTGTAATAGCAATCATGTCATTTGGTTTAAATAGGTTTTTATTTTTAGTTTCTTATTTATCTTATATAGATTCTCCTCTAATAGACCTTGTGAATGTGAGAACGTTGTAGGCTTAGTGGACTGTAGACCTTTTATTTTTTTATTTTTTTTTATAGAACAATTTCAGTTTCTTTTAACTACCTACATGAAACTCCGTGAAAGGCAGGCCTACACTGTCCTCCCATAACTATTAACACTGTAATTCGAAAATATTGTAAAAGCCAATTATCTTTTAAAAGAGTAACCATGGAGTTTCTTGCCGGCTCTTCTCCATAGGAAACTAAAAAAAAAAAAAAAAAAATGTATCAATAAAATTGTACTTTAAAATAGTTTATATTTAAGTATTTAGAATATCGCTAGTCCATGTCCGGACACAATGTGTAAAAGTCCCGGAGTCCCGATCCAGACTAACACATTATCGCCCCGCCTAAATCGCTTAGGGTAGGTATTCGAATTTAGACAGTAGGTTCCTTTTGTGACGTAGTAGGCATCCACTAAGAAAGGATTTTTGGAAACTCTAACTCTAAAGGGGTTAAAAGGGAGGTTTCCATTTTTATGAAAAAATCTTATTTATCCTTACATATTATAAAACGCCGCGTCTGTCTGTCGTCCTATACGTGATAAACTCAAAAACTACTGCACCGATTTTCATGTAAGGTTTTAGTATATAATAAACGACATCCACGCGGGCGAAGTCGCGGGCATCAGATAGTTGGGTATATAAACTTATATGTACTTAAATAAATAATGTTTGTCATTATTGTATTTCTAAACTACCCTCAATGGGGGTTTAGGTGTTAGAGTTTGTATCGAAGAATCTCTACGCGCGGTCAGATTAATTAGAAATTTGGTACGTATATTAGAAATTAACAAATAAATATGATGTGTCTTTGGATTTCTTGTAAGTCAACCTCTAACTGGGTGAAAGGATAATAAAGGTTTCAGGGGAGGATTTCACTACTTGCTTCGATTAGCCCGAAAGTTGGTATACATAATCTTAGGGTCTCAGAACGGAAAAATGTTGAACGATTGAAAAAAAATGAACCCCTTTTTTCTTGCAGTTTGTATGAAACATCGCAAATAATTAATGCACACACAAATCTAGACACACTGCCGCGTGTCAAGCCAAGTTCAAGAAAAGAGCTGGCGAAGCAGTAGCCGTGTGTTATATTACACGAACCATTTGGAGCTACTTTTCACCCCACAATAACTCAAAATCTATTTAACGTACACACATGAAATTTTAATTTATTTATTAATTAATACCCCTTAGATGAACTAGAACCCCAAATTTCATACATACTGCTCAAACGGTTATTGAGATATGAACATCTAAAAATCGGCATTTTTATCACTGACTGACTTACGAGTACCTATATACCTATAGATACTATAGATCCTACCTATAGATCAAAAACCTAACCCACTTCCAGATGACCTAGAACGTTGAAATTTGGCGTCCAGCTTGGTAATTGTGTGAATACAAAGGAAAAAATCAGAAAACAAAATTGTTTTAAGTTTTAAATTTTTTTTAAGTAATCGATTTTTAACACCTAGCGCCTTTCGAAATTATAATAGCAAAAATATTTTCTTTTGTAGGAGAATTGTTTCCATTATGAAAGGTCGCCTTTATCGTTTTATATATAGGTACCAGATTATTATACATAACTTAGACAACCAATTATAAATAATAATTGATAATCATTGGCCGTTTAAGTTTTCCGCGAGGCAGGCAACAGGAGTGCAGCGCGTCCGGGGTGACGGGGATTTAAGGGTTTTGAAATATTGTCATAGTCTGTATCTTGAGGTGACATTTAGGCTTCCTGTACATGATGTCGGAGCCGCACAAGAGTCGGACCACAAGATGAAAAAAATTCAAATCATCTCAGAATGAATATGTGATACTCATTCTTATATACAAGCATTCGGTCCGGCACCGCGCGCCGGTGCAACTCCGGCGTCGTGGACAGGAAACCTTAGTAGTTATTTCATTAATTAAGATCTGTCCGCTCGATCAAAACTGATTAGGTTACTTACTACTTGGTTTGGAACGCAGAGTTAGAGTTTACCAGTGTACTCTTTTGATGACGTTGTGCTAATGACGCAATTTTCTGAATCGCGGTGTCCAGATTTTCCGCAGGATCGTGACGCAGTACGTTCCCGTGGAAAAATTTCCACTCGGGCGAAGCCGCGGGCTAAAGCTAGTAGCCCATAAATACAAAAATAATATAAAAAATTCGTACTTGTACCGATATGTTACGTATTGTTTTCGAGTGTTTCAAAGCCGATAGTGAGGTCAAAATGTAAATCTAAAATACCGGTTGCGAAGATTTTCAAATTTTTCGTCATGAGTTACTTCTTTTTGTCGTCAAAGTTTTCAAGGGTGCTAAAGTCGATGGTGAGGTTAAAATGTAAATAGTGGAGCTTAAGCATAAGGAACTTCGTTCCTGACGGAGTTCCACCGACAGCACACTTTTTTTTAATAGAACTTTGACAACCAATATTAACACAAACTACAACACCGCATCGGCTCAACGACCTGACATTATTGCGGACAATTGTAACCAAAAGAAATACATTTTTACACAATCTTGCTACTTATATTTGAAAATAGATTTTACAGATCACTCTTAGTTGACGAATAATAATAATTTCTTTACAAAAAGTCATGATATCCAATCAAAAACATAAATTTGAAATGGGAGCCAAATTCAATATTAAGAATAAGCGTGGTTTTCGAGTTCGCCGACAAAAGAATTGAGATCTAAATGGGTGCCAAGTTCTATAGATAATCCTGAAATTTATAAAGAACATACAACATTCTAAAATAAATTTAAAACAAAATTTCTTGTTTTTCTGATATAACAATGTTTACTATTTAAAAATGTAACTTCATTGAATAGTCGAATTATTTACACAAAGCACTTAGGATGAATTGAAGCTGAAAATGAAGATACTTATAAAAATATTAATTTTCAAAAACTACCCTTTAAAGGGGGTGGAAGTTCGTGTTGAATCGTGTTGAAGTTTAAAGGAGAAAGAAAGAAATCCACGTAGACGAAGCCGCAGGCGAAGAGCTAAGTAGTTCATTAAAAGTGCGCAGTTTTTGTGCAACCCAATGCTTGATTATAGCTTTCTAGATGACTAATGCTTTTAATAGCCATTCTTTTGGAAGTTTGCTATTATAATTATTATTATTCAAACGTTTACAAAAAAATATCCTTAGTAATAAGTTTTATGATGGATGTTTTATGACTAGTCCTGGAGCAAAAATTTATTAATTGCCCTTTCGAACAGCACCTGTACTTAGGTACTCTAACTTCAGTGTCGCGCTCGAGTCAACCATTTACATGCATTTATATGAATTAAGAATTAAGAAGTAGAACTCAAATAGCTAAGTAAGCAGCTTAAATCTGTACTACCTCTATTGGATCGTCACCGATCGGAATAAAACGTTTAACATTCATGTTTCCACGTATTCGTCGTTCTAGTAGAGAATATCAAAACGTTTCGAGATTGAAGGGGACGCATTGTTAGAGCTTATTTTATTTTGTACTAGTGAAACTTGTTATTATAAATACCTCATTATATTTTTGCTTATATTATACCTTAATAAGAAAGGAGATTGAATGGGGCAGCAAAAATGAAATGAAATTAATAAATATAAAATAAATAGGATATCGGAATCAGTTTAACACATCATGTTAAAAAACCGACCAAGTGCGTGTTGGACCACGCACTATGAAGGGTTCCGTAGTTGGAATGAATTTATCCCTAGAACAAACTTAACTTTGTGGTTGAAAAACATGTACTCCCATACATTCCAACTGCAAATTAATGAAATACGAGTGATCCTATAAGGGTTCCGTTTTTTCATTAGGACGTACAGAACCCTGAAAAAAGCTAGATGGAGTCGGTCTATATATATAAAAAGGCTCGACTGGCTGTTCACAACGATGTGACTGGCGCCTACGCTATGGTGTACGTATGAAAGTGATGATTAGGTGTGGTAAAAGAGGCAAGAATAACTATGATAGATTGAGAAGTGATGTGGTAAGACTACGGTGCGATTTAAAAGAAGATGGAGTGACAATAATTGAATAGAGTGAGTATGCTTAGATGGTTTGGTCACGTTGAGACGATAAATGAAAGGCGACTAACAACAAGTATTTACAAGGCAGATGTAAGTGGAAAAGGGTTTTCTAGGGCCTAGAAGGACATATTGATAGTTTCAAAATACCCCTCTATGCACTAATATTGCCAGTATTTTCATTTATTGTCGTCTCCACACTGTTTACTGACCTTATTGGTGAAGTTCTTCAGAAAGGTCTGGCTAGGTCTTGAGCTGACCTGACCATACACGCCCGTTCATTGTATGACCAGATATATGAACGTAAACGAAGCCAAAGAAGTACGTATGGATCTCAGCAGGTGGTATTTAGTCACTTCTGCTATAAGAAAAAGGCGTTAGTTTATGTATGAGCCTTACAGAATTTCACAAACAAGAACAACCATGTTCATAGTTTGTAATCATCACTATTGCATGTAATGGACTTTCTTTTAGTTACACGATGCTTGATGCTCCATTTCCCCCATTCATTATAGTTAACCAGGTCTTCCTAATCGCTTCACGCGATGGTTTTTACGTGTCTTCGTATTGATCTGGTTTGTTAAAGCACCTGTCATTAACATTCTAAAAGTTTTCTTGTCATTTGCATCACAGAGTCAAGTCATTGTGGAGTTAACAGTTATCGCAAAATGCTTTATATTGTCTCTAACGATTAAATCAGTCATTATATTCTTTAAACAGCTTAGCATTATCTTTTGGCGATATCTTCAACGATACATTCAAACTATGTCATCACACTGGTTTCACGTAAAGCCTGCATAGCGCAAGCAAAGTTAAGTAATAAAATATAAAAAAATGTTACAAGTAGATACTTTAACATTATGTATATCCATTTTCGCAGTAAAATCCTCCCCCTTGATCTGTATTACCCCTTTCTACCTCTTCAAACTAACGATGATAAGTATATTATGAATTTTATTTGAGAAATATTAATATGATTTAAAAATAGGTATCTATTGTTTATTTGAATAAGCAAGCATTTTTAGTTTCCGAGATATTAAGGTTTCTGTTGGTGATCCGCATTCATTTCTCAAGAGTGTAGAGCACTGGATTCATTGGCGCTAATCCACAGACCTTTTATAATCTAAGCCACAGACGTTATGTGCAGAAACAAATATCTTGCCATGTTGTAGTAAGTGGGCACTACGTGCACGACAGTATTTATATCAGGAGATACTTGTCGGGCTTGTCTTCGTCTTTACCTCACATGAATAATTCAGTAGCGACTAAAAATACATGTAGAAAAAGAGGCTTATAAAGTTACCTATACATTTTGTAGCAGTCACAAATTCAATCAGATGTGTGACTGTCTGTTCAATTACACCAGAAAGTGCAAATGAAAGTTATCGAGATAACGCCTCGTTAAGTGTTAATCGACATTCTTTACTATTGTAATTCGTTCGTGATTACCTACTTGTATGCAACCTACAATTAGATCTCACATTGTAATATTGCTCCTCGGTTTCTTATAGTCACAGACCTACTTACTGACTTTGTTCTCTGTTCTCATACTTTTTTATTTGCCGTTTCTTTGTTCTTACTTCATTCGATGTGTTTATTCGGAAAATTTCAAATTTCTATTTACGACGTTTAATCCGTCATCGGCCAAACTCCTTCGATCGAACCAAATATACGTAAAAGAAACTGATTGCGTACACCTAGTTATCGGCCGTCATCGGACGATGTCGTCGGTTGAAGTGAAGCACATCACACATGACGCACTCACTTTCTTTTACATAATATGATGTGGTACGTCCGATTTTCTTCGCACCCCGATTTGGATAGGTTTAATTTTCTTTTGAACATTCATAAAGTCCGAAGAGAAATTGGGTTCTCGACTCATGCAGAAAAGTTTGAGAATTATGAAAATGTAGAATGCAAGAAAATAGCACCCCGCCTCCGAAGGGTTAGGTTTTCTTTTAACCATTCGTACAGAAATACGAGTAACCTGTCTACTGCTGCAAAAAAGGTTTAAGAAATAATAGTATGTAGGATTCAAATGCAAGCGAAGCGAGTTCGACAATTTTAGCTCCTTAGAGGCCCGGGGCAGACCACCCCTTGACAGTCCTTAGTCCGCCACTGACAGACAGCACATTACCTGAACTCTAGACTATAGTAGTCTAAACTTACATATTATAAAATAAAGTCCTCCGCCGCGTCTGTCTGTCTGTTCGCGATAAACTGAAAAACAACTTCAACGATTTTCATGCTTTTTTCACTAGTGGATAGAGTGGTTCTCGAGGAAGGTTTTAGTGTACAATAAAATAACCGACATCCACGCGGGCGAAGCCGCGGGCATCAGCTAGTATGATATAAAAAATATTCGTCATCGTCATCAACATCGTTATCATTAATCATAATCATCCTGTTTACAACCTCTCCGAAAATGGGTTGGTAGGTACCATCCATGGAAATATAAACAACAGGTACCATCTGATGGCCAACTCCTAGAACCGCGCGCGCTCGATGGTCAAATCAAATAGCGCGCGCTTCCCCGGCTTCCTGTTACGCACTACCGTCCCTTTTCACGAAATCACTCCCTCAGATTGCAGGAAACCGAGAGGAAAGATTTGCAGGAAAGAGAGAGGAAACATGTTACACATCAAAAATGAATGCTTCGAAAACGAATTTATCAAAAAATAACAACAAACAACTATTGTTAGTCAAATTAATTTAATTAAACCACTGATAGTGCTGTGTTGTTTTAATTTACGCAAACTGATAAGCTAGTAACGCTAATGTTATCTATCCAACAGCAGCTACTAACCCGACAGTATTGCATACTGTATCGGGTTAGTAATTCAATAGGAACCAATAACTAACATAATGAAAATCGATATTTACTGCGTGTTCATTTCCAGCTCATTATCAAGTTATACCTACCCTGGATTTTATGAAGTTTGAACAGGCATGAGGCAATATCCGGCGGTGTAGGTACAAGCAGCGCTGCACACACCTGTGCACTGTGCACATTGACCGCAACCGTGTCTAATGAACCAAGACTTGTTTAGAACATTATTAGTACGATGTTATATAATTATGAAATACGTCCTCAATGAGCATTTTGTAGCAAGGCAGCTTTTGAAGTCACGACTTAACAATGTCGTTAATACTCTGCAGCTTTAAATAGATATTTTATTGATAGTCTAGTTTATACGACTTTCTTGAGGTAGTTGATAGACGAGAAAGTAATCAGTCTGAAAATACAGCCAGGAAGAGTCATCGTGATTGCTCAGCGAATGAGTCATGTCTCCGTAGCATGGCGCCGCGACTGCGAGCAAAGCATTGCAATATACAGGAAGTGTCTTGAGTTGAGAGAGAGACATTTTTTTTAAATCGGCCGAGCACAAATACCTCCTTCGTTGTCGAGTGGTAGAGCTGCCAGATGGAACTGCTTGTTATTCTACGCGCGATTCTAAAGATACCGTTCCTATGTTTCTTAGTGATAACATACTCGTAGAAACACTGACATGCTTAGAGCACACAATGATTAGAATTATTACAACGATGGAAAATTGTTGCTGGATGTTAAACAGTTACTTTTAATTAAGATAACATAATAAGGAAGGATGGTCACAAATAATTTATCTTTTGTATACTTATCTGAATTTTGGGTTATTGACGCCTGACGTTTCGGCCAGAGGACAATACGGCATTGTCGCTATCCAATCACTCGTGTAATTACTGCCTCTGTAGCGAACTATTTACTACTTACTTCAATTGTTGTTCTATTAAACTAAAAGGGTGGAGCAATTATGTTTTACTTTTATCTCTACTTAATGGTACATTATGATCTGTCTTTAATAATATATTCTGTAAAATTCCTCTAAAGAGACCGGCGATTTTAAGGTGGATGCGCCAAGGTAGCCCGCGAAATTCAAATTTTCTTACGTTTTTTGCAATTTGCAGGTCAGTGTCTGGTTGTATGTTGATTAATATATGATTCGCGGCCGTAACAAATACGGCTTTACAGAATTATAACTATTAGAATCAGCAATGTTTTAATCAACATACAACCTGACACTGACCTGCAAATTGCAAAAAACGTAAGAAAATTTGAATTTCGCGGGCTACCTTATCGCATCCCTCTCAAACTGTTGAATGAGTCAAGTATTTTAGATGACAAGTACCAGTAATTAACTAATTACGCATACGGCTTTAGCTTGGGTTAAACAATAACCTAATCTCTAGTAAATATTAGTCAGTGTCGTTTTCAGCTACAGTATGACAGCGAAACCTCGCACAAGCAATAAAATATTGTATTATAAATTTTACTCAGTTGTGTAAACGACGACCGTAGAGCGTGTGCTGGCTGTTTGCCTAGCTTCCATATGGATAAGTGATATAATTTATCCCTATTGGCTTTGAATAGTGTTGTGTATTAGTGAAGTAATAATATGGAATATTATTACAACGTACATTATCAAGTTCTCATTTACAAAGTCAAGCAGTTGATAAGTGTGACGGTGCTTCTACCTGATATTAATCGATATCGAGAATAGTATTGTTATTATTTATTGTATCAGTAAAATGTTTAACACGTTTAAGAAAAGACTAAGTTTAAGGAAATGCAAGAACAAGAAAATAACTAGGGAAATAGTCAGTGACGATGTAAGTACCTGTGTAAAGCGTTTGGCGGTGTCAAATTTGAATGTTTTCATATTGAGTGGTAGACTCTTGTTTTAGCATTCGATATGGTTGTTTATACGTGCTTGCTCTACAAACAAACAAATAAATTCCTTACGATGTTTGGTCCGTTTGATTTACATTACAGTACAATGTCGTGCTGTGGTAAACACTCGCCGGATGGAGTGCTGAAGCGTACAAGGCATTCAGTGGGCCATCGGTATTCCGTCATTATGTACTTGATTCATCGAGGATTACTGATTTTAGTGAATTTGTTCTTGCATTAATAACGATCATGGGCTAGTTTTTGTGTCATGTGAAATGGTGATATTTAACTCTTTGCGTGATGCGCCGCGTTTGGATGCTGCAACTACTGCACGACTGTAACCGCCAGATGTCGGAGACTTCTTTATATTCTCCAATCTGGGTCACAGTTCCGAAGATAATGGTTATAAAAAATCAACATTATTTAAATATTTTGAAAAGTCTGTGTTTTTGTAAATGTGGGAGGAACGTGAGAATGGTAAATGAATGCTACCTCTTCACCGATGTCGCTGTAAGTTTAAGGTTAACTAGGATATAGTTAGGGCGTGTAAGCCTGGAACTTCGTTTGTAGATAGGTATTATTAGAATCAAGCGTCACAGACGCATTTCGGTCGTCGCACTTCGCCAAACAACATAGGTACGTATTTGCGTATGCACTTTCTTGTTCGTTTTGAATAAGTCTAAACGTCTATGCGGGTATATTGTTTATGAATATTTAATGGTAAGCGTTTGTATGTTTAACATAATATTTATTATTATCATGCGTGTTTGTTCCTTTGCTCTTGCAGCTATCTATCGAGCCTGAGATCAGTTGTTTTATGATCTAGTTTACATATTGTGTGGTTAGGAATTCCAGAAACAATCATCAGTATCTAAGATACGTATGTCATAAACTCATCAGATCTTTTCTTTTATTTTACACTCCATTCACGGTTTTCAATGAAAATAACAATACGAGATTTTTTGTTATTTGGCAGATTGATTACTTCTTGCCATCCGAAATCCATGAAGGGATCGTTTTATGGTATTGCAGTGAAGTTTGAAGTACCTTGCACTGTGTGAGTCACCGCTTTCGTTCTTAGCACCTACATAATTAGGTACTGGTTATTGGTACGAGGTTTACTCGATCAACGCAACGATGCGTGTTCGGTGCATGTGTGTATTTGTTTTAAACAGTGAAATTAACTCGTTATTGTACTTTTCCATTTTCTTTTCTTTTGCAAATATTGACAACGGGAAAAGTATCATAATGTTCAGACCATTGTCCATTAAGTACGGCCCGTTTTTCTGTGTACTATATAATATGCAGTTCATCCGATGTGTGCGACTATACCTACTTACTTAATTATACCTTATAGGTATATTTTACTACATTGTCCAGTAACGTTACCTTGAAATCGGTGAGTCATCTGACTCGTATGGAGCCGGCTAGATCGACTCGGTTAGCTATACTTGACGTGTCTGTCTTTACAGCGACGATATTGCGATAGGTACATACAACTCTTCATTATTCGACGGTGATTTTAAGACTTTACGCAGCAGGAATCTCGTTAGTGAGCTGTATTTGATGGGAATCCTGCGTTCGTAATGTTCGCATACAGGAATATACGGGAAACATGTACTTGCCTACTATGCTGATGTCACGTCAGTAGCATAAATAAATACATATTACATACAAATAAATAAAATTAAAGTGTCTGTTTGTAACGTGAAAAATTTAAAATAAGGGCAGCTTTTTTCTGAATAAATAATATGAAAGTAAACGGTACTAAGAAAAAAAGAAAAAAAAATTTTTGTTACTGTTTGTCTTTCTGTTTGTTCCGGCTAATCTCCCAAACGGCTGAACCGATTTTGACGGGACTGCACAGAGAAACCTGAAGGGCAATTCCTGTATTTGGAATTTAGATGAAAGCTATAAATTGAATAAGAACCATTCTAATCTAAGAAACATTACTGTACCTACCGTATTCTATTAACTACGACTTAACTTACGACTAGAATGGAATTTCTATTAATCTATCGATTGATTCTATTGCATCGTTTCTAAGCATTGTATCATGTATGCTTATACACATTATACTTATAGACAATTTTGTTTGTTTCCAGTTACAAAGTAAACGCGAATTGTTCTTCAAGTCGGACTCTGCAAGTGGCGGCGGCGTGAGCGCGACGGGCCCACCGGCAGGGGCGCCGCCCGCACCGCCTTCCGCGCTGAAGGATGCGCTGGCCAAGCGCGCTGCCACTCTGCCCGACCAGCTCGAGAACAACCACCACGAGTCCAACGGGACTCTCAACAAGCTCAGCAACAGCGTGTCCGTGGACACGAGCAAGCCTCCCAGCTCGGCGCCGCCCCCTACACCCGCGCCCCCCGTGCCCACCACCGCGCCCCCCGGCGGCCCGGCCCCGCTCAGGAGTACAGAAAACATTATCAAGGTAATGATGGGACAATGCCGCTACACTATTACCAACTACTGCAACTGTTGAAAGACAGACTTCACAGTGGCGACCACCAGAAAAGCGCTGAGGCAATGAATGAACAACACCGTAAGAATGTCACCGCCAATGACCCGCGCACTTGAATAAACATCGGCAAACTCGGTGAGCTGAACAGTGAGCACGCGTTAATGTTTCCTCTTCCTGCCTTGTAAACCGTTCCATGTCGACTGTGTACTGGCCGAACAGTTCTTTGGCGATGCTCAATTATTCCTGCCGTGATGATGGTCCTCTTTAGTATTCATTTATATTTATGTTTTGGATTATCGTTAATTCACAAACTAAAAGCAAAATAATGATAACTTCTCTAAAATACCTATACACTTCCTAGTTTTCTATCACATGCTTACGTGGATTACCTGTGATGAAGAAATAAGTACGAACCTATTTCGCCACGCTAGTAATTGATTGCAAACAATAACCGACGATCAGCATCTCATAACAGTGTTCGTTATTAGCGAGCACTCATAGTAATAACAGTGTTTGTATTCGTTCGAGGATATGTTATTCCTAAATCTATGTCATATCTTCTATACTTAATCAAATTCATCCTAAAAGGGATTAAATAGGGGATGAAAGTTTGTTTGGAAGTTTGTCATTTTTCATTCTCATCGAACGAACGAATTGTAACTACATAATGGTTTCTGTTAATTTTCAGAAACCTGACCACCCACCAGTCGCGCCAAAACCGGAATTACCTAAATTAGAAAAACCAAAAACCAAAGAATTAGATGGATATGTCGGATTTGCAAACCTACCAAACCAAGTATACAGAAAGGCAGTCAAAAAAGGATTTGAATTCACGCTAATGGTTGTTGGTAAGTCATAGTTCATTACAATAATACTCGAGTATTTTGCTCTTTAACTGTGTTTTTTTTTAATATCCTGTAATGTCCATTGCTGGGCAAAGGTTTCCCACAATTGCCCAATAGAAAACCCTGGCCATATGCAGTCTTTGACAGTTAAGATAAGAATACAATTTTGGAATGTGCACATTAGTCACTCCGTTAATATGCAGCTTTCTTGGAAATTAAGATGTTTTTTACTATTACTAAGACTTCGCTGTCTCTTTGTCACCAGGCTGTACCTCATGAACCGTGATAGTTAGTTGAAATTTTCACAGATGATGTTTTTCTGTTGCCGCTATAACAACAAATACTATTAACAGAATAAAATAAATATTAAGGGGGCTCCCATATAACAAACGTGATTTTTTTTGCCGTTTTTATAGATAATGGTACGTAACCCTTCGTGCGCGAGTCCGACTCGCACTTGGCCGGTTTTTTTTAATGTATAACGCGTTTTTTTTTTAGGTGAAACTGGTTTGGGCAAGTCAACGTTAATAAACTCATTGTTTCTGACGGACGTGTACGACCGGGACAAGCACCCGGGCCCCTCGCTCCGCGTCAAGAAGACGGTGGGCGTGGAGACCAGCGTGGTGATCCTCAAAGAGAACGGAGTCAATCTCACGCTAACGATCGTCGACACACCGGGCTTCGGCGATGCAGTCGACAACAGTAATTGGTGCGTGACGCAAAACATCCTTTCGATTACTCTGCATGCAATAATATTGACGTGAATTACCCAACACGCGAAAATAGTTCGACGACGTGCGCTAAACAAATAATAATGATCGTTTGCATTTTTAAGCTGAACACTAGATTGATTTCGTTAGAAGCGATAATATTTATTCATTCTTTACTTTCATTAACATTAATGAAACTCAATTTTGTCATTGTAGTTGGCAACCTATCATCGACTTCGTTGAGTCGAAGTATGAAGAGTTCCTGAACGCGGAGTCCCGTGTGACGCGCAAGGCGGCGCCGCCGGACACGCGCGTGCACTGCTGCCTGTACTTCATCGCGCCCAGCGGCCACGGGCTCAAGCCGCTCGACGTCGAGTTTATGCAGCGGCTCGGCGACAAGGTCAACATCATACCAGTCATCGCCAAGGCCGACACCATGACCCCGGAAGAATGCAAAGATTTCAAAGAACAGGTTAGTAGGACGTAACGGACTTGTTTGAGTTCCTTTAGTCTCGTTTCTCTAATCTAAACATCTCTGCGAGCACTACATCATGCTCAAAAACACGACGACGAGGCGATAGCAAACATCAACAATGACGGACATTAATGAAAGGACGCGTAGCAACCAGTGAAATATGTTTGTTTCCTTCGTGATAATAATTAGTTGTATGCCACTCGTACTACAGATAATGAAAGAGATAAGTCAGCACAAGATCAAGATCTACGACTTCCCGGAGAGCACGGGCGAGGAGGGCGAGGCGGCGGAGGCGGCGCGCTCGCTGCGCACGCGCGTGCCCTTCGCCGTGGTGGGCGCCAACACCGTCATCGAGAGCGACGCGCGGCGCGTGCGCGGGCGCAAGTATCCCTGGGGCATCGCCGAGGGTACGTCACAAGTAGTCACGACACAACACACGACCCGCTTGTTTCCCTCAATTAACAATGTGTCACTTTATGATACCTCCTGTCAAAACTGACTCATTTATACTGGTACTGTTATGGCGGCATCTACAATGCCAAATGCGAAACATCACATCACACCTGACGTCACGCAAATCCTGCATTGCAAAAGTAAAGTTAACCGTGCGATTAGCATATTATTATATATAACCGTCAACCGTCGTCCGGCAGTAGCCCACCAGATACAACAACCTGTCAACCTCCTCCTCTCACTAGTGGGTAAAAGTTCCCCCCATGGCTTCTAGCTCTTTCGTTCTATGGCTAATGTGCACCGGTGTTTATTTGTTTCTTCCAGTACAGTTCC
The DNA here is from genome assembly GCA_949152455.1 of Lithophane leautieri. Lineage (NCBI taxonomy): Eukaryota > Metazoa > Arthropoda > Insecta > Lepidoptera > Noctuidae > Lithophane > Lithophane leautieri. The sequence goes on from OX424459.1 coordinate 11,649,144, forward strand.
GCCATCTTCTTGTTAGTTTGTCTCCATATACATAGTATTATTTTGGCTCACAGCTCATTAACAAATTGTGACTTGAAACTGGCACAGAAACTTAAGTAGTTTGCCTGTTTGTTTATAGTTGAGAACCTGGAACACTGCGACTTCTTGGCGCTGCGCAATATGGTAATAAGAACGCATCTTCAGGACCTGAAGGACGTAACAAGCTCAGTACACTACGAGAACTACCGCTGCCGCAAGCTGGCCGGCCTCTCGCACGACGGAAAGCCGCACAGGATCAACTCCAACAAGTAAGACGAACGTTGCTAACCGCTCTCCATGTCATATACTCATTAAAATTGTGCTAACAAACTAACTTTTTGAACCAAGTTTTACCTGTTTCTCTGGTCTCGGTAGATCTTTCCAATAATATTTTGAAACAGGCATGATTAGACCTAACAACCTAAGTAGACAGGGTTGCTGGAACGTCTATTTAAAGATATTCTAACATTTGTTTATTTTATTACTGCTGTCACCGCATTTAAGGTGACCAGACTTATTTTTGGAATTCCATGGACTAATATAGCATTTTACTAACAATTTAAACGTTCTTTGAGTGATTTATTTGATTATTTCGTCATTGCTGCATGTCTGGTCACCTTTAACATACTTCTATACTGTCGCAGTTGTGTGCTACAGAGTTTTATTTTATTTTTAATATTTTCGATTTTATTAAATAGCTCTGCATTGATATTCTTTAATTATTGAACGTTCTGTGCTTGGGCATGCAGAAATGAAATATTAATCGTTAATCATTGAAGTATATGTTACACTACAACAGCATATCTAAACTATGTTCTTGTTCCACTCTACTGCGGTTCCGGTTCCGCACCTACGTGACATTCATTTTGACGCTTGTGCAAAGCGCACTGTATGGCATTACGAACTTACAACAGTAATTATTTAACTCGTGAGTCTAATAATCTTTAAAACACTTTTAATATACCTTAATGGTAAGGAGTGTAATGACACAAATTAATTACTTCGCAAAAATACATAAAATTAAAACACCATTGGCAAGTCCATTGTCGCCATAATTAATCTCACACTAAATGGAACTTGCGCGCGCAAGAGCAATTTGAGATGCAGTCACAGTTTGGTTCGCATATCGTCTGTTGTTTAGGTATTATACGTTTTTATTAAAAACCACTATTTTAAAATGTACAGGATATTCGAACGGTGGTGGATTACCGCTGCAGCTACAAGAAAACGTTTTGAAGAGACTGAACTTTCATTATTTGATTAATTGCTAACTGCATTCACAGATTTTGAAAAATAAATTACAGTCAGCAAGAAATTAGACAATTCACACCAAAACTTATTTTGTTTCTCTTTTCACAAGATAGGTAGATACAGAAATCTTTAAAATAAATAAGAAGTGGATGACAGATAATGATATGTTACTGCGCAATATTTGAGAATAGTTTTTTTTGTTGCTATTAGTGACAATCCTAGTACTTTAAACTCGGTTGGTACGCTAGAGTAAGAGTAGAAACGGAATTGAGTGATTTTTTTTTTGTTTTTTATTTAAGATGTCCATTGTCTTGCTGACTTAAATCAGTAATGCTGTTAGTATTTACTCAAAAAGTTAAGGACAGTTTCTTAAGAACGTACTCATGTAGCTGCAACGGTTGATACCTGCCCTTACTGCCCGCCCGAGTATCCATCCTATATCTGTCTTTTTCTAGCGTTAGTATTAAAAAATAGATTATTTGAACCGAAAAACCATTTATATTCACCTTTTCATTAGCATGAGACTGTATATGATAACAAGCGCGGCCCATCGTCCCGCGCGTGGAACATGATCAATGTTTGCATGTTCGGTTCTAGTGTAACATACTTCAATGTTTATGTCTATCATAATGATTACGTTTCATGAATTATTAAAATAAAATAAAACATGAAAATTTGTCATATATCATAATAACTTGCAGTTCACGCGCTAACACAGTGGCATTAATAGCAATTTATTCCTCATTATATTCGTTGTGTTCAAATAACGATGTCTGCAACCAATTTGCGTGTGTTACACTCGACTGCATACTGATTTCTCAGCATTAATATGTGTATTAGGTACATGAATGTCTTGTAAACCGTCTTTCGACCGTAACGAAAGCTTACATCACACGGCATCTAAAAAGCAAATAACTTGTCTTTTTTGTTCGTAAAGTACACAGCACATTTATATTCGAGTATACGTTTGGAACGACAATTTGATGCAATAGTCGGTTATTTGTTTAATGTCGCATTTTTGCTTCTTTGTGTAATTGTTGTGTTTGTTACTGATGCCACTGTGAAGTGTTTGCGGGGCACAGCTGCGTGTCGTTAACTCTGGTTGTGTTGGTTTAGTTTGTGCCCGCAAGGATTGATGAACAGTTTCATGACCGTTTGGTAAGTCCCGTCACGTTCGACGTATTTTCATAACTGCAGCTTGTACACATAGCACGGTGTTATTTGTTTTGGCCGTCCGTCCCCGAACATTCAGTTTTTGATACTAATTCTCGAAAATTATTTAAAAAATATAAAGGCGATATTTCCCCGGAAATGTTTTTGAGATATCACATAACTGATTGATTTTTTTTGTCCAATGCTTTGTTCTTTAAGCCTGGAAGCTTAGACTTTGATAGATCACTTGTCTCATCTCCTCTACAACTTATAGGACTAGTGAAGGTTTCAGTTAGATGAAGTTTAAGCTTACAAGCGGTTATTAAATATTTAAATGAGTAGTTTTAAGTGTGTATGTAGACATTGGTTTTGGTGACATGCATGGTTTTGCTTTGATTTTGTCAGCTTTATAACGTACCAACTTACTACAGCGGATATAACTCAATGATGTAAAATCATCTGTCATTTAAAATAACTTCATCCTAATTCTAGAAACGAAGAAATTGCTCTCGTCAACTAAACCCAATTGATAAATTGGACTAGGTGAATTGGCCGTCGTTTAAACGTGTCTTGTCAACTGTGTCCCACATTTCATATACCGCTTTGCCCTCATTTGTCTTTAAAAGTACCTATTGATGTGATATATCGTTAGACATGATATGAATATCTATTATGAAAGGAATTCAATTAAAATATACATTTAGGCGCGCCCCTTTTCTTGTTGACCCTTTTAGTTGAATGCAAGTAGACTAAGAAATACTCAAAAAGTGGAACGATGTTTATAGTGGTCGGATTTTCATAGGACTTTTTGTTGATTTCCTAGAAGTGAGGGGAACAAGGTTAAATTCGACGCCGACGAAATATTTTATAAAGTTTTCCCTTATTCTTTTTTGAGTAACTTGAAATTCGACTTCGGATATGTTCTGTCAAATTGTGTACCTATAAAATCCTGCTGCACGTTTGAGACACAAATAGTTTGATCCTTCTGAGTTGAATCAATAGAAATACAACACTATTATGAAGAAATAACGAACCTCTAGGAGCTCAAAAAAAAAACTCATGAAAATCCGTCCATTACAAACTTTGCTCCACTTATTTAAGTTAATTACACTCTACTAGTTTTGGCATGGATTTATTGTGATACTTCTTTTATTTTCAAATTATCTACTTACTTTGTTTTATTGAAGATTTTCTTATTCTTCCCATTATGTTCTCAGTGGTTATTTAGATTGTTTTAAATGGCGATATTTGTTCCCAGGAATCCTTTGGCTCAAATGGAGGAAGAAAAGCGAGAACATGATCTTAAGATGAAGAAAATGGAAAGCGAAATGGAACAGGTCAGTACCCTGACAAAGAAAAAATTCCTAGCATAAAAATGTGCATATTTTAATATTTAGAATCAGCGGGGCATTGATATTAGTTATTCAGTTATTCTGACGTTACTACTCATAGTCCTAAAAAGAACGATTGATTTTCAAAGTTTGTGTGTGTTTTGACAAGACAAAACTTTGAGAACTATAGTTTAAAATGCACAAGGCGGAATGGGATTTCCTCTCTAAGAATTCTAAACACATTTCTAAGCGGATAACCATGGCCCATTGCGATCACGTAAATAAATTGGAAGTGTGTCCTTAGCGACTATTAGCGAGCATACACATAATTTCGATGCGTTTGAATTTACCCGTATCAAGCTGCACCGAGTTTAAAAGAGTCATTCGAGTCCGCATGAAAAATATTTCGATCTTATTACCTATTCGATTTTTCAAATTCTGACGAATAGGAAAAGCAATATTCAATTTTGATATAGTTTTTCTAACGCAACCATCTATGTTACAATACGAAGGTGCACGATAAGTCAGCCGATATGCATTTCTCGTCATTTGCCTTTTCTTGCTACATGCACATTCACACAATATCACATTTTGCTCTGCCACATAACTCTTAGAAATCCCTATGATGTTGCCAATTTATAAGTAGGGTGTGTCGTGTATACCGTGCTTAACAATATTGCGTGTATTATCTTCAGGTATTCGAGATGAAGGTTCGTGAGAAGCGCGCTAAGCTGAAGGAATCCGAGGCGGAGCTGGCGCGGCGACACGAGGCCACGCGGCGCGCGCTGGAGGCGCAGGCGCGCGAGCTGGACGAGCGCCAGCGCGCGCTGCACGCCGAGCGCGCCGCCTGGGAGCGCGACACCGGCCTGTCGCTGGACGACCTGCGCCGCCGCTCGCTCGAGGCCAACAGCAAGGAGTGCGTACTGTTTTTTTGACGTACTGTTACGCGCGTCGTAGCGGATGCGCGCGCACGCGGCCGGAGCCGACCGTGTCCGCCTGACTGCAAATATCGGCCAGAACGTGGGCGCGCATCCGCCGGCACGCTATCATGACTAGAGCGAACAGTAGAAATTTTAATGATTCTGATTTTGATGATCGATGATTCTTTCTCTTACTTTTAATTTCTACGATGTTTTTTTTTAATTATGATTATGATGATTCTTCAATAAATGGTTGAGTATTGAGTGTAAACTTGCTGGCCGGGGACGACGACTGCACGTGCTAGTAGCCGAACGAAGCCGACCAAACGTGAGGGAGAGATGCGCGGATTAGACCGTATTCTAATTGTGTAAATTACATGCAAATATGACATTTAACTTCTTAATAAAAGCTTCAATTTCCTTTGACAAATAATAAAATCGCTCTGATGTGGCCCGACGCGCGAGTTGGTATAAATCATGCTGATTCTCTTTATTGACGCGGAAGAAGTTCAAACCATACTGGTGTCAAACATTTAATTAACCTGTTGCTGAAGCATTTTACATTCACGAATGTGACTGATGTGCAATACTCTGACAAAGCACTTTCTCAACAGGAATAATAATCATCATGGATATTTTTTTTGTAATGTCAGATTTTTAATAGCTAACCTATGCCTTTTCGTCTTTCAGGACTGTCGACGGCAAGGATAAGAAGGATAAGAAAAAGAAAGGTTTGTTTTAAACTCGACCACAGTCTCGTCGGCCTCGCACCCACCGTTACTTATGCGTAACTAACCTCGCGGCGCATTGGTGTCCATCATCGATCGAGTGTCGGTTCCCTCGGTCACAGTGCTTACATTTTGGTATCGAAACGAGGTCCGAGTACAAATAGAAGTTTGATTCCTAATATCGCGTTTTAAATTTTAAAATAACAAAACAAGCCTCGGCGTTCTGCCTTTTATTATTCGTCAATACCGAATTACCAGAGTAGCTTCGATCGATGATTTTTTATAGCATAACTCATATGCTAAATGAGATACCGACCGAATTCTGGCGGGTTCTTGTTTAATAACAAAACATACTCGATAAAATGTTTACTGTGACTCTTTGAACATAATACTAGAATACTTTACGTATTTTATCTCTATTCTCCTTGTAAAATAGATACTTAAATTCCTCTGATTGCTAGAATTGACAAGCCCTTAGTTTATGGGGACTGACTGTACATAGCGTGATATAAATTGTTTGAGAAACAGAATTCATGATTGATTGTATTTTAAATCTGGAAATGAATTTGGGTAGCGAGATTTGTTACATATTTTTTTTATTTGTCAACCTAATTCTGGGTTATATAGTGCCATTTTCAGTGTTGTGACGAGTAACTGTACTGTCGTAAACACAAGTATTTGTCAAGTGAAAATTGCTTTATGTCTTCTTGTCCAGCAATGTATGTTCACAATAAGAGTTTCTCTCACGAATTACTCTACTTCAAACTTGTACCGTGTATATTGAGGCTTCTCTGTGACTAAATACTCTTTTGGTGACTGTTCTATATGGTTTATATCTATTTTTACTTCTTGATTGGTAATCTAATAAAACACAAAACCAGGTAAATAAAAACTAACGCTAATAAGTAAAAGGGTGTGCCACTGAACTTCACTTGAAAATGTTTTGATGTTTGCCAAAAATATTGTAATTTACTATATTCTTGTAATTTTACGTCACGTATTGAGATTTTTTACGTCATTTGCAGATTGGTCTTTTAAGAGTGTCGCAACTGGAATAGTTATATAATAAGGACCATAGTCCGCACGGCGCACTTAACTAATTAGTAAGTTGTAGTTCTATGGGCTTAGCATAATGAAACAACGATTAATGAAGACTACAGGATGTTATAACTTTGTAACTGACATGCGTTGAGGAAGTTAATACAAAATTTACCATGAATCTACATTATATGAGATTACTTTTGTATGTATTTTATTTATAAGACTTTTCCATGACAAAGCATTTATTATGATAAGTGAGGCCTAATTTTATACTTCTGTGTTTCCAAAGGATTTTGTAAAACATACATATTTTTTATGGTTATTTATTATTTTTGGTGTTTGAAACTGTTTAGCTGCTAGCAGCGTTGGATTTAGCACAAACAATATTACAGCTTATGAGTAGACATTTACGTCCATAAAGATGCCAAATAGCTTATAATAATGGTATACTTTAATTGAAGACGAATGTGTCATGATTATTGTATTTATTATATTATATATTGAGTAACACTAGATAGACAACTCAATCAGAAACGTTATCGATTCAGCTCAATATCTGGGTATTTAACATAGGCACTAAATCTTTATCTTTACTGATAAATATAGCATAATAAAATCTATACTTATTAATATTATAAATGCGAGAATAAATCTGTATGTCTGTTGCCTTTTCATACCTTGGCGGCTGAACGGATTTGGATGAAATTTGGCATACAGACAGACCATGACCATGCCGCTGGTATAAAGCTAGTTAAAAAATAATAAATATTTGAAAATTATGTTTACCGCTTTTTTTCTGTTATATTTAAAAGTAGAGAGAGAATACCGTAGCTATTCTAAAAGTTCGCATTAGGTAATACACCATTCAAAATTTTGAAGTGAATTAGATAAGACATATTTTTTACTTGTATATCATTACTAAAAGTGTAATACGATTTCGGACTAACCGGTGCATTATGAACACCTGTCGGAGGTTTGATTCGCACGGCGTTTGTTATAACTGTACAAAGTTATATTGTGCTTAGTGATATTAAAATATGCTCATAGTTCAGTTGTGAAATAGAATCTAGCTGTAGCTAGTTGTTAGCGTTTCTTTATAGTAACGAGTAAGGGAATGATGTAAGGATCTCTCACCAACAGACATTGAGGAACGCATGGAACGAAATAGTATTATAAACAATCTATATTCATTATATTGTCTAACTTGCTTAAGATTCTTTGATCGACTTCAATACATGCTATAAAGTTACTCTTGTTTTAATATCTTCTTAAGACTCATATTCAACACTATACCGCTTATCAGTTAGCTTATTTTAGGTTATGTAAATATTTTGTTTAGTTATTATTATCTTCCGAGCAAAATATATATGTCAGGTTATGTTGCTAAATGACGCGTTATTTATAACACATGCATAATCTTTATTTAATCAGCGTGCGATGTTTAAATAAATTTGTATTATTTCCTCCACTGCAGTATTGACTTCCGCGTTAAATTTAGTACTTTTAGGTGATAAGATTATGCTTAATTTTGTATTTTGTGTAGGGTCACGGCCCACTACCATACACATCTCTTGCTTAGTCATTACGATGGACTTGTGATGAGTGTTGGGAGAGGAAGGGAGTTCAGACGATGTAATATATTGTACCTTTGAATAAATATAAATAAATACGTAATATATAGGAGTAGATCGTTTTATTTAAAACATTCTCAGTAACCATAGCATCAAGTAGGGGTGGGGAGTCGTAATGAAACAGATTCTCGTATGAATTCTCTTTTTATTTGGTGATGTAATAGATCACGTACACAGTGTTATTACATTCGTCGACCACATCAAAATACAATTCATAAATTCACGAACAACCTCAAAATATTCTGTTATGTAAACAACGTTACTACATCTAGATATATTATTAAATATCTTTGGCAGCACTATGGAAAATATACTTCTACTTATAATAATGAAAATGCAACTTCAAATATATTATAACAATCACAACAGTTTATCGACAATACAATCTTTATACACAAAGTAACATTAAGTTAATTTAAAATATTCGACGATACGTGTTTTAACTACATATGACATCTCTTCACTGAATTTAATTCTATCAAAATTAATTTATATACATTACCTATTCATTTTATCGGGGTTTTACTCCTTCAGGGTACAATTTACACATTACAATGTATGAGAATAATAGAAAAAATATTTTGTAGTTATTATAACTAAGTACTTTGCACATCATTTTATGTGTGTTAAATGACGTCTTAATAAGTGTAGGTACATGGATTAGTATTAAATTAGACTGTTGTTTTTATATAATAATGCAGTTTATAATTTATTGTATTCGCGCCTTACATAGCAGTGAAAATGAATTAGGCATTCAACTTTCGGAAGCTCAGTTTTTATTAGATTTGGTATTCCATAAAAATTAATTATTAAATTTGGAAATTATAGTCACTTCTAAGAATGTACCTACGTTATTTGAAGTGCAAATAATATTTTATAATGTTCCCTTATACCTAAATTGTCTCCTTGCGTTAGATTGCTCAGCGTCGAGGTAGGTCAAACAGTTTACATCTCAGGCCATTCGTTCACTATTAACTAATTATATCGCGCTTGAAACCAATGCCTTCTGCTAAGTGATGCGCAAGTAGCCGTAGGCAATATCAAATTCAGCATGCATCCTACTATGTCTAATTAAATAGAAGAATCTGTTGCTAAGGTCTCCTCCGTCGAAGTTCTGATCATTATTATACCTTGTCTATATTATATCTTAACTATAAGTACATAATTATTTAGTATTTATGGTTACTATTTTGGTGTTCTTTCGTGTTACTAAAGTTAATTACTATAAAAACGTTGAAATTAAAGGACGTTGTACTAAATCTCGATAAGTATCTTGTAATATCACAAATCACTGTATCGCTAAATTCTACTTATACACTAACCGATAAATTATGATATCGTTATTGTGGTGACCGTTCATTATCGTGTAATTCGCTATTATTTTATGATAAAGAATTCTCGTTGAAAATTTCGGTAACGGTGCTAATTAGCTAAACGCTAAAGTCTAAGCGAGGAGGCACAATGGCACAGCTATTGTATTCACGACCTACAATATACGTATGTACTCCGATGATACTATGATTCATAAATTATACCATGTATTCGTTAACTTTATACCATGAAATGACCGTGATGTAAGCAGTGACTGTTAACTGTAGTGAGGCGGCGGGCTTCTCCATGTCACTCACAGTGTGGACCGACGAACGTTCGAAATTGGGATTCATGTTTAGACTCATATAGGGTTCAGTTTGATGATCAGTTGCGTATCTATTATAATGCCTCATGCAGAATTGTTTTGACACAATTCATTCATGAATGACGGCGACGTACAAAAATGACGGTCGATTCTGCTATACGCATTTAGCAATACAATAAAGCCAATCAGCTTTAATTTAAATATCTTAACAGCCCTGCCTAGAGCATTCGCAACCATTTTATCTTATAGTTTGTATAAAAGCAATATGTTTGTATATAATTAATTTATAGCCCATGAATCAATAAACATGTCACTCCACTAAATTTAGTGAAAAACCTTAATAAACTTAATTGTTATTAACAGTCAAAGCAGTTTACGCTAATCTTTGTTTCTAACGTTACGTGGCCACAAGTTCGATTCACAACTCTTTCTTTATAAAGCTTCATCAAGCTCTTTACATTAGTTATAACATTGTGGTAACTAATCTAATCATCTCTTATTACAATTGAAACTGACTTATACATAATTATTAGTATTCTAGATTAATACATTAAGTACTATTCAGTAACTAAGAAGGCAATAAACAAGATTAAAGTTAAGTTAAAGTAGTCAGTATCGTATTAGATAACAATTTCGTTAGATATAACTATAGATAATACGAAAGCCAACATCGTTCACGTTGTAAGTTTAGAAGAGTAAAGCTAAAGTATATATGAAACAAGCGAAGTGTTATATAGACCGGTATAGCGTGAGGACGAGCACAGAAGACAGGCACCGCTGTGGGCGAGAAGCACAGAGCGAGACGGTCGTAGCGGTGGCCAAGCGGTAGTACACTACGCGCAGTACAGTGAACTAATGAATAACTTGCGGCTGTCTTGACAACTACTTACATACGTAATATTGCGTCAATTATTTATACGTATTAAGTAATAGTGGGCCTGTTCTCACACAGGAGGGTATTCGTGCTGTAGGTACCTACCTTCAATAGGTGGAGGACATCGAAAGAACTACAATTTGCTACTATACATAATACATAATTATATAGAAACTAGCTGACCCGCCAGACGCTGTGCTGTCCAAATTTCAATGGTTCATACAAAAATTCCATAGAAAATGCTCTTTCAGTTTTCTCGAATTTTCCCGGGAACTTTTAGGATTTTTCTTTCCGTTAGAACCTGATTCGGACTATTACGAACATTTTAAAACAAAAAATTGCCATATCGGTCTAGCCTTTCTAAAGCTTTGCGCTTACTAACGAACAGCATTTCATTTTTATTATAATAATAAGTATAGAAATTGCAATTGCGGCGCCAACTAGTTTGTACGTGTAAAAGTGTCTTAAAAGATCTACTTAGGTACAGCAATAAACATTTCGTTTCTTAGCAAAAACTTAAGTGTGTAAGTAGACCTACGCTTCATAGAACATTCCAACTAACATTATAATGCTCTCCGTTTTTTCTATTAGAAAATCTTTCATTTAGGTAATTATATAAACTATTGAACTGACCGCAGAGGTAGGCACGCTCATATTTCTCTGTTTCTCTATTAACAATAATGCTCTTAAAAACTAAATAACGACTTTGTCGTTCGTCTGTAGGCAGTATGACCTACAAACTGATATGTTCATTATTGCCGTCACATATTTGTTGATCAGCGGTGTCGCAGGCATGCTGGGCGATGCGCGTCTCCATGCAATGCCAGCCCTGAACACGTTGCAGCATGCATGAGCGGTCGTCAAACGAGTGCCCGCGTTCTGCGCCGGCGTGGCTCATCGGCCGAGGGTCTATATAACACTGCGTTTTTGGGCGACGAGGGAGTTGCTGGAGCAACCACCAGAGTCAATTTCCATTCATCTTAACATTAAACATCCTCCCCGTCGGAAAGATGACGTACGACATCCATTAACCACGGTACACACATGCAACACACATCTACCTATTTGTTCCGCTTTACAATCATGCAATGTATACAGCCGCACGCGCAGCCTGCTCAAATAATGTCAATATGACCGTAGGTATTCTAATGTTTGTACACGAACTCGTTGAAAGAGAAATGACTAAGAATGCGATAACATCGAATGCAAGAGTAACACTGTGTCGTTCTGAAGTATATGTGGTAAAGTAGCATGTTCTGAAAATAAGGTCGCCACCGATGCCAAACGAAAGAGAGAAGCTGCCGTGCATAACGCAAAACAAAGTGCAACAGGACCACGGAAAGTGCAGTAGGGTGCGCAGAGAAGTAGGTAGCTTAGGTGTAAACAATAGTGAAGGACCAGTATAAATATGTATATTACATATAAGTAGATAAAAGTTAGTAGGGTTAGAAGTACTTATTATAACAGGCTTAACAGAGGGAAACTTAAAAAAATAGGCTTCTCTGTGTTGTTTACGTATTAATTGTAACAATGTGTAACATTATGAAAGTGTAACAAGTATTATATTTATTGTACGATTTCACTCTTCTTAATTATTGATCACAAATTGTTCTATTCGAGGCATTATTCATAATACCTATGACTGCAACTGTCTGTATATGCCTTTCTACTCTATCAATAAGTTAATAGCACTGGAAACTACGTTTGAGAAAAAATATAAGTAAATATTGTGGTGTTAACATTGAAGGCCCTGATTATAGTAACAAAGTTTTATCTTATAATATATTTATTACTTTCGATCCACAGCCAAATGCGTTGCGTCCGCACGCTTGCAATCTAGCATTAAGAGTAAAAATACTGATGCCCGTTTTCACTAACACTAGGAAACATTTAAATGGACGCCTAAATATTTCACCGTTGAATTTTCAACACTCGATTCGCAACCGAGCAATGAAAGCCAACAGTGCGCTTTTATATGCGTTTATTTAAGTGTTTCCTAGTTTTTCTGAAAACGTGCATAAGAGTTGAGTTGAGAAGACGCTTTGTGTGTCGCAAGTGCTCTGCAGAAACTTACTTTGTATATCGTACTGTCCATCTTATTATTAATTAAATTGCTACAAACGATTAATTAGTGACTGCTTATTTATGCGAGTTATAATCATTTGTTAGCAAGGGTTGTCGGTGTTCAAGTACCACACGGAATAACATGTAACTGCGTTGTTTTAGGCATTGTCGAGCAGTTACACATAATTTCATGTGGTCCCTAGTACCGGTACCGCACTAGATGTACATAAAACTGTACTGAATGCCATTCGTTGTGTATACGCCTCATTTGTCTCATAAATCTTTCTTTTAATTCGCTATCTTTGTAGGTGTCCGCATGGATATTATATACCTACTACTAATATTTCGTAGTAAATTAGCCGATTATGTAGGCCAAATCTAAGGTGCCTAATTTAGGGTGGCCCCTCAATTCAAATGTCTGAATTGAGGGGCATAATTATGTTTGATGATGATTTAAAGTAATTAAAAATCATTGTTTAGTAAAAGTTAATTAGTTTACGAAAGACGCATTTTATTAGTTAATTTTAGGGCACCAAACGAATAAAAAAATACAGAAGAGGTAGCCATCTTCTCAGGTAATTAACTCCGAACAGACTAACAATTGGAAAAAGTTGTGTAAGTAGCAAAGATTCTCCTTAAACAGCTCTTTATTGATTTAAAATGTATGGCTTTTAGGCTGATACCCAAAGCTCGTTGCTCATTCTCCTTAGAATACATTTTCTATTAAGTGATACTAAAGACGTGTTTTAATTGGCTTACTTACTTTGGATAGTGGAGCGATCATCATAGAATTGTAACTATCTCAAATTCAGCAATACAAAAGCCAATTTATTTGTACAGAACAGATTTATGTTTGTTAAATCCTACTAATATTATAAATGTGAAAGTTTGTGTGTTTGTGAGTTTGTGTGTTTGGATGTTTGTTACTCAATCACGCAAAAACGGCTCAATGGATTTGGATGAAATTTGGCAAATAGATAGTTTATAACCCGGATTAACACATAGGATACTTTTTATCCCGATATTCCCACGGGATCGAGACTTACGCAGGTGAAACCGCGGGGCGCAGCTAGTTATACTATATTTTCAAAAATACCCATCGTCTAATTTTCTAATTAGTAGGTACTTTTAATACAAATTCCAAGATTTGCCCTTCAAAATCAGCAAATTTACTTCTTAATGTTGGTAGTATCCGCGTATTTTCAGAAGTGCCTTCTCAATCTATAGGTACGGACCCTTTCTACTTAGTTCCTATCTTGTTATTCATAAGTTGCAGATGCTGTCAGTAACACCATCAAATGATAATGTTACTTCAATCACTAACCAAAATCTTACTTGATGCATCCAGCTCGTCCATATATTAAAGGCATTCTATGACAGTTTTATGTGTATCAGCGCGGTGTCGGTTCTTCCGACCTTAGGCGACGAGTTGTTCGAAGACGTTTATGTCTTTAAAACAAGAGGAAGCTGACCCTGGTCCGGCGCGCGTCGCCCTTGCCGCGCCGGCCCATGCCGTACTGTCACATGGCCGTGTCGGAGCTGCTGCCGCCCGGCTTGGCGTCGCCGCCCACGCCGCCGCCCCCCTCCTCGTCCCGCGCCGGCCGCCCGCCTGCTGCCGCGCCGCCGGCCGTTAGACCCGTGAAGTCCAGGTTGTACTGTATGCCATCATAACACTAGTTAGCAGATTTGTAAGTGATCATTAAGGACGAGCGACACGAACAAAGGAATTTTTCAGCTAGAAAAGTCCCCTTCTTCATGACCAGAACAGTTACTCGCATATTTTCAGATAACTTTCGTATAATTTCAATGTTCTGAATAAAATATGCTATTGATAAGTCTCATGGTTAGACTGAATTCACCCAAATCTAAAGGAATACACAATATATTCTCAAAATAACAAGAAACACCATGCTCGCGAATTAATTTGCGGTCATACACACACAATAGTACGAATTTATAAAATGCACTTTTTGAAATTGATATTGTAATGGGGAAAAATATTACAGTATTGAAAATTAGAGACCAAGTGTTTTGGTTTTAATAGACATTAGATAAATTGTAGCAAAATTACTTAGAAGAGAGATAAAACTGATTCACTTAAAGATCATAATCGGTTTATGAACTTAATAGTCAATGATTAATTAAAATACCACACAGATGCTAATCTAATAATAATAAGTTATCAATTGCAATATCACACCAACAACATTAATAATAGCTATGGGTTACCAAACAATGCTACACTAAATCCACGGTTAGTAAATGATCAGTTTGTTAATGATTTGCATTGGATACAAACTGAAATGTTAAACAAAACCACAATTCTGAATCCACAAATACCTACGTCAACCATTCAGTACACTATTTTCACTCTTATACGTGGATGCTTTTTGTAAATTTGGCTTCCAATGCATAGGAACTCTCTCAGGCATACATAGGGAATACTGAAAATAAATGTAACAAATAACACATAAACAAAAGGAAAATGAGACATGGAAAAAGCATAAATAGAGAGATAATAACAACTGACAGGCTGGCTGGACACGACGAAAAGAAAAGTTCATTCATATACACACAGGTGACAGAGAATGTGTTTAGCTTTTCCCGTAGAGCACAGTTTCTAGCTGGCTCAAAAACTTGTATGTAAGAGGTAGGTCGTTATTAGCATAAATATGTATTCATGAAGAAATATTTTCATATGGGCATGATTATTATTATTAACATGCGCAGATAAACTACGTATACACAGGAACACATAGATACATGAAAATGGTGATGTGATTTATGCGGGTGCAAGATAGAGACAGACCGAGTCGTCCCGCGCCTGTGCTGAAGTTTTGTTTATCGCTTTGTCCAGCGGAATTAGACCCTGGCGTGGACGGAACCACCCGGTGCATGGAGGAAGGAAAAAAAGATAAAAATAAATACAACAATAAACAGTAAATAAAGGTGGGATTCTTCATTATGAAAACTGCTCTATTACTATTATGTATTAAACTAATATTCTAATAAACTAATGAGATTTATTCTCGGTGATAATGAACTTAATTTTCTTTAAAAATAATTTTCTTTTTCTCAAACATGCTTGGAAATTCGAGCATTATTTTGACAACCTTCTTCGAGATAAATCGAAATTGCTGTACTGGTCAAAAACAAGTGACGATGCGGCCAGCAAAGTTACTATGAAAATCCATATCTGGCGTGTTTAGCGGCCAAATAAATTACTATGAAAACTCATATCTGTCGTGTTATTCAAAATGGAACGAACTTTTTACTTCAACACATGGCAACCAAGGAGGTAACTAATCAAAGATTTTATTTAAATTTCGAACTGGCTTAGCAAATAGAACTGTTTTAAGCATAGAAGAAACAAATGAAAATATTGGCGCATGAAAAATTATAGTTGCTCGTCAATTTTGATTTCATTTACTTAGTTTGAATTTCCGCGCATTATTTGAGAAAAGTACTATACAAGCCTTTGCCGCAATCAGGAATTGATGGACTCACGTATATGTGCCTCGGCTTCGCCTCGGCCCACATTTTCACGATCGTCCATCAATCCCCATATTGCTGGCCGCGACAGTAATGTACTATAAGATGTAAGTAAGTACCTAATTTGGAAATTGAAATTGCAACCAAGAATAAATCCCGTAATTTTAATCACACTGTTTCACCGTTTTCCCGAAACTAACAATCACGAATGAAATATAATCTTTAAAGTACTTAACAGGTGCAACACTCTGGTGCCTTTTAACCACTCCCACACGGGCCTCCCACGGCAAAGGTACCTAAGGAACATTATGTTCCAATGCACTAAAATTTTTACAATTCCTAGAAAATTTACTAAACTGTCAAAATGTGCGATGTGTTGCTCGAAAAAGAAATTGAAAAATATAATAATTATTGTTTAAGTAGTCAAATAGATTTAAGAATGAGCGGTCACCTTGTTCGCGCAATCGAAACATGTAGTGACGACTTTACTAATAACGTTCATAAGATGTTTGGTCTCCTGTATAACGCTGTCTACTTTGCTGAAGGTGGCTGCGCGCCCAACCGTCGGCTCTTTCACTGTGAATTGTAGCTGTTGCACATACGTTGGAACCTTATCGAGATGCTCTAGAAGTTCTTTTTTTGTTGCTCCCGCGGGTACCTTAAAATATATTTTATATGATAGATACATACATATATCATTTAACTATGGATGTTTTGCATGCTATTATTGGTTTACCTGATAAGAAAACTGTCGCACAATTTTATAAAGTCTATTGGCTTCCTCCGCGAAATATTCCGCTTGTGTGAAGAGGTCTTGAGTAGTGTTTAGACGGCCTTCACCTTTTGTGAATTGGTACATAGCGAAGGCCATGGAAGACATATTTTTTGCCCTGTAATTTGTGAAGGTCATGTTCAGGTTCGAGGTTATATATGTAATAATTATGTAAATTCGTATGAGTGGTGATAGTGATCCCTACCTCTTCACAATATCGTTGTTTTCGTCGGCAGCTGCGCCCTGCCATTTTTCAGTCTCGGCATCCATTTCAGAGGACATCATTTTCATTTCTAAACCAGACTTCGCGATCTTTGCTTGCTCGTCAGAATCCAACCTTACTGCTTTCAGAGGTTTGCTTGTCGTCCCGTGTTTCTATGAATTAATTGGCACTAATATTACGTGGATATTGATTGCGCATTTGAATGGATGTTATGTTAGTTTCGGATTTGAGTACCTATGATGTTTTATAAATAAGTGCTTGTGCTTGTGCTTGTGCTTGTGGATCTTGTAAGAGGTCTGCGAAGCACCAATTGTCTATTCAAACAGAATACCAAAATAATTTGCAATTCGAGCACTTATTACCACCATATTATGCTGGTATTCGAATTGAGGCAGCATTTATCTTTAATCCTGTTTTTTTTCCAAATAGTTTAGTACCCAAAACTAAATGAAACATTTCTACTGTGTAAATGACATGTTTTAATCATATTTGTTTTGTATTAAAACCATAAAAATTTGTAATATTGATTCAAGAGAAGCCTAGCATAAGTTTAATGGCACCGACTAATAAGTCTAGCTACAGATTATAAATCCCTACAGAGTGCGGTGCGCCGCAATCCAGAGTCGTGACCGCCAAGATTCGAATGGTACCTCTACATGATACTCGTACCTCTATGTTGAGAGCAGGTGAATGAGCGCCGGTCACAATTGCGGACACTGCATAAAATATCAGCGTATGCTGAAATCAAATGAAAGTAAAAATGTATGTGTTCAGTGTATGTGCACTACTTACTCCTGGCCTAGGTAAACTGCTGTACTGCTGTTTGTCGGGTCTGTCGTCTGTCAGGTCGAGCAGCTCGCGGGCCAGCCGCGCGGCGTCTGCCAGTAGCCACGCCCACATGTCCACGAATACGTCGAGGTTTTCCCGCGCGGCAGTGCTGCCCGGGTGCGCCGCCAGCGTACGCGCCGCTGTCACTACTTGCGGACCGTATATCCTAAGGTTTATTTCCGCAAACTTTGCACTCACTTGCAGAGTCTCCGACAAAGCTATATGCCTGAGTAATTTGCAAACCTGTTGATTAAAATATATACTTACATGTATGTCAATTCTACGAATTCGTGCCAATTTTAAATTAAGATTCTTGAAGTTACCTCTATAATGTGATCTAATTGTTCATGGAGCCGGCTGGCTATATTGTGCAGTCTCTCTGATTCTCTCTCACCACAGGAACTAGCTGCAGCGAAAAATACTATGTTGCTCTCATAGATTCACGTTACGAAAATCCGTCAAATAGCATTTAAAAGTGGAGCCATTAAGTATTTGGTGAAGAAGCTTTAATGAGGACATGCAGCTTGTTAAAATTGTTAGTTAGGACAATACTCTATACCTGCTTGTTTACCTATATATGCTAGGTCGGAGGCGAGTCTCTTCGCTTCGTCAGCGAGGGGGGCGAGATCTCGCGCTTGATCGCGCGCTGCAGCGACTAGCGCGCGTTCAAGCTCCGACGCGGCGCTTGTCGCACCCGTGCACGCACTCTCCAACGCCGTCGCAGTACCGTTGACACCTTGCTCTTCCTGAATTATGCACACTTAATAAAATCTTTATACGAGATGATCATTAGAAGTGACAGTGGTAGCTTACCAACGATACAGCCACGGCAACTAATCTCTCTAATTCGTAAGCTATTCTTTCGGCGAGGGCTAGTATCCGTTGTCGATGTTCGTGCGAGGTGTAGGCGGAGTCGGTGAAGTCGTGTGTGCGCTCGACGAGTGCGCGCAGCGTGGACGCGAGCGACCGCCGACGCGGAAGGTCGGCGCCGCCGCGGGCGCGCGCCGTGCGCACCTGTCCCGTGAGTCCGCGCAGCGCGCCCAGCGCCGTGCCCGCCTCCCATTGCGCAGCCTATACATTTACTCAATTTAAGTATAAAACACAAAATATCTCAATCTTCTAAAAATATTTATAAAAGTAGCAGATTCCTACCTTACACTTATCTAATCACGGGACAACTAAATACCTAAGATACAGAAAATAGGTGTTTTTGGCTTCGATTAAAGTGGAAAAGATGTTTATTTGAGAATTTATACAGTGAAAGAAAATAGTGCTTTGTTATCTAATAAGCGTAAATGACTAGGTACCTATCACTTTTAAGGTCTACATCACATAGGTACATACCTACGTAGTAATTATTTATGCAGGCTTAATACAATTTTTACTCACCACTGTCGAGCTCAGGGAATCTACTACCACCTCTTAAAGCAGTAGGTATTATTTTAACATCTACTTTGTGATTCGTACCACTTACTATTTCTGGTATAATGTTTTTCTGATTTCTGATGACGTAACTTCTAAAACTTCATGAAATTCGTACCTTTTGACCACATTTTGACAGTGCTTTTGACAACTGGCTTAGTCCCATCTCGGCACCCTGTCCGTGTAGGTATTTCTATTTTTATGTATACTTACTAAGCTATGATCATGATTAAGTGCCAAGGTGGGAATTTTTCGTGGGTATGATAAATAAATTCATTGGTACGAAATGGAAAGGTACCGAGATGGGACTAAACCTGACAGCTAGATTCTACCTACGCAGTACCTACTACCCAAGGAACATTATACTCACCTACGGCGAGCTACTACCTATTGTTTTTACGTCATAAAGCAGTATCGTTTGACACTCATATTATGTTAGAGTGCGTTTCAGCAAATAGTTGCATATCGGTAATGTTGGCTCCACTGTTAAATAAAAAAAACGGACCTAAGTAAGGTATCGCCGTAGCGCCGTAGCGTATTCCTATTGGTCCTACAACAGCGGAGCCAGCATTATGGCATTGGTACTATACTATTTGATGAAACGCACTCTAATCGGACCTTGGACCAGTCGGATTTATTTTTGAGTTCTAAAAAGGAGGAGGTTATACCATCGAGTTTTTTCTTTTTTTACATGTATTTACATCTTTTTTTTGTGATTATTGGCGGGGCGATTTAAGTGATCCTGCTCGCGCTGTGGTCCCAGAAATGTAACGGTCGTAAATCATATTTTGATAAACATACTACCTGATACTGACAAAAACGTAACCAAATTTGAATTTCGTGGTGGTACGAATCCAAGTAATATTAAGTATTATAAGCTTGAAATAAGATTGAGAGTGAAGAGAAAGGTGGTGGTAGGGCCCCAGTAGGTACTTAGTTTGGAAATAGACATAATCGCTGAAATTTAGTATAGGTACCTACGTACGTACCTAATATGTAAGTTATGTAGCGGGAAGCTTAGCCAGGCCTTTATTAGCTAAGCTGTTTGGAGCGAGGTCGTTAGCAGAGTTATGTGATAAAAAAAAAAAACTTTCATCCTTAAAAGTCTATGGCTACGTTTATAAAATACAGGTGCTCTTTACTTATTTTAAGTTTAAAGAACTGAATGCTTCCTCAAATCCAAAATACATATAAATAAGTCCTGAAATATAAACGAGAACAATAGAGTCTATATACTGATAGCAATCGAAGACATTATTCCATTTACTTAATTAAAGAATGTCTATTGTCTATATGTAGTAGGTAATTAAAAAATAATTAAGTAATTAATAGGGCCCGCCATCATCACAAATAACTAAATACTTTTATCGCTAATTTAAAACATTGCTCTGTTTCTGATGTTTAGCTCTAAACGCATTTAGACGTTATAGTGCAGGTGGGTTTAAGATTGAAAAAAAAAAAGAAGATAATTTCACAATACAAATAGGTAAAGTATGAGGAAGCTAATTGCAGAGGTAGGTACTAAACATACAAAATTATTCACAAAACAGTATTAAAAATAAAGCATACAAGAAAACAATCTAGTGCTTATTATGTACAATAACAATAATTTATTACATAAAAATGAATCACTACCTGCTTTTAAAAACTGATACCTGTTCATGACTATCCGAGAAAGGTTTCATCTACAAGAAAAGAAATAAAATAGTGTTTATGTTCGAAGAATACGCATCAGAGAGTGTCACAGAGTAACTGAGAGTCATAGAAACCAGTAGAAGAAATATAATAAATCTCGATTTCTAAGTAATAAATCAAGTGTTGAGATTTTCATGCTTTGCGTAGCTGTGGTTGATAGGCTGAAAGTTTCAGTTACAAGATTAACCACTTACCTATTTAGTCTATTTTCAAACATATCTACTAAAGTATTTTAAATCAAGATGAAGAGACCTTGCAGAGTTATCAGTGGGGAGGTCTGCAAGCTACAGAGTCAACAAACTGGGAATTGAACCCATCATCACTCCTATTTATTATCTGCATTATGCGTGTTGCTATAACGATTCAGAGGGGTTTATTAATTATTATCAAGGTAAATATTATAGTATTCGTACGATCCGTACACTAAACCAACCTCTAAACTATAGATATGTATTAAGGCAATGGTCCAATTCGTTGAATTATTGGCGCAGGTTTGCAATGATTAAGTTAATTAATAATTATTTTGGGCTATTTTTAACCAAATTAATGGTTATTTAGAAATAGCTAAGTAGGTATGTTTTTTTTAAGTTCGTATAACTCTCGTACCTACCTAAATTGGGTAAATCAGGCGTAAGATGTTTTGCAATAAGTATTTAGTTTTAATTTCTCAATAACTAGATCCAGCTTGGATTAAACCGCAGTAGCGGGTCCCGCAGTCTAATTGCGTACACGCATACACTTACAATGCCTTTCATTTTGACAATTCAACAACATTCATACAAAATTGATGTTATTGAATTGTAGGTAATATTTACGATATTAGACGAATTTTTCAAACATAATGTTGTAATAGAATGTCTTTTAAAAACTTTCGGATTGTGATTGCAAATGTGTTATACAATTAGGGGGCAGATCTGTAATCAGCTAAGTAATGTTGCCGACACTGTCCTCGTTAGTTTGTACACACATAGGTATCTGTTCCGGAGTCCGGACTGTCGCGGAAAGCGGAAGCCGCTCTAGTGTCTCATATAATGTAATACTAGCACTTTGCCCTTGATTTCTTTCGCGTAGGTTTCGCATTTTCTTCCACTTTTTATACTCCTTCCACCTTAAATTAGGATTTAGGTATTAGAATTTCCAATTTTTTTTAATGTAAAAAAAGTGTTAAGAAATCAAAATATTTACTGATTTATGTCATCGTACTACTTCCTAACCACCCAGCAATTCATCATTATTCGCCAATATATGTGTGTGTAGGGTGCTTAATTGTTGAAAAGGGGTCAAACTATCACGTCCTGGAAGTCACCCTGTACAGATAGGTTTTAATTTAAAACTGCACGGCCTTGCACAAAAATTTCTATACCTACCAATTATTTGAATTTTAAATTATATAACAAAAACATTGAAACATTACCCTTATTATTACTTAAATAAATCCATAAATAATCCATAGTAAATTCATAACATAAAATCCATAATTATTACTTAAATAAATCCAGATTGTTAGGTATTACAAAGCGAATTATATAGCGTGCCTTTGTACTCGTATCTAGCATACATAAGGCATATATTTCAGCAATATGTATGATCCATTTAGCTATAATAGGTATGTGAATATAGCAACAATTTCCTGTAACGTGTGTCGACTACCCTCCGGAACGTGCTTAGTGGTGCGTGTCTCTCCGCTAAACATGTTTAGACGAGGACATGTTCTAGTCGGCAAATGTTTGCACTTGTGGCGTCTTACCTAATGGTTTCTTGGCTTTCATCTCTGTAAGCGCTATAACATAAATAAAAAATGCAGCTGGAATTTTGTCCCGATTTATAACCGTTGCTGCCATAAAATTCAGATATTCTGGTTTTTTCACTGAAGCTTTTTGTTCGCTTTCTGTGTTCACAAAAAGGCGGTTATCTGTGAAAATCTGTCAATTCGCCGTGAAATGTTTCATTCTTCGTGAAATGTTTCATATACAGCACGTTTTGATTGTCCAAATTTATGCCCGACGCAACCTACTGTTTGGAGTAGTTCTAGGATAGATTTCTTACAAAGGAAAAGTTTTTAATTGAAGATAAACTTCATTGAAATTTAGCTTCAAGGTATTATTTTCTGACGTCTTTTCCATTTTACAATGGGAAGTTAAAACAAAGAATCTGATTTTCTCAGTGGCGTATATAACTATGTTATGCCACTGATAAAGGTATATTAGATTATTTAAATTTCTACATCGCACCAGATCACCTGCGCGGTAATTGCCTTTAATCTATTACTTCATAGGTAGAACAAATCGTCTGCTCAACAACATAACTAACGCAATGAACGTGGGTGATCTGTCATAATAAAAGGCATTGCGATCGGTTGGCATTTTATGTGTGTTACGCAATTACCACCCTGGTCAGAGGTCCTGGTGCGAATCGGAAATTGCCTTCCGTCACCTATCTCACCTGCAGATTTTTTATCCAAACTCAAGTTCATAAACAAAATTGTCTTCTTCAGAAAATATTTATATTGCACTTTTGTATGAAACTACATTGAATATAGTATAGCATATTTTGTACTTACATAGTGCCTCCGCTGCCTCACTGGTTGCCTTTTTGGTCACCAGAGACGGTTGCTATGTTAGCCATGTTTTGAGGAGAGAGCTCTTAAGCTCTACTAAGCTTTAACATAGCAGCCCCGAATCAACACAGCACTTTACAAACGTAAAATGTATTGAGGAGGCATGTGTAATATTTAAACGCGGATACTACCAATACTTATTGAGAACCTAAATAAACCCATTTTGTAGGCCCAATCCTGGAATATGTAAGTAGTAAAACCCTTGTAGGACGTTTCAAGTGCCTCGATTCAAACGTCTTCTATTAACTTCACTTCTATTAACATCTTCACAGTGTTCTATTAACTCTGAGTGATAACACATAGCCTAGGGTATTGTGATTAAGCAATACAGTCGTAATATGGTCGTAAACAAAATTAATTCAACCATGAGCATACAATTGTGAATCGGGACCATTCGCGGGAATACACGATGTAGACTATACGGTATTTGAAGTCACGGATTGTGGACATAATTTACTGCATCTATTGTTGTTACCCGCACGCCTAACTGTGCCACGAAATATTTATGTCCCTACCTACACTTTCATCAAAGTTTCTCCGAGGTTTCATTGAGTTGCTGTAGGATTTCTAAAGGATGGGTCGAATAGAAATAGGTAAACTTTTCGCCGTCACACGGGTAACGTATCAATTACCGAAGGCTATAAAATGTTTTGGATATAGAGAATTCTCATTGTGTAATTTTTTGGCAACATTTTTAGTTCTTTTTTGGTTAGAAGAAAATAAATGAAATGAATGAATGTATTCGCGCTTTTTTATATAATTCTATCTATGATTAATTGTCATCGAGGCTAGTTTTTATCTTATGACCTCATTAGCAGTTCAGAGCTCCTTCAACAAGTGTCAGCAGGATTAAGAAGAAATATTAGTGTATTTGAAAATATTGGAATGAGATATCAAACCTCATGGGTGCTTGGCTCCTCGTGCCCTGGCAGGCCGTCCCTCACGACGTAGTGGATCAGGTCCATGGCTCTCCTCATCTGACAGAACACCGTGTCTCTGTTCTCCCGTGCCGACGCACTTGTTGGGTGCCTCATGCATGTCTGTTTATGACAAAATACTTTTGAGTACAATTTCATGTTTGTGATACATCGCCCTGTGACTGGGTTGGATGAACAATTTGATGACGTGTGACCTTATAATTTTATAATAAAATTTTGAAATAAATGTAAGTAAATACCTGATAATAAGGTCCTGTAACAACAACCAAAAAACAGTGGTTTTACAATCAACAAACATTTATAGAACAGGCCACGGAAATCTGAATAAACGGTAGGACTATCTTGACATAAAACTCTCGCCTCGCTCTCTATCTCTCGCCACTGTTTCGAGCCAACAAGTTGCTCGGGAGCCCCAGCCTCATATGTCTTGAACAAATATTAAGCTAGGTTCTCTCAAGACAAAGCGACTGCGGTGGAAACCTCGTCTCGACTATGAATGAAACTCCATCAGTTACCAGTGGGTCGTAAAGGGCGACAGTAAACCAGGAGGGCAGTAGCTTTCACATGAACGGTAGTAAGTATTTACAGGTAAAAGGTATAAACTACCTTTTATCAAATCAACTGAAGGTAGTAAAATATACTGGGTGTGTCTATGGATCTAGTTGATTGTGCACGCATATATTGGATATGGCTTCATTCATGTTTAACTTTTCTTCAGTCAAACATTACCGATTTCAGTTCAAAGTTAATAAACAAGTAAAGTATTACGAAAATGTCAAGAACAATTTGTTCAGTTTGAACTTTGTTTAAAGTATCACATAATCGTCCACGTGGTGCTCGCTCATGTCCGGTGCGATATTTTACCGACTTAACCAAAAGGTTCTGCATTCTGCGAGATATATATTTTTTTCATATAGGTATGTAAGTACACCGATTTCCCCGTGATTACCGAGTCGATTTAAGAACGTGTTTTTTTAAATTTGGTTGAAGTGACTCCTTTCATGGTCCCATTATCTATTCTTTATTATTAACTTTGCTTGTGTGGTACGTAGTATTTAAGTTAGCTTCATTACTACGTTGGCTATGTTGATGATGTTATAACTTCTTGTCACTGTTAATTAAGTATTTACATACCAAGTGGTGGTGAAGGAGTTTGCGTGGGGTAGGTACTACAACTAAAAACTTTTTTTTGCGAACAGGTTTGGCATGCTCTATCGAAACTGCATTTGTATGCTGTTCACACTATCGGTTCGCTGCTAATAGCAGTAATGGCAAGTTGTCAGTCGCTGTTGTGGCGGCCTACATTTTTGCGGTCGCCTTCTGCAAATAGTATTGATCGAAATACGAACACGACAGTAAGGTGCACGAATATTAGGGCAGCACACTTATATTGTCAACCCCTTCATGAATACCTACATTAATCTATATTTATAATATCATAAAGACAAAAAGATTTGTTTTTTGTTTGTAATGGTAACCTCAAAAACTTCTGGACCGATTTAAAAAAATCTTTCACTCGTAGAATACTATATTATCACTGAGTAACATAAGCTATAATTTATAAAAATATCACTCGGGTGAAGACGCTGGCGGAAGCTAATAAAATACAAATTACAACGATTGCGATAGTTTTATAAAATTCTCGGCAATCATTCTAATTTATGACTTTCCACGAGATAATTTACTAATGGTTTTACGTCGATCGTGAATGTCCTGCCTTAGAATAGTTATATAATATACTCAATATAAATTACTTTGCGGAGTACCTGTACGATCACGGCACGAAGTTTGTGCATTATACCTCTGACTCACAGTCATACTTGGCGGAAGGCGTCGGGAAATGCGACATATGTGGTGCTTGTGTACCTAGTTGCGCAGGATTGAATTGTTCTACCTACTACAATTATTCATATGCAAAGCGAAATGACACGACAGGAAAAGGCAAGAACATAAAAAGGCAAAAAGGCTCTTCGTTTTTAGATTTAAAAAAGACTATTTAGTTATAGTTAACTGTGCACTTTGCCACACTAGTGTGGCAATGTAAAGTAAAAAGCACGCGTGTTAAACACACTGCAATTATTGTGAACCTAAAAGCGGTGCAATAGGGCTCCTATTGCACCGCTTTTAGGTTCACAATAATTGCGAGCAAGTATGTTGAAAAAGATCGTTATCAATGTCAAATATCTAATATAGAACGGTGGAAAAATGAAAAGTCTTGTAAAATATGTCATGTGAATGGTTGGCGGAGGCATCGGCGCGACGTGCCGCGCGGTCGTCGGCGGTCGTATGGAAGCGCTGACAAATTGCTAGCTTTGCCATCACACAGCTGACCGCGATTGTTCACTCACCCTCTCATGACACATTTGACACTACAGTATATAGCAAACTACGTCTTTACTTTTTACTATAAAACGTATGAGAAATAAGCGTGCATAAACACTGATGTCACAAACAAGGCTTTGTGGTTCTGAATTGGGTTTGGAACCTACATAATTGATAGGAGGAGCGGCGGCCAAGCGACAGAGCTACCTAATTTATGCGCGCAACGGGACACATACACCGGACACTCAGATTGAAAATTTATTGCTGTTTATTGGTGGTAATAACGGGCCCTGGTACATTAAGGTGTTTTATTAGGGGCTTTTCAATTCAATGATTGCGCACACGAGCTGAATCTGATTTAGCAATCAGGTTCGGCATGTTCTTGATGAAGAGCTAAAGCTGTTGAAAACACACGTACAATGGTAACAGATGCGGGTTGCTGCCATATAAAAAATGTATATCTGATGTAAAAAGACGCTTATCGAAGCCGAGAGTCATTTATTCTTCCCGATGTTGTGATTTTTTTTTTTTGTACTGAACCTTACCTGGGAACCGCTTGTATCTAACGGAGATATTGAAGGTCAAACTTTTTTGAGGTTTTTTTTACGAAACCAAGTTTTAAAAAACCCTCACGATTTTACGTCACTATCCTATACCTTCTAAATGCCTACGCTTACCAAAATTCTAACAAAACCTTAAAAAGAAACAATTAACCTATTTCCGTGGTTGCATTTAAATTGAACGTGTAACTTCCTTGGCCTTTTTACGAAAGTTGCTAACGAGTTTCCGTAAACGAGCAAGCCATGTTGATTGAATAAATGTTAAGCGTTATGAAGTTTGAAAATGTCGCGTTACCTTGGAGGAGGTGAGTAACATAAGAGTGGACCGTTCAAGGACGTTTCTTGCTGCGGCCACTTGTGCTCTTCTCCTCTCGTCGCGCAAGTCTGCTCGTCTCTCCGCCGTGAGCCTCGCTAGCTCCACCATACCTCCGCCAAACTCCGTGAACGCGCGCACGAATTCCGCGAAGTTCGACACCGACTCCAACCGGTCCAGGGTTCGCGCCACCTGACGCATAAAATACGCGATAACAATACCTGAGGCCAAAGTACAAGGTTATTCCGTCCAGCCAACAAACGATGGACAGCAATGACGCAGTTATCCCACAAAGTTTCGAAATGCTGTAATAGATACTTACCGCATGAGATACGACATAATATGTATGAAACAGTTTAACCGCATTTACTACACATTCGTGCAGTGCGCCAATTTACCCACGAAGTTATCCCATAATTTTGAGCGTTAGTTGAATTTACAAATGACGTTTCGTGGTCGAAGATTTTTCAGATAAAAAAAAACTGTTGACTTAGAATTGATGAGACTGATTAGAATTAAAACATAGTAATTGCATGGTCTTCCTTTTGGATATATAAAGGACATTTTGGATCAACAAACGAAACATAATTACGAATCAAACGAACTTACCTGTGAGTGAAATACGATGTTAAATGTATCTGAGCTTGTTGGTATTACCGTAACCGACAAATAGGTCAAGGCTTTACTTCGGAACGGAGGTCGGAGGTAGAACGTTGATCTACAAGTAATTCGGGTTGGATGGCATTTCCATATAACTTTGTCCATTAATCGCTTATGATTAGATAACGGATTACAAAGTTATTATTGGTACCGTACTAAATACGGTTTAACCTGCTTAGACATCAAATATAATCACATTTGATGTCTATGGTTTGAAAACACTAAAAGTTTAGAATGTGGCCCACTTGTGGCCCATGATATTACATACCCATTCTATGGTCTGACTACTTATTGCGAATATCTCGTGATTCGGCACTTGTATTCAAATCAATGTTGTCCCCCTCCTTAAACGAGGTGACTTAGACGCGGGCCACACAGAAGGCCCGTGAGACGAGGTCGGGACGCGGCGTCACTTTCACGTCTCTTCATTATTCTTCATAGAAAATGTATTAATGCGATCTGGCATAAAACATACAGAAAGGATTCGAGGCGAAATTTGCCTGAACCAAATGATCACGCGTTTCAAACGAAGTTTTTTATCACACTTGCGGGGAAAAATAAATCATGACATAACAAAACGTGAGCCCGCTCGATGGGATTTTCGAATGGTGAAAAAGACAAAATTGCTTACAAACTTTCATCCCCTGTCTAGGGGATGAATTTTCAAAAATCCTTTCTTGCTGCTCACTTTTGTTGTTTAGGGAACTTTTGTGCAAAATTTCATGCTTCTGGACCTAGTGGTTTAGGCTGTGTATTGTCTGTGGTTGAGTTAGTTAAGATTTTTATTAAGTAGAAGATTAGAATTACCTTATCCTTAGCCAGTAGTAGCTGTCGCACGACGACCATGTCTGCCAGCAGCAGCACCCTGGTGACGGCGGCGAGTAGCGCACGCGCCGCTGCCACCATGCCCGCGCCGTCTGCGCCCGCGCACACGCGCTCGATCGCGCGACCTGCACGGCAAAGGAAACTGACCTTTAGTTATATGGATAAACTGTCTTATTTATAAAGTATTCCTATAAAAATGCCACAAATAATATTATATAGTAAAGCACACGTGAATCGTCCTAATAGGGCAGTACAGGTTCAATATCGCGATTCTTGAAGAGGTCTTTTGATTGGGTATGATGCTGATGAGTGAGACAAGTATTAAAATAATAATAAAAATAAATGTATGTATGTATGTATGTGTGGGTATGTGTGTGTGTGTGTGTGTGTATGTGTGTGTGTATCTGTGTGTGTATGTGTGTGTGTTTATATTAATAAATGTATGCTTACTATTGGATATTACACACGCAGACGTACCTATCGAGAACCGAGCTATTTCAGAACAATTATGCTTTTGGGAACTATAAAATACAAGGGAAAGTTAATTCCAAATACCCAAACTTCAACCGTCTCTCTTCAATTTTCTATTGAAATTGAAAGTTCTCCATCGCATATTCTACATCCATCATATTAATGTTTCAGGACCTAAACGCTCAATGAGACTCACTTGGCCGGTTTTTAAATTACAAAGGTACTTTTATATTGTGTTTTGTGTAATGTACAAGTATGCTAAATAACAATGCCTTGGTTTACTTTAAGGTACCTTGATCTTTTGTAGGTGGTAGGCCCAAGGTCGGGGCCTTTCTACACCTGCTACCAGTACGTGCCTAATCCGACTCTACGCACAGCCTAAACTGTTGGGCCTACTAGAAACATGAAATTTTGCTCAAGAGTTCCTTAGGTATATATCGAAGGTGAGCAATAAGGATGCATTTGTGAAAATTCATCCTCTAAAGGGATTAAATAGGGGATGAAAGTATGTACTCATGGAAGTTCGTCATATTAGCCGATGGGAAACCGCATCGGGACACGGCTTGTTTATTATACAATATATGCTACATTTCTATTGTTATTTCTTTTAATAACGAAATGGATTCGCAACAAAATTATTTAGAAAGCTTATAGAAGGAAAGAAGATATAATACGTCTAGATTGGACGAAGACATAAAGAAAATAGGAGGTTAAAACTGGGTTACAGTTGCCCAATCTAGAGAAGATTGGTTAGCGTTGGACGAGGCCTTCACCTGTGGAGGGGTTCTTGCAAGTGGAAATAGTACACTTAAACAAATGCCAACAAAAAATTACATTTGAAACTAGAATTGATTCCTGTTCTATATACAACTTGCAGGAATTAAGACGCTTT
Source organism: Lithophane leautieri (assembly GCA_949152455.1). NCBI lineage: Eukaryota > Metazoa > Arthropoda > Insecta > Lepidoptera > Noctuidae > Lithophane > Lithophane leautieri. The sequence continues at coordinate 11,679,820 of OX424459.1, forward strand.
TTAATATAGAAAGAGAGGAAAATAGATTTATATGTCACAGAAACACGTGCATACAAAAAGATAAGAGTAATCAGAAAAATTAAACTAAATAGGTAAGTAGATCTGCTTATATAATTATGAGCACACAGCACTGAACAGTTATTAAGTTTATATATTTTTTAGCTAGCTATATGTCTTGGCAACGGAGACGGTGAGGCGCATTCATTTCAAGGTATTAAATTCCCGACCAGCTTGTGACGTGTTAAATTATTTGTAATGAGTTTTCATGCTGAAATTGCAAAGTATACGTAACTTGAGCATATTGTGGGTAGATATGGAAAGATGCATGCGATGCCACCTTGTCGCCGTCTGACGAGCTTCTGAAGACCAGCGGGAAAATCTTGCAATTTCCCAGACTAATATTTCCGTACTCACTGACACCACAGGCAACACCTAAATGTCTAAATACTACTGTTGCATTTTCAACTCTTGGCGCAGAGCTGAGTGTTGAAAATCCAACACTGCACTTTTATTAGGCATTGTATTTTGTTATGCTTCTACTTTTAATGCTTCAGTGGTAACTTAGGCTTTCTTAACGTGATGAGTTAATAAGGCCCGTCTGATGTGATACAGGTATTGCATTCTCTTAGTGGCGGCTGATGAACTCCAAGGCGCAAGATGAAACAATGTCCAACATAGAGAATGTAAATGAAAGCAATGAAAATTAAGTTGTAAATAGTTCCTTCCAAAAATGTCTACTCAGTGTCCACAACAACTACATATTATTTATACAAGATGGACGATATCGTATGTTTTATGACGTTTCCAGTCTGCATACAAGAATTATTCTAAATATATCCAATGGTTTAGTTTAGTTACTATAAGCTCTCTATAGCTAGTCAAAGATTGGAAAAATCAATATCACTTTTTTTATTTCGACGTTAGGATTTACTAGATAGTTCCAAAAACTCTTATGTATTAGTATTGCCGGTGTTTTCAGTTATTGTCGTACCTATTTATTTATTTAATACTTCAAGCACACAGATGTACAGAGGCGGCATTTTCTACCAGTCAATCTTTGGGTGATGCAGAGAGAAACAGTGGTAGGTGCAATAGCGAAACTTGAGGAATAAAAATTTATTTAAATATAAAGATATACATATACCTATTGTCGTCTCCACATTGTATTTAATCCTTGACAATACCGTGTCACAAAACGTTGCATGTGATTCATATCACTCTATTGGTCATTATAAGTTACCTACCTGTAATCAACAAAATACGTGCGTGCCTATATTTACAGCTTTGAAGCAAAGGTTAATTGGTGTCAATTTTGACCTGCCCTTAAAGTAGCACGTTCACAAATGATCGTATCTGATGCTAAACCAACAAACAACTCTTAGCTCATTGTAATAAGATATAAATTAGACTGAATGCCGAGAGTTTGATTCAATTATTGACATTCATTCCAATTTATACCTTACGGTTGACTACCTGTATGCCTGTATGAAGTTTTGTCCTTTTTAGATCTCGATCTTCCTAAATCATCTTAGATCATAATACTTTGTAACGCCTGGTTGGCTTAGTTCTGAGATGTTAGAGTGAGAGAGATGTGAGAGAAAGGAGTTGAGAATTTTATATATTTCAACATTTTTTATATTTTTGTGGGATTAAAATGTTTACTAAGCTATAAACCAAGGAATTGAAGCGAACATAATGATATTTCTTTTTAATGGAAAGGTGGGGAAATATTAAAATAACTAAAGCACAAAGCTTGACAGATCTTTTTTACTTGGAATTTTATCAATTTCATTACATAAATCAAGCCGGACAATACAATTGAATTGAACGGGCGAACGATTGACGAACAGTGGGATAAAGTCAGTGAAGTAAAGTGCAATCAAACGTGTACGTGTGGCTCGAGTATTATTGCCGTGGCCGGGACTCACCGGACCCCGGCGGCGGGTGTCCGGCCGACCCCACTGAAAACTGACGGTAATGAAAGTTGCCACCCTCTACTGGATTATCCATAAAGTTACATCATATACAGCGAACAAATCAACCATATTATTGCAACGATGTTCCGTTTTCAAAAACTATTTCGAAAAGTAATATCAGAAGCTTTTGTTCAGATAGTCTTCTTTACTGTATGACACTATTGATCCGGGTACAGAATATAGTTCGTACATTATGGATCCCGTTAATGCTGCAACGGATAATGGCGGAAATATGAGTATACAAAAAGGCCAGTTTTCTTTTATCGACAATTTTAACAGTAGATAGTTGCTTTATTTATAGGAGACGGACAATAACGTGATTCTTGATCACAGACTCGAACACGCAGATATTATTTAAAAGATAATAATTATTGTCTTTATTGTTACTTTTTATTGGAATACCGTAATGAAAAATCCTACCTTTAGGTAATAAAAATAATTTAGTTATACTGAACTAGGCATGCCCATTTTCTAGGAAGAGGTTTACAAATACAACGTAACGTGAGTTCGTAGAACTTTGTGCTACGATGTGCTACGTTGTGCTACTCTCTGCTACGCCAGTGGCAAAATTGATAAGAGGTATGTACATTAAATTAACTTACTTTATGGGTTTATGTTCTCTATTCAGTGAGCTACGTTTTTACATAATGTAAAAAAGTAAACATAGCAGGCAGAACATGGCGCAGAATCAGCAGAGACAGAACAGGGTGGAAACGGCTGGAGGAGGATCGCTAGAGGTCTTGTGACAGTTGTATGAAATGGTATCGTATGAAAATGTATTTTATATAACGAGCCTTAACTTAGTGTGTCAACTTGGTAAAAAATAATTATCCAACTGCACCTACCTGAGCACAAATTATAAAATAAAATAAACAAATACGCTTGACCGTAGTATAAAAAAAGCCTTAAATCCCGAAAAAATATGAATATTCATAAGTAAAAAATCCCGACTATTCTAGTATTTCCACCACCTAAAAAAACAACTGTATATTTTGACGGGACGCACAACCATCCCGTGCGGGCTCGGTTAGTTACCAATCGATATCGGAAAACGATATCCAAATCGAAATGAAGACATTAACATTTGTAGAAAAACTGGTTACAGAGCGAAACTCTTTCGAAATTTCACAAATCCTCTATAAATCGCTCACGGCCGATTGGAGCGGCAATCGGTCTTAAACGAGATTAATAAAGGGGAATGTGGATCCGAGAGATTCGTGCACCTACGTTGTACAATTTATAAAGTATTTCTACTAATTATTACAGTCCGTAAATAAACAAGCGCCTCTCAATTACTGCTATCAACGTCCAAAAAAAACCACCCTATGAAGTTGCCGAATACGAAGTTCCCATGTTTATGTCATAATTTGTCTATGATATATAACCCGCAGCGAGGCCTCACGTGCGCGAGCATCACTTCGATTAAATAGTTGCGGCATAACTTGTTGGTCATCGGTTATAGTGCACCACTGTACCACTGTAATAGGTCACTAGCTCACGGTCTGAGTGCTAAGTCAGGTTCCAACAAGTAAGCCAACTCCTTGCGACTAAGTTTTAAAAGTTTTGTGGTAAGTTCAATATAGATATATAGATCTACCCATTAATATATTACGGTATTTAATACGGACGGCTAATGAAAACGCTAACATTCACTAGGAATAATGAATGTATGGTATTGTAGAAAAGAATAGCTACTGTTAATTTCCTATTTTCATTAGCCGTCCCCCGACACGACGACGCTTTGATCAAAATATTACCTACAACTTTTATATTAAACTTATAGGGCCAATACATATTATTATTATTTTACTTTTTAGACGCTTTGATTGTGTCGGGGGTTTTTTAAATTTTAAATGTAACTTTTTCTAACTTAACACGGTGTGTTAACTAAAGTTTTTTTTTCTTCTAAATATCAAATTTTAATTCAAGAACACGAAGATAGAACCAAATAAATGTATTTTTTTGTTACTGGCGATCCGTTTGCCCTTCTTTGAAACATAATTTCCTACGTTGCAATGATTTCGAGAAAAACCTCTGTTACAGACGAAAATGATCTAAAAAGGTACTATTTTCCTGTTAAGGTAACCCTAAAACCCTATGTGGAATTTGAACACAATGTAGAATTTAGTTTCAACACTAATATATCGTTGTTTTATTCCGTCGGTGTTGTTTGAGAGTTAAAACCAAAGACCTGCCTGTGATTTTTAGCGTGCCGCATTGGCACGCAAGGTTTGTCCAGCGGGTGCAGACTTAATTGCGTGTCAACATGCCTCTTATTGTTAAATTGACCGCCGGGCGGCGCCGCGCCGGCGTTGGCTCTAGCTGATAACTCTCCTGAGTATAACTATTGACACGATAACTTTGCATGTTTTGATTAGCGTTATGTTTTAGTGTTATGTTTTGATTCGATTATTTTATTTACTTAGTTAAACAATTTGTATAATCTTTATTTTTTTTAAGCGTCTTTTTACTTTGTCTGTCCACTGTTTACCAGAGGACCTATCCAAATAGGAAACAATTTCGATTAAATTAACCGCTAGATTAGCTAACTGGTTTAGGTTCCCGAAGGTGCTACCTACTTAATAGGCATTGTCATACTAGTATCAAATTATTTATTCTCCAGGTAGAACTTGCAGAAGAAATCTGTAAGGCCCTAAAAATTACAGTGTAGTCATGGAAACGAAAGAATATTTCGCTTTGAAAGACTATGCTGTCAAAGAAACATATACTCACCTACGGCGAGATGCTGTCTTTGATGGGCCTCACAGTTTTCTTCCGCACGTTTTCTTCCGCTACTTATATACTTATAAAATTATTACTGTATTAAGCTTATACAGTAAAACCCAGTTAAAAAAGCCACAGCTGCATCTGTCGTAGACCACAAAAACCTAAGTGAGTGAAAAAATTGTCATTTGGTAGAGTAGCAATTTGTAAATTGGGGCAAAATGGTTGCCTAGTAGCGATTTCTATCGTTAGATTCGCCGAAGCGCGTCAAAAGATGGTCACGTTGTCATCTGTCAATCACTGACGTAGTGAATTGTCGACTGTACCGTCAGCGTACTCATTACGAAACGGGTAGTTTTAAAATGATCTATAGGTTGTTTTGTTTTATTTTTATTAAGAAAATAAGTTATTGTCGAGCCTACACCTTCTAAAAATAATGTAAGGTAATTTTTTGCAAAGAATGTCAGAAATCACAAGCAAAAAACGATTCAGAGTGCGCGCAACATAATATGTGTGCGCGTGACTGGAGGCATTTTGGGGTGCTAAATTCTATACTGTGTAATATTTAAAATAATTAATCTTAATTTGATTAATCTTATATAATATTAATTAATTTAATAATTCTATACTTAATTTGACCTTAGGAATTCTAAGTATACAGGGCCCGTTGGTTCATTACACTGCATTGTGAACCTAAAAGCAGTGCAGAAACAGCCAGTTATTGAACAAGTGTGTTGAAAAAAGAAATTAATATGGGATATTCTTGGAACACATAAATAATAATAACGTTTTACAAAAAAAACAACCTACTTCCGAAACAAAAAACAAAAAAGTGAAAAATAACTTTAATTTCGGAAGTCGGTATCTGCTTGCCCACACAAATTCGAATACCACGACGGAGTCACATAGAACATCGTCTACTAACTAACTCAAAAACTACGCAAGCAAAGTAAATACAATTTATATGGGACCACCTCTGAAGCATGACCTACCAAACAAAAAAGAATCATCAAAATCGATTCATATTTGGCGGAGTAATCGCGTAACACACAAACAAAAAAAAAACATACAGACGAATTGAGAACCTCCTCCTTTTTGAAGAAGTCGATTAAAAAGATTATAATGTTTTCTAAGGGATTTTGCTATTTATGTCAAACGTTGTTGAGTTAAGGGATGTTTTCGGTTACACCCGCTGAAAACAATTTTATTCATCATTTTTTTGAGATATACAAACTTATTTTTGCGGTCTATATAATCAATACTATGAAAACGTAAATTATTATCTTTAGACACTGAATAAGTGGATACTGTCATGATTTAGCATTTAATGCACCCTACGTAGCTACGTTTGTATAATTTTTCCGCTTCTGTTTACATACAATATGCTTTCAGGCTCTACTCCAAATTATTTATCGATGGCTAACATAATGATTAATGGGTATAAACTGTCCACTTGGGTATTTACATAGACGGCTCCTCTAATTAAAGAAGTTCGAAGAAAACATTACAATGTTTTAATAAATGAACAATATAATAGTAATAATAATAGCCCCACCGCCGTATATCTACGTTGACGTCGTGGTGGGGTTTGCGCGCTCCGAACTTTAGGTCTGTGCCGGTAGAGTTTACTTTGCCGGGACGGGTCTAGGATGAGGAGCCAGACCAAGAGAGATACAGAAACCCGCAGGGCAGCATGTGGCGAGCTGTTGGGCAGTAGCGACCACATGGACCCTATCTCCCGGGAGAAGTCTTGTTCCTCACCTCTGTCTTGCCTTTATTGGCTGGCTGGAGTGAAGACTGACGAGGAACAGAGCTCCCACCTCATTCTTGCCTTCATTGTCTGGCTTGAGTGGAGACTCGCAAGAGCAAACGTGCTCGGAGGACGGAAGTATTCCAGTAAGTGCTCGTAGGGATCTTGACCATCTTCTGGGCTCTGGGATTGTTCTGAAAGCCGTGGAATACCTCTCCACTCCTCAAGCACCTCAGGAAGTGTTGCCCCATTGTTGCTACGTCACTATTGAGTGTGCAAGTCACCCCCTGCCCTTTATCCGTGTATATATAAAACATTGATCAGGCAGGGGCCATAGTCCATCCATAGTTCCAGGTTACCAGTCCACTTTAGCCACCTAAACTCATAATCCAATATCTTTGTTTCCTTATCCTGCAATAGTCCTACTCCAACCGGGGATTGTCCTTGGCTGCACTTATCTAGTGCGAACAGGGATAATCGTCGGTTGGTGCCTCATTCCATTAAAAACATCTAACGGGCCTCTGCGAGTTGGCTTCGGCCCCTCTTACGCCTTCCAAAAGACCGGGACCCCATGGTCCCGAGATATGTAAACATATATAAAATAATAATAATAGTTAATAAATGAACAATATAAAGATAATAAGTGCCTACTGTCGCTGCTGGCTTTTGCTTGGCGTATTAAAGATTAAAGGATCATGGCGCTGTTTATTATGTCATTAGCCGGTTTATAGTGTTCAGGGGCTGTTACACGGTTCAAAATAGACTTTATATTCACTAGTTTAATTAGAAAAGGAACAGAAGTTGGGTAGGCCCGTAGCTAAATGATAAAAAGCTAAAAAGAAGATAAAAATATCTGTTACAAGTAACATGCATACTTAACTTTGGGATTTTTCTAATCAAATGTGTATCTTCGCAGTTTTGTAAATAAATGATATTTGATCACAGCGGAGAAGTATCAATACTTATCGCAATACAATTTAATAGCATTAAGAAAAAAATTGCTTTATTTTGAAATACCACCTAGCTTAAATATCGCATAGTTTTAATCGATTTCTTAAGTTAATTCCTTTTATTAAAACAATGTAAAACACCGACAGTTGCAGTAGGTACCACAATACTTTTAAACGATTAATTAATCGTGGCTAATTGTGTTGCAGTGAAACGAAGATTAATTATTTATAAGTATCGGCCACCGCTGCATATCGATTTAATTAATCAATACCAACCATAAACTGCATCGATTGCTGCACTTTTCCGAATCAATCAATGGAATGAACGTTTCTTTGTACTCTACTACCTTTACAATGAACGATCCCGGGGTAATATTTTTGTCATGACATTTAACGACCTTTTTACAGAAAATTCTAAAAGCTTAAATATTGTGTGTACTTCCATAAAATAACATCACGCCTGTATTTCCTAAGGGGTTAGGCAAAGTGCACCTATTATAGTCCAACACACATCACCACCACACCACACCACACCACCACCACCACCACATTCGTGACGTTACAAATTATAATAGCGCTAATATGGTGTGATTTTATGTAACTTGATGGACACAGATTTCCTCAAATTACCTGCAGCCTGGTCATTTGGGGAAATCTTTCAGTTGCTTTCATTCAATACAATTTTTTTTTTTTGGTTTGGGAAATCGTCATGCTTATGACTTCTCCCGCTCTGGGCGGAGCGGAAGGGCGTGTCAGACTTTTACTGACTAAAACCCACCCGTGTTACTTCAGTTGCCTGTTGCCAAGGTCCCGGTATCCCTTTCGGACTTTCCCGCAGCCCTGGCAGGTCATTCATTACACTTGGACATCAGTGAAGATGAAGGCGTCGGTCGCCACTTAATCGTATTGTCAAAATTAATAGATTATTTTTATTTGGAAAAATAATAAGTAAGAGTTGTTGAAAAAGTATTTCTAATTTCAATGTTTTTGTTATCAATACTTATAGGTATTTGTTAGTTTGTATGTAAGGGGTTATCATCGGAACTGCGAATCCGATTTTGAAAATTCTTTCACTAATGGAAAGCTACAGTATTGGCGAGTGTCATAGGATATAATTATTAAATTTCATACAAGAAGCTGCGGGTAGAAGCTATAGTTAGTTACGTACACTATGATTATACGCACGATTTCAAATGCGATTGGCAAAATAACAATAACCTACAATTTATCAATACCATTGCGTGATCATAAATTATAATTACCATCATCGTTATCTTCGAAACAATCCTAAGTGTTAATTATAATAAACTGTGTCAATTGCGGCATTTAGTGGAATTAGAACTGTTCAGATTAGGATGCGCGATGGCCGCCCTAACGTATTATGAGTTCGTGACTTGGAATCTAATTAAGTTATTAGGTATCTTACATAATATGTTTAATATATGGGCTAGATATTAGGGCTCTCAATATGAACATCATGAGCTAGTGGTATGGCACTAGTGCTGATAATACATTATAGTATAAGAAAATAATAGATATATTTCCTTCAAAACACTCAGCGTTGTTTGAAGAAGCGTGTAGAGATCTCACCTTGATTCAATATTATACGTAATATACTAGCTGCACCCCGCGGTTTCACCCGCATAAGTCTCGATCCCGTGGGAATATCGGGATAAAAGTATCCTATTCCAGGTCATGGTCTACCTGTGTCAAAAAGTATCCTATGTCCTATTCCAGGTCATGGTCTACCTATGTGTCAAATTTCAGCCAAATCCGTTCAGCCGGTATAGCGTGAAAGTGTAACAAACAAATAAACAAACTAACTCGCTTTCGCATTTATAATATTAGTTAGGATAGGATAGCCTGAAATCGCCAACCCGTCTTGAGCAAGCGTGGTGATCAATGGTGGTGCCTTTTCTGTATAAGAGGCTTTTGGCCTGCAGTGGGCTGGTATTATTATATCGATAACTAGTTTCCGCCCGCGGCTTCGCCCGTGTGGTATGTCGATAAAAAGTAGCCTATGTCCTTCCCCGGGATGCCATCTATCTCCTTGTCAAATTTTATCGAAATTCGTTCAGTGGTTTAGGCGTGAAAAGGTAACATACAGGCAGACAGACAGAGTTACTTTCGAATTTATAATATAAGTATGGATAGTACTTCCTACACATAAACTCAGGAATAAGACTACTAAATATTCAACATGAACTTGTATGTACAGTAACGTTCAGCTTAGATTGGCATTTCACATAGGAGCTGCTTCGTACATGTGCAAGCCGTGCACAGGAATGTAACTACAACACTCTCAAGATTCTAGGAGCTATGTGTAGCTTGCTTAGCTTATCTGATAATCTATGTTCTCTATTTAAGTAAGACGGCTTATAGATAAAGATTTACATGAAGAAACTGTAAGGGACTCAGATGTTTCGGGATTTGGGTAGGATTTAAGAATGCCAAATACAAGCATTTCACAAAATGTTTTTTTTTTGTATATAGGTAAGCATTAACAGCTCTTGCAGCTCGTGGCTCCGTGCCTCGGAAAGCACATTAAGCCGTACGAAGCCCGAAAGTCTGACAACCGGTCTTACCAAGGGGTATCATATTACCCAGTTACTGGGTTGTGGAAGTCATGAGCAATAGTATACTTAGCGTAAATAGGAACATGCCAAAAAAAAATTACTATTAAAAAAAAAAAGGTTTTTTTAATATAAAACATTCACATTTTTTTTTAAACTGATACCTAAATCGGTTAAAGAATAATATGTTTTGTGAATATTTTATTATTTAAAATATCTTTTTTTTTTTCAAGTAAATATTTTTTTGTTGTTGGTTTTTTAGCATGTATGGTCGTTATACGGTTGCGGGTTAGCGGGAACGCCGCTGTATAGAACAGTTAGCTAACCTCTTATATGCCTACTCACGAACATTCCGCGGGTAACATTAGGTTCAGCGGTTTCAGTAGTCTCGTGTTTATAAAACGGAGCCGAAGAAGCCATAAACTTTGCTCGTAAACCGTTAATCTGTTCAGACTTGAAATACACAGTGGGGCGTCTGCCTAGTCTACTTGTGGTTTTGTTTTAGGAAAATGATGCAGTCATATTATTAGTAAGCGTTTTTCCATAATGAACAGCGTAGGTACTTATTAACAGCTTAGATACTTATTATCAGCGTAAGTAATTATTTGGTTAAGTTTTATATAATGTGAACTTTCAGCCTGAATATATTAAATCGCATTGCGAATCTGAAAACCTGTTACTGACATATCGTATGTATGTACAGTGTACGTGGGAGCTGAAACTATCAAACTGTTGGAAAAGCTCTTAATCCTTAATAGGTTATCCTGCTGCCAATTAGCATTCATTCAAAACTGAATAATTAACTTCCATTTTTAATTTAGAATACCTACATTATGAATGAAGTTTCCCTATATATTTAAGTTTCATTCATAGCTCGTGACGAGGAGTTTAGCAGATTATTAAATAGTTCTCATAGTTTAATTCATTGTGTCATATATACGTCGGACAGACGAATGATTATGAGGTGTGACATCTATCCTTTTCCGTACTCAGGAGAGCTCATTAATCTGTAAGCACTGTATCAGTTCTGCTTGTCAAGCTTGTCATTGGTCTCCGGGGCGCATTGGATACATTCGGACATTTTGACAAATTATGTGAACGGGATGTTTCGATTGGAGTGGCGAGTGTCACAAAATTATTGGTGAGTTCATATATAAAGGCAACCGTGACTGTAGGTACAGCTCAATTCATCAAATGCCAACAATGAATTCTGGAATATACCTGAACTAAAAAGTGTACCTACCTATTTAGCTAAACTCACACAAAATGTTTCGCTTTAAGGTACCTTCTCTTTATAAATAATTTTGACAGCACACACGTGCTTGTTATAGCAATACCCGATCATATCATCCGAGCCAGCATTTTCTTATACACGTCACGTGGCATTCCCGGCTAAGACTCGCAGCTGTGACCGCTGCGGATGCTGCCACAGAGCAAATCCGCATTTGTGGACGGCCGCCATTTGTGTCCCGCAGAATTATGGAGCGTGTGTGGACTGAAGTAATGACGTGCCGCTGTCGTCATAAATTGTCTGATAAAAAATATTAAACACATTCATGCGTTATTTCCACGCGTGTAATGGTTTATTACCTTGTTTGCGTAAGCTGTGAACCGCTATTATATTGTATCGCTTTTGTAATCCAAATATTGTTATCGGTTTTTTAGTCAACGTGCGTTAAATGGCTGGACTGACGACTGTTCCTCGACGAGGTGAAGCCTGTTTTCACAACGTGGGACCAATTAAGCGAAGGCAGTGAATAGGTATGGTAATGTTCAGTACGTCACAAAAGTTCAGTCTTCAATGGCCAAACATAAACTGGCCCGTAATGTGTTCATTTTCTCGCTCATAGAGCCCTCTCGCGGAAATCATTTTAAACTTTCATTGAAAAGTTAGTGAATTTTATTATGGTTAACATTCTTTCAGGTTTCGTAACGTTGAAAAGTCTAAAAATAATCGTCAAAACAGATGAATCGTTTCCGTTTCTTATATGACTTGTTTCATTCACAAACCGCTATTTCCGTTCCTGAAATGCATTTTACATTTTTCTTTAGTAGCAATTTTATTAGCGGTTCCTTTTCATGTCGGTCCTCTGACTTTCTTTTGTGAAGCAATTTAGTTTGTTCAGTTAACTATTGGGTACAATTTAACTAGCTCTATTTATTTTATTTTCTAGAAAACTGCAAAATAAACTTAAATATTTTAACTTTAATTTCGTCAACTTCTGTGATGTTGGTATTGGTACCTGTCTAGTGATTCAGATGTTACCAAGTAGTATAGTAAGCTAATGCACGTCTGATGTCACATAAAAGCTCAGTCATTTACAGGTGGTGTTAATAATGTCTATTTGTTATAATGTCAATTGTTAATAGTGGTCTATTTCCCTCAAAATATGAATATATGGTTCGTTCTTTGGCCAAAGAATTAGCATTGCCATTCAACGTGGCAATGCTGCCAGTCTCCTGGTCACGTTTCCGGATGACAGCGACGCGGACAAGTACTTCGACGCCTAAGTGTCCTTTCGGTTTTGTATTTAGTTGTCTATTTAGTAAGTTAGTTATTTAATTTAGTGTTTGATTGTACATTGTATAAATGATGAAACGATTAACTTGATAAAGTATTTCCTGAATATATCAGCAAATTAAGTACCAGCACATTGCAGTGCATAATAGATGTATGTCATCACTGTAACTAGGTACTGCGAGTTATAGACAAAGTTTCTACCGTGTCTCGGAAACTCGTGAGTGGAATTTACTACAGTTTTTACCGCAACTAACAGCATTTTGAAAGAGTTTTGAAGTGTGAAAGTTGTTTAGCACGTGAGACAATTGAGTAATTGCAGTTGTTCAGCAAACTAAGAGAGTGTTTGAGTTAATTGATTATTTGATGCGTTCAATGACGCTGGCACACTGTCAGACAGTAAAAAGATAAAAGTAGTAGGTACTTAGTAACATTTTAAATTCATCAGTAGGTAGGTAATTCTACTAAAATGTTGTCTCTGCTCGTTTTGTGCGAACTATTGGCTTCACTGAATGATTAAGCTTTATTCCCAACATTTGTATTCTGAAACCGACTTGAAACTTTCTGGCTAGGGCAAGCTGGCCGAGTGCCGTATATAAGCAGCACATAAAGGTACTAATACTTGAAGCGACTCGGCTGAATGTTTCGACTGCTAATGCGATCTTCGTAACCCGATATCCCCTCGTGCAGAATCTGAAACACGCCGAAACTGCCACTCCAACGTTAGTTATTCCGTAAAAGTTAAGCCGAGTGCCTTACGCGTCTTACGAGTTTACACTCGATTAAAATGTATCGATTTCCTAATCGTTATGTTGAAGCGCCAGGTGACATGAGTTGGAAAAACAATGATGTTGTAAGCGCCTGGCGTGAGAGTAAACGTGATCTTATTAGAATCGCGAAGTTTCACGTTATCACACGTCGTAGGTATTCTTTGCATGCACAGTACATTATTCTCGCTTTATCTAGCCAATATCGACACCTCATTACCTGTGAGAATTTGTAATATTGTAGTATACGAGGAATATTTTATGCTGAAAAATGTTAGCACTAAGGCAATGTTGCAGCGTATAAGTTCTACTTACATTTTCGTGAATATCAGAAACCTTGAACACAAAAACTACCGAGGACTTGACAAGTGAAGTTCGAACTGCCGCTCAGTCCGTACCTAGTCAGTCACAATGCTAATCCTTTGATCAATAAATCCGTCGCTACCACGTCACACTCTTGTAAGTGCAATAACTAACTGTGCGAGGGATTGCAACCACACAGGCTTATAATACCCCAACATCTGTATTGAGGAAAACCACAGTCAGCTCTGTAGTACGCACACAATTTACGACTGTCACTTTCTGCGGCGCGGTGGAAGATTAATTTTCTGTCACAACACGTATATTGGTTCGCGTCAAAGCGGCGTTTTACTACGCCTTCCGCTTTTCGATAACGTATCGATATCCTTAACACCTCAGTTAACACATGAGTTTAACGACCCCGCACCCGAATTTATAAGAACTCCGAGATATTTTGTTAAATAACAAACTTACATTATGAATAATAATTATATATTTAATCCGCTTAAAACAAACAGCTGTCAGTCAGAACTGACGTTGACTGACAGAACAATCTTTGAAGCAGTTTGAAGCTCGTGTTAGTTGTTAATGTTGTTATTATAGGATCTTAAAACACGAAGGGCCTGAAAGGGTAGTTACTGTTTGATGCTGGGTTTGAAAATATTATTTTATAACCTTGGGTGTTGGATCGCAGAGGCCGAATTTATGAGGGAGCGGCCTACTCAGTATGGATCGGGACCTGCGGAAAATTGTTTATGGCCACTTGAAATGAGAAATTCAAAACAGCAAAAAAAAAATACGGCTTTGTTGATTAAAGTAATTTTTTATGGATGCCTAAAATTTATATTTGGTTGAAATGGAACACATATAACACACATATATGGTTTATTTAATGTAATACCCAGAGGGCAGAAAAATCAAATAATTGTCATAAGCTTCAAAGGATGAGAGACTTTTTATGTACCGTTGTGTAAAAAGCGACAACACTTTATAATGCTTTTAATAGGTGCTGCGCGAGCGATTCATAGTTAAAGAAACTTTATTTGAGAACTTGTGGAGCATAACAGCTGTCTTTTTTCTGTAAGGAGAACGAGTTGAAAATAAAATTAAACGTTCCAGTAGATTTTATTTTGAGCCTGATGATTCGTTGTGCCGGACTATTCTGTATAAATCTCACCGTGAATTCAGCTTGTCATTCCATCTGATGCTAGGGATTGACACTATTGACAGCTGACTTTAAGCTCACTGTGAGCTCACTTCACCAAAGTTTTCACGGTGAGATATTTACAGAATAGATCAGCTGGTCATAATATTTTACAGCTAGCCAAATCCGAAGTTTCGAATAGACGTTTCGGAATGGCTTGGTTTTGGGTATAGCTTTCAATTTCCTGTACCCGTACATCGGAGCTACGAGTATGTAGCGTCACATGCAAATCACGATTGTGGCACATAAATCATGTGTCGCGTAGGTACCACACCACCTGCCTATTTCGGCTGTTGATTTATATGCAGTAACTGGTATTGCTGATGCTAAATATGTTTTTAGTAGGTACCGTAGGTAACAGGCAAACTTAGTTTACAGGTAGGTCCTGTAAACTAAGTTTTCCCGTTATTACTAACACTAGGAAACACCTTAAAAAATCGAAAACCGAAAATACGAGTATCTATTCAATTCAATAACACAGATTATGTAATAATCGAGATGAGTTTACTTTTATGTTTTGAATAAAAGCCTAAGTAATATTATTCTGTTTTAAAATAAAAGAATTTCACACAACGTAAGTAATGCAGGTGAGTTTGGTAAAATGTTAAGTTAAATATATGGCACACAGCCAACTTTCGCTTTTATTTAATGTCACAGATACAGCCTACAGCACATTTTAAAATAATGTACCTTATTCGAAGTAGAAAATGTAGTAAAAAATATTTTTAGACCCGCTGAAAATAGAACCTTCGTTTTAATGAACGCTACTGAAAATAGCCGAACCTTTTCTATGGCCCGTTTACATGTAGCACAACCACACCACATCGCAGCGACAAAATGTGGGCAAGCAGTGGTTACGTGTGAATAGTGTCGCTGCGACTTCTTGCAGTTGCGTTGTCGGTAGTAGTTCCGGTGTGGTTACGATGTGGTTACGATGTGGCCAGTGTTTCCAGACTGATCGTGATCGGGCCTTATGGTAACCTACCATGCTTAGGAAGCGTTTGATGGACATAGCAATGTTTATGTACAAGATACAGGGTGGTCTAGTGAAGGTCTAACACTGATCAAAATCAACGAGTTAGTACTTATGTTGAACAATGATAGAGTTATAGAGGTATGAGGAACAGTGTGTAAAGTTCATTCATCTTCCATAGAAAAGAGAGGATCCCCTGACCAGATGGGTGAAGTGTCTAGTTGGCTACTGCCCGACGGTTGATGTATAATATGCTACACGCGCGGTAAATCCTGCTTGCGCGATGAGGGATTTTGCGTGACGTCAGTGTGATGCGTAGTTCACATGTGGTGATGTAGATGCCCCACAAAGTAATCGTTACAGCGCTGTAACTTGTAACGTGAAAATGCTGAGGCGGAAATGATTGTGATTGTGACTGGGTTACGTAATGGGGTGCCGTTTCTTATCAAGTTCCCTACATCCGTCCATGATAGTAAAATCTCGAATCCTCTTTTTGGATTCGCTAAGATTTTTTTTCAATAGGTAAGTCCGACGGTTACCATGAAGGCGGAGCGATGACAGCCTGGTAAAGGTAACTGAGCAGGAAGTTTGCCACCAAGACGCCGCAATTCAATACCACGATTTTCCTGACGAAACCCAATTTCATATCGGAAATCTATCGATTCCAATAAAAAGCTATGCGACCTCCATCGACTGAAAATTTATCTTCACTTCTCATTAAGATCGTCTCGTTGGTCTAGGTGATCGCAAGCGCTACTGCTGAGCATGAGGACCTGGGTTCAATTCCCGGGCCGTGCAAAGTGTTATTGGGTTGTATCATCTGGAATTTCTCAGTAGTAGCCCAGAGTAGATTTGTGTCAGATTGATGACAATAGGCTCGCCCCTTGTTACATGAGACTAAACATAACTGGTGAAATTTGGGTGTACTATAGGTACACCTCTGCCTAACCCTTCGGGAAATACAGGCGTGATATTATGATATGTTATGTAAACTGCCAAGGTAAACACCATTTATATTTTAGCGAATATACATATACCTATGTAATTATGTATGCAAATAACCCGTCATCACGGCTTAGCGAGTACGTACATTAAGTGATTGTACTCGGTTACCTACGTAGTCAGTGTTCAGGCAAGCATACAGAACCACTCTGTTACGTGGCTGACAAATATACGAGACAGGAATACCAAAAGGGAACGTAGTGCCTATTGCACGTGGTATAGTACACATGTATGGTCGTAAAGAGTTGCCTAATAGATACATAGACAATTAAACGGTTAATGGTCATAGATGGGCGGTTAAGGCGGTTAATTTATGATCCGATCATTTACAGTAGAAACTCTATTTCGTTTCTTGGTTTCCTATAAGAACGGTGGCCGCCACATAACGGCCGCAGTGATGGCTTTCATCAAGATGATGACAACGGGGTTTGACTTTGTGGTGTCAAAAAACGCTCTCTCTCGGGAAATATAGATATTACTTTCTTAGATATCGTTTCAGTGACGTCATTCGCCGGTGAAGTGCGGACGCTATGTGGCGGCCATCGCTCTGCTAGGAAACCGTAGCTAAAGTAGGTATATTATGTACCTATTCACAGTAACTGTAGGTAAATAAAAATCAGGCCCTACTAATATTTGTTCCTCTATTAGTTAAGTGCCCTCTGGCGATGAGGCTAGGTACTTATTGAATGACAACGCTTAACTACTGAGCTAATTAGTTTGTCAGAACCGACACGGAATAGATAACAAAATATAATAGTCGGAATAGTCTAACAATAACAATGTTGATTAGTGCGAATCGAGCCTTAATCATCGCTCGTCTGTAATCCTTGGTTAAACATTGAGATTAATCTGATTGCCAGTCGAACTACGGATTTTGATTGCGCTGTAGTTTTAGGCGCTGTCGACCAAATCCTATTTATTATGGAGGCTCTGGAATAGTTATTGGTACATTTTTTGTATTACATACTCGTAAGACGTTTATGAGTATGTTCTATAATTGTATCTACATTGAATATCCATCATGATGGTAAATCCTTTAGGGCCTGGACAATCCTCTGGATTTATATCATTTGTATTCGGCACAGGGAAGTGAGACATCTGTTATTTATGTAGGGTCCCGAGTACCAGAACGAAGTTAACAAGCTATTTGAAGACGTGTCATTCCATACCATCCTTTCTCTTCTCAGGGTTTATTAACGCGATGGAGATATTCAGTCTTACAGCCGGTTTCTGAATTGAGAATTTCAAGTTGACCACTTAAACTTTTTTTTTGGCTCTCTGCAACTTTATCCAAACTTTGAGTGATCTCAACTTACTCAAAGAATATTCTCATAAACCTATCAACTGATTGATTTTCTAATGTTTCACCCATAACTTTCACATTCATGCTTTGCTTATACGCATACATTTCATAATGATTATGTCAAAAAGATGGACATCTATGGCAAAGCAGCATCAAAAATGCTTGCAATAAGTGCCATGTGTACAAAGGGAAACCAAATG
Organism: Lithophane leautieri; assembly: GCA_949152455.1. NCBI lineage: Eukaryota > Metazoa > Arthropoda > Insecta > Lepidoptera > Noctuidae > Lithophane > Lithophane leautieri. The sequence continues at coordinate 11,698,060 of OX424459.1, forward strand.
TGTTCGCAATCCGCTACTGAAGGGGGATCCTCGAGAGCTCATAATAAGTACTGAGACTACGAGCAGATTAGGCAAACGTGAATATTTCAATTACCCATTACTACTGTCCTATGTAATATGTAGAGGTCGATAACGGGGCCATAACCTTTGTTTGCTAAAGGGGTCCATAAATGGTTATACGAGTGGATATTATGCGCACACCAACATAACGACAACAATTTTTTCTTAACAGCCGCACGGATCGATTGAAGTTTAAGCTACAATTGCCAAGGTCGGTCCGTGGATGGGTAACAGTCTATTACATATCAAGATCCCTCCCTGGCTGGGCAAGCACGTTAATCCGGTGGTCCCGGCTGTCATATGTAGATCTTTCACAGCCATGTCAGGTAGCCAGGAGCGCGAAAGTCTGGCAACCAGTCTTACCAAGGGGTTATAAGTGGTGGTTAGATAGGCAGTCCCTCCATGTAAAATACTATCAGTATTTTAGCTGCATCCGGTTAGACTTGAAGCTGACCCCAAACTTGAATGGGACATGGCTGGGCAGAAGATGATGATGACCTAAAATATTACATCGTCATATTTGCTGTTTGTTTTTAATATCTTTCATCTGTGTGAATTTGCTGCATTTGCGACTCTCCTCGGTACAGTCAAACTATATTAAACGAACAAATTAAACGTGGAATGAGTAGAACGTCGAGAAAAGAGCAAGACTTAATTTAATTATGACTAGCTAGCTCTCAGGGTAGACATTGTGGAAGGTGAGTTACAGCGAATTTCCTCAACGATACTCGGTAATGGACGGGCTCTTTTGTCACGATATCAATTTGGTTAAGAGGATTCAATTTTGAAAACGAGAAATTCATTTCACTTTGTTTTGTTTAATTAATGTCATTGTCTGAGCCATGTACTTTGAGCGAAACTGACAAAAAACTTTAACCTAGCCTGGATCCTATTTCAGTCGTTGTTCAAATGAATAAAAAGTTGAAATAGTTATTTTCTGAAAGGTTTTTATTAAATTATTAGTTTTACAAACTAATTCTAACGTTATAGATAAAAGGAAAAAATCATATATAAAGGACGGGCTCATAGGGCGTCAAAAAATTCTTCCGCATCGCTGTCAGTGGGAAAAGTGCCCAAAAGGCTGGCAGCATTGCCACGTTGGATGGCAATGCTGATTCTTTGACCTAGAAATTGGCCAGCCCTCTGGTCACGTGAAGAGTCGACCAACTGCTTGGCGATGTCCCGAGATACTCGATGAGCAGTCGGACCCCACGGCCCTAGTGTTTTAACCCCAAACGGCTCAAAGATATAGCTACCAATAAGGTTGTTATATTTGCGCCGTTTGAGATTTTCTGCACCTGCAGCAGCCGCCCCAGCACAGCCCGCCGTGCTAGGAAGATGGGATGGCGCGAGGGTGTCGACACAGGTTGCATCCCACACCAAAGGCCTACCCAACTTCCAAGGCATTATGGTCATTCCGTCTGGTCTCTTCCCATCGTCGCGTGCCAAGCCATTGTGTTCTAAAACAGCTGGCACCCCGGCGGTGACAAGAGCCCGACGGATGATGTCATTAATGCTTGCGTGCCGTGCCAACCGACCAGCGCTCTTGCTGCAGGAAAGGCCATGGTGACCGAGGCAGTCGACACCTTCACCGCACTGGCAGCGATGCGGAGCCACGCAAGGAGCGCCCAGACGCAGACAAGTAGCGAGCCGGAAGGTGGTGTCACCCAGCATAGTGCCTACGAGTATGTTGGGTGACGGTAGTTCCTGAAGCCAGAGGCCCGACTCCCATTCACCCACAGCCAGCAGGCGGGCACGCTCTGCAGGATTGGTGGACGTATTTCTGAAAGGTTAACACACTAAGAAAAATCTTTATGGAGTCAGACGCCCCGTTATTGACTCAACGTTGGCAATGAATCCTTGACTGTCTGGAATAAGGCCGAGAACTAATTAAACGCCTATTACGACAGAAAGAAGCAACCTATTTACTTAAGGTTGAGTTATTGATTTGCTATATAAGGAGGCCTACCGTATCGATTCGTCGCCAAACAACTAGTAATTGTGAGTATAACATTGTTGCGTAAATGACATTTCTTCCCCTTGGAAAAGCAAACCAATTCTTAGGCAAACTCATGTGCACATAAACTGAGTAGTTATTTAAGAAGGCTTTAAGGAGTTTTTTAAGATACATTTTGAAGGAAGTGGTTAGAGGAGGTTGGGTGAAAAGATTCAGGAACACTTTATGAAGATTGGTTAGGGAGGTACGGGATGACAGGTAGCATATAGCATCCGCTACTTATGTACATGGTTACTTCGTGTACAAAGGAACGGAAAGTCTTCGTCGAAGCGACGGGGCAAGACTGGGAGCCGCGGCGCAGAGATCCTTCGCCGCGGCTGCCAGGGTCAAGACGCTGCCGCTGACGACTTTGTTTAAGAATTCACTTCATTGTTTCCCCAGTTAGCAGCAAACAAGTTAAATGCTACTTGTTTATCATTGACCGATTGGCTTCGTGTGAATTGTGACAATTAATATCTATTTGATGAAGGTTTGGCGTTTATCTTAACAATTTTTTGTCTCAAAAATCGGGTATCTTGGAAAAGGTACGTAATCAAATAAATGTTAGCACATATTGAATGTTATGGTTTCCATTAATTGGCAGATCATTCACGGATCACTGATTTGAATATCCTTTGCAGAGTAGATAGATATGACGCTATACACAACTGCTACGTATATAAAGACAAGCATTGAACCTCCCAGATCAATACTGACCGAATCATTCACAGTCGTATGATCCCGGGTATCTCTTAGGTCGATTCGGTTATATGAGGTCGAGGTGTACTGTGCAGGTCTGCAGCATTTCGGTTCAGTAGCTGTCTTGTTGCCGCCGCGCCAATAAACTGGCAAACATCGTTCACAACACCGCTGTATTGTTAGTTCACGTTTATTTACTGATGGCCAACTTTCCAACAGCAGAACTGTCTGGCAAATGGTTTTTGCTTGGTATGGAATATCATCATCGGTCTAGCCTTTTCCCATCTATGTTGGGGTCGGCTTCCAGTATACCCGGATGCAGCTGACTGACTGCGTATCGGACCTCGACAACCTAATTACTGGGCACGATACCCCTTGGTAAGACTGGTTATCACACTTTCGTTCGTTCCGTTTTCGGGCTTCCCGAAGCACCTGTCAAAGATCTACAAATGACAGCCGGGACCAGCGGCTTAGCTTGCTTTCCGAGGCATGAAGGGGGCTTGATATGTCAAGATGGTCGCATCCACGGACCAACCGCGGTAAGCTTAGCTTAACCTGATCGATCGAACTGGAATACTAGCCTCCGCCCGCGTGGTATGTCGATAAAAAGTAGCCTATGTCCTTTCTCAGGCTCTAGACTATCTGTGTACCAAAATTCATTTAAATCGGTTCAGAAGTTTTGGCGTGGAAGCGCGACAGACAGACAGACAGACAAACAGACCGACAGAGTTACTTTCGCATTTATAATATTAGTAAGGATATAAAGAAATATTTCATTACATATAATACGTCGATTACATAAACTACTTCTAAGACCGATCGGATCCAGACATGTGGAGCGCTCGGGCTGGAGCTCGCGCTGATCCATCGGCTGTCGGTTTTTAGCGCGAACACAAAAGCTCTCTCGGTGTGTTCGTGGCAACTGTGGGGAATAACTCGAACACATACAGGATTTGCGTTGAGTTTGTATGCCGTCTGGACTATTCGCATTACATTACACGGTTCATTGCATTACACATAAAAACCAGGCTGCAGTTGATCATTAATAATTTTACTTATAATCCATAGTGATATATTTACTTCATTCAATTAACTTCAGGAAATAATAGACCCGCGTATAATTAAACTGTCCATTCACGATTAGCTTTCGTACTTATAAGTTATGACGAAACTTAAACGAAGTTAGTGGAGGGGTTCCGGACCATATATATAAGTACATATTATTTGTGTCGGGAGCGTCCGCTGGCCCGAGCAATAATTTACCGAAGCTTGCCGATTAGGGTCGTTGTTTGGTTCCATCTTACATGTATTGTACGATCGAACTGGGGCGTTTTTTTTTGTTTTGATATCAGCACAGATATTAAACTAGTAGGTTATGTACCAAACTATATAAACTCAAAATATGTTACAGTCAAAAGTCAAAAAATATGTAGTATGTAAATATGTAAGGTATTAAGACTCACAATAAGTAGGTACCTACTCGTACGTATACAATCTCCGAATTACAAAAACATTGACCTTTAATCGCTTTTATTACTTTTTCTAATAACGAACTACCTTGCAACACCTGCTTCATTGTTATCAAAGCAGTCCATTACCAAATGCGCAAGTTTATAACAACTGAAAAATCAGAGTAAATAATAAAACATTGTAAATGACAAATGTTAGCACCTCAAGAATAATAAGCTACAAACTTGCTACGAACCTGCGAACTGGCTACGAACCCGAACTTGCTACAAACCTAGCTACGAACTTATTGCTACGACGCTACGACAGCTCCGAATAAATTGATTTTGAAATGTAATTCTAGCAGTCAAGTGTTTCGGCGGAATTAGCTGAAAATACACGTATCTCTAGCGGTTCAGTTTATGTTAAGTAGTTTCAGCCTGAATACAAAGTATGGCCAAATGCGGTGAGGTGTCGGTTGATTATAGATCTAGGTGAAAAACAGGGAATTGTGTAATTTATCTTGAGGAGAAGCTCGTGGCTAAGTAATAACACCCGCACGGGTCGATCCATCAGATTAGGTTAGGCAAAATTATGAAAAGGTTTAAAAATACGCGTATAAAAGAAATGTTAACGTATTGACGGTTCACAAGAGTTGGCTCTGTCGCACCCGCCCCGAGCCTTGAACGAGCGCACACTTTAATCTCACACTGTATCCTTTTGCCCTTCAATTAAAATCTAAATTAATCTGAACCGGGCGGAACCTGTTTATTTATTCAATGTAATATCAACTTCTATTTGGAGCTGATCTTAGTCCGATGATCCCTCGTTAAGTTATTACGTCGTTGGTATGAATAATATAAATAAAAGATAGATGCCAAAATGTTAGGGAACATTGCCCTCTATTTGCTCTTCCGAGTAATCCGCTTCAGGAACCTACCTACTTAGCGATGCCAATACCTCGGAGTGATATCAATATGACGATCCGATATCTTTATTATAACTATTATTTATTCTTATCCCATGTAAAGAGGCACTTTCGCTCTAAATAGCACCATTGACGGGTGTTGAAGGCGGGACACTGCGGCGTGAGGGGGGGAGAGAGCTAAAAATAGACGACCGCCATAGTGGGACAAGGCCATGCTCTCGGGCGCCTTAACCCGGCCTACAGCCCCGCAGGTACGGCTTACCAACATCCTTGTGATTAATCTTGGCGTATTTGCCAGCTCACTCGAGTGTTGGATTAGACGCACTTGAAGTAAATCTCAAACGCCTCTTGACGATTCGTGTTCCGGGCCTGAATATCATAGCAAATACATACGATAATACGACCGCTCGCAAGTAATCTGGAACGGAATCATTCACAAACGATGTTATTGTTGGTTGTTATGTTGTTACATCGTATTGACGATTCAATTAAACAGGCAGAGGAAAAGTTTTGTGCTTACATTGTAGCATAACTTACTTTTAATTTCAATGTTATTGGTATTGTTTTGGGTATTTCGGGTTCTACTTTAGTAAAACTTTCAGTATTATAGATTTATGTTCATATATCAAGTACGAGTACGTTTATAGGCTTATAGAAATTGATGGATGGCTTGAGTGAGCGGCTGAAAACTGGCACTAATGACGCTCGCATTTTGTTCTCACTGCCTCAAGATTAACGACTCTCAACCCTTTTTTTAATTATGTAGCTTTTGTGCTAAGGGTGGCTGAGTTTTTTAATTTGTCTCAACGAGTCTTGGTTAGGAATGCAGAACTTGTAACAAATTAGAAACAAAAGCGAGATTAACTTCATACCTTTAAGTATAAAATATTATGCCGCCGCGTACTCGGATAAAAATGTAGGCAGTCATAAAGTACCCCGTAAACTTTACATAGCAGTCACGTTGTAAAAAAGTTGAGGCACGTCTGAAATGTGGCTTCGCTCGCGTGGAGGTTGGAAATTGCCTATCCCACGGGAACGCACTACCGGGATAAAAAAGTATCCTATGTCCTAACCCAGGTCTTGGTCTATCCGTGTGCCAAAATTACATCGAATTCCTTTCAGAAATTAAGGCGTGAAACAGTAATATATAGACAGACAGAGTTACTTTCACATTTATAATATTACTAGCTGTAGCCCGCGACTTTAGCTGTGATCCAGGATGAAAAGTAGCCTATGTCCTTCTTCGGGTCATGGTCTACCTTGTACCAAATCAAATCCGTTCAGCCGTTTAAGCGTGAAAGCGTAACAAACAAACAAACTCACTTTCGCATTTATTATTAGTTTGGATAGTTTATGTACTAGGTCCTACCCGCGGCTTCGCCCGAGTGGACCCTAATACTTTTTATTTTTCTAAAAAAGAAACCTAAGTTACTCCTTACATTACATCAGCTATCTGCGGTCCAGCCGTTTCCGAGATTAACCGGAACAAAGAGACACATTTTTTTTTTTACTAACCTACCCTTTCCCACTCCTGGGCAAAGGCCTCCCACCACTCCTTCCATCTTTCGCGAGCCCGCGCGTCCTCTTTCCAGTTTTGATGGGACCTATCCAGCTCGTCCCGCCATCTCTTACGTGGTCTGCCGCGACCCCGTCTCACTGTCTCAGGGCACCAGTTCTGTTTTTTGTTATACGCCTTAAATCCTTTCATACGCTTGCATTTACTTGCAGTTATTAAAGCTGTTATTTTGACATTACAAATAGACATTTCAATTTTATTTATGTATTTGGATAGATAGATTAAATTAAGTATATTTTAACTTTTCTTCCGTGCGAAGCCATCATTATACGACCCTCGCGTTGATACCTATATGAACAGATAACTTTGTGTAGACTAGTGAAAGGTACTAATGTAAACAGTTGATAAAAATACGCGGCAATATCTTACATTGAAACTTTTGTGAACGCAGACTGATGATCAAGTTCGAGATGTATACCTTGGGGCTTCTAAGAGAGCTGCATTCATCCACTAGATGTGTCTGAGAGGCGGTGAATGCCATTTTCGACGGAGGTATGAAAAGGAAAAAGCGCTTTGCGAGCACCTGTGTATGTATTCATTCTTTTGTTTGCCGGAGGCGGTCGAGAGCGCGGCGCGGTGCTCGCACGCTCACTGCGACTAATTTTAGGATAGAAAGATATCCAATACAATGTAGTATGTACCTACCTGAATAATGTATCAGGTATCTCTTATTTACATGAAAGACTACATCGTTATTGACAGGCAACATAATACAAAACGAAATAAACATGTTTCAAAAAGGAATTTGTGTTTGGAAACAATTATGTAAATGTTGTTCGTATTTGTTACGTGATATCTATAATTTATTGAATTATATTACGAAGGGCAGGGAAACAAGGATTATTGCCATTTTTTTCAATATTGAGATCACAGTGCCATCTAGAGACTAAAATTATTAATCAAGAGTGAGATAGGTTCTGTGGATAGGTCATTAGGGCATGTCAAAAGATTGAAGTTCTCTCGAAAATTGAGAAACAAGCTCAGTTGAGAACTTGAGATTAGGCTTATCATTAGTTAAGACGATGTTTGACGTCAGTTCAGCTAGTTTTAGGTACCTACCTATGTAGTAAGATTGCGGCAACTTAGCAGATGTAAAGCTTTGCAGGAACAATGAAAGTATCAAATATATGTGCCAGACGTTCTAAAACTACCTTCAGGGTTCATTGTGCTGCGCACGACTGAATTTAAAGAACTACTTCTAAACACCTTTTCAACTCTTAAAGAGGCTCAATGAAAACGTTGGCGTTATTCAAAAGAAACCGGGGTCGGGAGAGGCATTTAGCTTAGATGTACCTACAGGTCAATCAGAAAATGTATGTGCTTCGATAATCTCGTTTTCCCATAGAGTAATCTACACGTGCTGCAAGTGCACTTATAATTGCAAGTATTTGTATGAAGCTTTCTCTTTGTTGGGTTACCTACTCGCACCTTGTCGAATTTCACAATTTTTTTTTTTTGGTTTTGAGTTTCTTTGTTATTTCTTCCATGATTGTAACAGCTGTTTATTAGATCTCATAATCGTAAATTAGTATTTCTGAAGATAGACGATGATTGCCGAAGCGCATACTTTTTTTGAGAGATCTGTACAAGGTTTTATGTGAAAAGAGCGCGGGGGACTCACGACGGTAATATGCTCGCGTGAACGTCATTTGGTTTAAACGATTTTGAACGTGTTTTGTGTTCTTACGTATCTATAAAATGCTTCTTTATTTCCTTGAAACAGTGCGTCTTCCACCAAGCTAGTATAGTAAGATAGCGTAACACAATAGGTATATCCACAATGGAATATGTGGAACAAAATAATTCATGGTATTCTACTCAAAAACTTCGCGAATATGAACTGACTGCAAATGTGAACAAACGATACGTGCACGTGAACATTTTTCGATTTTATCACATCCGTTTTCTTTGTGTCAGTGCACAAAAATTATACCGGAAACTCGAAGGAGACATACTTTTGTATACTGACTTTGAGCTCCGCGCTGAAGGTTCGATGCTGCAAATTGCCGCCAACGGGAGAGTTACCATCAACAATAGATAAGTACTGCCCGCAGTTATTATCCTCTGAGTTTCGCAGCGAAAAAGCATCTGAGTTGTTGGTGAACGAGGATTCTCGTTAGCGTGAGGCAAAATGCCTTATGTTAATGAGTTGGCTGCAGAGGGGGAGGGGCTCATTACCGCTGGGTCATGAGCCCCCCGCCACCTCGCACGTACATGCCACATGATACACACTACTAACTTACTTAATTATAACTGATTACATTAATTTAAAGTTTCAATTTTTAATAATTAAAGAGGGTGCTACGCGCGTACTACGCCGTAGCGAGTAGCGTAGACGTGTCCATTACATTTTCTCAATGTATATTTTACCCCATCTGCATCCTTCAGATATTTCAAATCGCATGTTAATAAAGTTTTTTATATGTTCGTATACAAGACAGGATTCGATTGACTGCAGCCGTTAATAAATATCAGTAACTGAATCAACCAGTTTATCGGAAATGTTCGCGCGTGTCAATATTCATAGTACTCACTTTTGTTGCCAGATTAAGTGCTTCTGGGAAAATAAAATTGCCTTTTTAAAGTGGCAAATATTGATATGTTCTGAATTTCTGAGGTTTTAAAAGAAAAAGCGACGGCTTTTCCAAACCGTTTCCATTTTGGAGCGGTGGATTTGTCTCCAATTTTATTATGGAAGTAAATAGACATTCTGCATTATAGCGGTTCTATTTATCTAGGCTAATACAATTTGCAACTCTTAAGGGAAATGAATGAATAAATTAAGTATAAAGCTTACATAATCTGAAATTTGACTTCATAGGGCCCAATACATTTTTATAACATGAAAATTGGAATTCCATCGGGCATACTTTACATCATTATGGATATTGAAGAGACCCTAACGAGCATCTTTTGTGGAATTTTATGTTCAACAGAGTTTCTATCGGTGAATTATCTTACTTTAAAAATAACTGAACAATCACAATGATTTAAGAAAAATACCGGCTGGAAAAACGGTGCTATCTAAACATTTTCCTGGCTACAAAAACTCTGCAATAAAAGATTTAAATTATATTACTTGTGCGAGTTTTTTCTAAACTCGTTTCATTTTGCGTCCAGTGGGCCTAGTGCGAACGCGCGATGTTCATAATGTTTTGAATTCTAACAATTTTAAAATTCAAAATTCTCATTTCGTACACAATATTTTATTTACTTAGTTTTAAGGCTCGTATCTGCGGGTGATGTTAATTTGTGCTACAGGCTAGATGCATTTTCGATTAAAAAACCTATAAAATTTTCATTGTTTACATCGCCTCGCGCGTTCTTGTTGGGGCCTCTGATCTTACCGACTTTAAATTACTTTTATTTATCTACTTGTGAAGTAAGGACATTGCTGAGACTAAAAATATAAATATAGTAACCCGACGCAGACTCACAATATGTAAATAGCTTCATTTGCATTATTATTTTTTTGCAGCTTTATTTTAGTTCCTAGAAGAAGGGAGAAAAAAGTTTAAAAAAAAGTTTAACGCTGACGACACTTTTTTTTCTTTATTCCTTTCGGAGTAACTTGTGATTTGTCTACAGCGTAAAAGTTGCTTTTCATGTATTGACTGCGATAAATTGTTCTTCTAAACTACGCAACTGATATTGATGCGGTTTTCACCATCATATAAAGAACTTATTCTGGAAGGTTTATGTGCATATTACATTAATATTAAACTCACGTATAAGTATACAGAAATCTCTATGTTTTGTCAAGTCCGTGCGAAGCAGGGCCGGGTTTATTCAACATCGGGCCCCTAGTCTGCGGATATTAGGTACGTATTTTCGCTTTCACTAGTGCTGAAATTGATGATAAAAATCTGAAAACAATGTTCTTTTATTATCAATTAGTGTGTTCCTTTTGATTACCGTACTCCAAGGAGGCGGAGCGGAATTGTCTTCGGGGACGAAGGCTAAGTTATAAAACCCAAGAGTTCTCTTGTATACAGCCCCGCGCCGCCGGAATTAGATCGGTCCGTTTCTTTTAAAATTCACCCTAATCTCTTTATTTTCAAATATAAAGTCCAACTTAGTTCAGTTCGGAGATTCTATTCCCCAAGTTTTAATCAAATTAAATGTAGTTGCGGGAGCGTACTTTGTTGGGTCATTAATGTTCAAAACGTGCCAATTGTGGGCTTATTCAAATAAAGAGTGTCGTTTTAAGGACATTGAAATCTGTAGGTTTAAATACATTGTTCAAGACCTCTTTTCATGACAATGTATTATTACTACTTTATTTAAGTATTATTTACATTGCATTGGGTGTGTACCCTATATAATTTTTTATGCAAATAAAGACGAAATACACAGCTGTTCTGCACGCGCAGCATGACAACCATAGGTTTTGTCAACGGAAGAATAGACAAAATGACAGATTGTGATTGTTTAACTGCCATTTTGTCTATCCTTTCGTCAACAAAACCCGTTTCTATTGTGGTAATGCTAAACGTGCTGGTTGAAGCAATATAAAGTAGGTAGTAAGGTACTACACCCGGATGAGTACCACAACTAAGTATTAAGCGAAGATAAAAGATAAACGCTTGATATAGTTGGTATTTATCTTCCTTCCTAGAACATTAAGAAAGTCATTAAAGCTCACAGAGCTGCCTATAACGCAAAGATAACGCTTTGTGTTTCCCGAGGCAGCAACGATTCAATTATTAATGGACGAAACGAATAACTTATTCGTTGATAGTTATTCAGGAGAGGTAGATCTCTTTGAATATGTTTACTATACCTAGGCGAAAAAACAAGTGAACGTTTAGGAAAATATTTGTTTTGCAAAATTCCTTCCGTGATATGCACGAATAGTGCTGTTGAACAAACAAGCTTACTGGTCCGTTATGAGAATTTATTCGAATCGAATGTATTCGACGAATAAAAGCTAGTGTTCATTGTTTTCGAAGGCTGTGTTTGTGACGGCCTGTCGCCGCACAGTCGCGACACGCGGCACCTCGCCAACAAGCCATCAAGTCAGTGTCTCAAGCGCCTGTACGATACATTTTGAGATCACCACTTAAAATGATATAGGGTTCTATTCGTTTTATACGACATTTCCTTCTAGGTTATTAGACCATTGAATCCATTAAACAAAAGTTGAACTACAAAATATAAAAAACTCTATTTCAAGCAGAATGTTCTCTTTAATATACGTGTTTTAAAATGCTGATAAAATACCTGCTTGTATCACCGATAGAACATTTCCTCTAGCTATAAAGCTTCTGCAATAGGGAACGTCTCGGAAAAATTGGAACACCTGGCGACCATAACTTACTCGTAGGTACATATATTTTGTATCCGGAGATACAAATATATTCCTTTTCCTTTTGCTGCTCGTTGTTCAACTGTGATGGTCACTACTCATGGATGTCCTTCAGTTTATTTAAATATCACCAAAACTCATGAAATTCATCTCTTATGCATTTCGCGTAAGGGCAAGCATAGCGTTACACGCCTCCCAGCTTAAGAAAGTGGCTGGGAAGACTGGATGCGGAAGGCGCCTATGTCCAGCAGTGGACTGCGATAGGCTGAGTTGATTGAAGCATCTCCAAAGTCAAACAGTAATTTAGGAAATGTATAAAATGAATTCGACTCATCCGTAGAATAAAGTCCGATCTGCAGGGTTGATAGTTTTCAGTAGGGGCTAGAGAAGTTGTTGATTTGTGTAACTCTTAAACGGTGTGACTTGACATTTAGATTTTTTGGTATATTGTAGCAACGCCCCAGCCTAGTTAAATGCTATGTAGTGTATATTTCTTATCCTTTTATTTCCCGAGATAGTGAGTTCCATATCAACATAGGACGTTTTATGGCGGAAGAGCGGGGGTCCGTAGTGAACATTATACGTTGTTTTACGGAGACATCTGAATTAAGTGACGGTCTCTATTAACATGGGTAATTTTTTGTTGGAATTACCCATCCATTATGAGTCCTTTGTGAAACAGACGGGGTCTGTTCTCCTCTAAAACAGCTTCCATCGTACTTCATCCACGAGTAGAACCGGCAAGAGTATTAATAATCGTAGTTTGGCATACTTCGGTTTTCTCGCAGTGAGATTCGCTAGAACCTGTGATCACCGACAGATTTACTTAAAAGTATGTTTCCTGATAATAGGAGTACCTTGATTCAGGCATCTTTTCTTCTTCATTTTATCGCAATATTTGATGATGAAATTCTACTGCATAGCTCGATCTCCCAGTTGCAAAAATTTTGTGAAGCAGTCCAGCCGCTGTTGTTGAGATATGTTATCAGGGTATTTGTAACGGCATTTGCATGATGGACCCATCGTTTTTTCGTCTACGTCTTTTCCCCTTTTCGTTATATTTCTTACCTAAGTTCTTAAGGCTGCGTTTAAGGTGTGTCCATTCTTTTGGGCGCCTCTGTCGTTTTCTAGTCGTGTCAGGAGTCACAGTGCGATCGCTTGGGTGCGCAGTAGCAGGTGAATTCGTGATGCTAAATGACAAAGAAGAGATCACAAAAAAACTGTCTACATGATTAGGGGCAGAATTTGCTATCACAGATTGAATGGACATTAGTAAGGAGACCGCATAGGAGTTGGTACTGACAGTTCCAAATTAACCAGGGTAGATCTGCGAAACTTCTAACAGCTCTTCAAGTTGTATTAATTGTGAATTTTAAAAACTAGAAGGCACTTCCAAAGAAAATGTACTAGGCTGATCGCTGTAAAAATCCTCGGTAGGCGGATCAGGCATGACATTCGGTATTGAGCTGTCGCAGGTAATTTCTTTGGTCCCACCATCTTCATGAAGAACTTCTTCCCATATACCAGCTAGTTCCTGACTGATTTCTGCTGCACCAGGAGGCAAAAGTGACGATTACTGTGTCATGCTGTTGTTCTTAACATTCACTACTAAAATAAATAAAAAAAACGGTATATTATTATAGGTATTCATAAAATACTAATGTAGATTGGAAGATAAGTGTACCTAGTAATTAATTTAACAAATCACAAATTAAAATCTTTGTATTTAAAGATATTTTTAAACAAATAATTATTATTTGTTTTCGTCATTTTAATATAAATCCGATTTTAACTTGAATATTTGGTTCAATATTTTATGTTTAATTAATCTACGAGGTTTTTGCCTTGAATCTACAAGATAGTTAACATAGTTTGTAAAATAATACCGGGATTATTTCAAGGATTAGATCGTTCAAGTGAGCGGTAATTAGCGCCAAGGGGCGAATAGTTGGAGCATTTTACAACTTTAGGGTATTAGTTAACTTTGTCAGAAAGGCAGTTAAGGTAAAAGCTTGTAATCTGTGGACTATCTCTGTCTGTTAGTTCAGTAGTTATCCTAGATTCACCTATTAATTTAAAACGTTAAGCCCGTTATGGGCGTTCTCGCGTTTTCACTACAAAGTTGTAGTTTTATGTGATACTGACCAAACAGAAGATTATGAAAAATCAGAGCGGTTTTAGTCAGTAAGAGTCTGACATTAAAGATCAAAAAATAAAAAGAGCGGTAAGCTGTTGAAATTCGTTAACATTAGAATAAAGGCGACCACAAGCCAACAAGTAGGGACGGGACACGTGTGGTTATGATTAGCAGCCGGGTTCGCAATTTGAGCATTATTGCAGGCTGAGGCCGCGGGCGTGGCTGCCCACGTCCTTCCGGCACCTGCTACATTATGCATGTGTCCACTTTGTGGCAAGTCTCAGAAACACTGTTTATACTGTTTGCATAATAATAACAGGTATTTATACTTTAGTGGAAATGAGGGAAATAGGTATAGTGGAAAATGTGGTGTACTCTACTAGGCTCTATATTTTCTTTATTGCACATTATATGTCAAGGCATTATCATTAGAAATTATCAGCAACATTTTAACAGCCCATTTGATAACGGCGGTTGTTAATCTCATTTGCTAACTTTTGCAGAATATGAGTTTTCGGTGAAATATATTCATAGTAAAAAAACTATCTTATGAGCTGTCAGTAGTAACAGAATATTTTATAAGTATTAAATAATTGAATTTCCGTTGAAGAAATATTTAAGCGTTCATAAAAATATACAACAATGATCATTCAGTTCCAAAATGGAGTAAGTCTGTATCCAGTCATAACCCGACTCACTGTCACATCTTCATGTTACTAAATGGCAATACTAAAAGTTCAAAACACATGTTTTAAGAAATCTAGGTACCTATAGCGCCGCGGTACTTTAGCGGTTAAAATTGTCCACAACTAAATAAAAGACAATGGGCAAAAGTACTAAAAGCTACGTACGTACCTATGTAAATAAGAACCACGTAAATATATTTTTGTGTTGAGGTTCATATTTCCGTAATGTGGACGGACGTAGTACAGATAGTTATGCGTGAATTTTCGGCACAAATATTTACGTCAAAGGCAACACAGCACATTTTCTATTGACATAAAAATTATGGTTTAAGGAGAATAAAAAAATGTGCCACCTTTGCTACTAGTAAAAAGGCTAAATGTCGACAAAATGTTACTTAATCTTTTTTTGTTATATCTTTTAGTATTTTAAGGTTTGAATAAAATGGTATATACCTGTGATTTTTTCAGTAAACTATGTTTACTAATACTAAATTATACGTATCTGGGAGAAATAAATGAAAAGTATCTAGTGTCCAGGCGAAAGCATTTAAGTACAATTAAGAACCTTCGTAACCCTTCGGGGAATACAGGCGTGGTGTAATGATTTGTGATCAAGATGAAAAAAAATCACGATGATTGTTTCGGACAGCATCCAAGCAAGAAAATAATAAAAAGTTTTTATTAAAAACGTCCGTTATACAATTGCAACAATTCTAATCTTCAGGTCATCTCTACTCAGGCGGATTCCCGGCCACCATAGGCGCGGGCTTGCGGACGGCGAGCAACGGGCAGCTCGCCGTCCGATAAGGACCAGGCCCGGGTCGATGGCGCGTCGTGTTCCACGCGCGCCTCAAAGAGATGTCAGCAAAATTGACGGGGTCCAATAGGTGCCTGCCAGGGTTGCGGGAAAGTCCGAAAGGGATACCGGGACCTTGGCAACAGGCAAATGAAGGAACACGGGTGGGTTTTAGTCAGTAAAAGTCTGACACGCCCTTCCGCTCCGCCCAGAGCGGGAGAAGTCATTGGATGATATCCCACCCTCAAAAAAAAAAAAAAAAGTCCTCTCTACTTCTACGCGGTACGGCAAACTGCACTCGACAACTCGTTTCCCCACTCGCTATCGGTTTAGCTCCACAAATAGGGATTACCTTCATACACGACGTGTTTACTGTTCCTCATAACCGTTCCTATTAGAGCTGTACAGTGAGATTTAATGCCAACATTCATCAGCAGGTGTTTTATCTAGGTCTCCTTTTAATTTCACTTTCAGCTGCGCCCGTGAGGACATTTATTTCACTTCTCTGACACAAATTCGCAGTTTTATTGTAGCAATATGGGATTAAACGCGCAATAGACGCTTTGGCTTGGCGAATAAAAAGTGAAAAGAACGATTGCAATCACAAACGTAACGAATGTACAGAAATAGAACGGAAGGATATTTCGACTTGCAGGCTGAAGCGGTATTTTATTCGTTGTGGCGTGTGAAAGGGTTGTTTCTTATCGAAATAATAAACTTTTTCATTCGATAACGAACGCCAGGAGTTAGGAAGTACCGATGCGTCGTCAATTACCCGCGGGATTGCCCTTAACAGTTGCGAATTGACTTCGGAAAACACTACATGCATACTCCCGAGTTAGAGCAAAGACTATAAATACAAACAACGTCTGAAGACGCTTCTGGTCGGATTAATGTAAGGAAAACTTATCCAGTTAAACTTTCCAAGCCATTTGGGCGCCTGCTGTGTGGCTTCACTTAAAATTTCTTTTGTCTCGATCGCAAAGTAAAATCGTGGTAGCGTGACCAATTGACCATTAACGTATTTCGTAGTAAAATACAGCCTAAATACGACTACTAAACTTGTATGGCTCCTTACGTAATGTTTCCGGGCACGTAAATGTGTTTTTCTACAAACTAAAACTTACCTTGCGAAGTACAATGTTGTTTAATGTCTCTTATCGAGAAGTTCTTGTTCGTGTCCCAAATACTATTCAGCGAACAGTAAGTAGGTGCCTTACTGTATTTAATCTTCAAGACTTTTCGTAGATAAATGTAAATCGTTCTCATTCATTCTTTTTCTTCATGGCCGTCTGAGGACTTATAAAGAGAAATCTTTTCATTTCCTTTTCTCGCTTATGTTCTATACATAAAGGTACATTAACGCTGATCCTAAATAGTAGGTAAACATTTAATTTCTTACAACACGAAGATGCTTAAGAATCAAAACACGATTAAAAGACATTTCGTTTTTACGCGCACAAAAGACAAAAGTTTTATGAAAGAAAGGTTCAAACCTGCTAATGACATGATGCGACAGACAGGCTGTGCGATTGGCTATTAATCACCAGCAGTTGGATGTCGATTCAAGATGACTGCGAGAATTAATTGCACAACTAAATCACGTGATTTTTATACCTATTATAGGTATGTGTGTTAGAATGAGAACATTATTATGTTTTGGCGAACATTAACTTCCCCTCATAAAGCATTCTGTTAGACGTTATTTAGCAATAAATATGAATGGGTTATTAGTTGATTATGTGCTTAAAGATATATCTAACAGATTTGCTTTCTGAAATTCCAGCTTATAATGAATATGTAAATCACTAAAATGTAAATTAATACCGGATTGCGGTTATAACCGCTACAGGCCTACCATGTTCCAGCCTCGTGATAAGTAATAAGTGGTGTAGCTCACTTGGTTATTAAAATGCCCGTTGAGCATAGGTATAGCTACTAAAAATAGTGGGTAAATTGTTCTAGAATCCCTGCAATAAATAGCGTATATCGTCGTTCCCGTCGCCGCTTGGCGCCTCCCGGGAAATTATTGACGTTTTCCGACGAATAAATTGCAATGTTGTTGCAAATCAACGTCCTCACTACAGTTTTGCCAATATTTTTTCATGTGAACTACTTAATTTTATTACTACACATATAAGCTGCGTGGGGCCCCAGCGTTGTATGAATATTCTTTGCAACATAATAGAAGAAACATTAGCACTCTATCTATGTGCTCGGTACAAGATTACATTATTCAAAATGTTCTCGTATATAATTTTGTACGGGCATGTTTAAATAACTATCCATTTTAATAGCAGAAGCCTTGTTATAAGTACAATAATTATGAAAAGCAAAGGCGATATCAAAGCCTCATTAAACCCATATGTGTGGAGGATGAACGAAATTCAAAGTATGTGTATCTACACCTAGCTTATACTGACTGTTTTCACGCGACGATGTCACGATGCCCAAGAGCAGACGCGCCTCTGGTGCGCAGAGTGCGGGGCAGCGCCAACACCGTCCTGGCGATGATCGCCAACAGACTGGATTGCCCTTATATGCGGCAATGCGAGTGAATGTGAGTGTTATTTTTTGTCTATGCTTGTTATCTTGTCTGATTGTCTGTATCCTTTTATGAATCTGTTTGTATATGTGTTGGGCTACTTGAATTAAACTAATTTTATTTTATTCATTTATAACTCCACAATTTATTATTTAAGGTGGAGAGGAGATTAAGTATGCAGAGATGTCAAAAGCAAAATCATGTAGGAATCCTCCATACAATGTTGAAATAAAATTCACGTCATCGTGAGTAATAACAAGTACGAACATCTAATACAGCGGTTGAGTTGAAGTGACTACCCGCTAGTTTCACAGCAGCGGCGCAGATTAAGTGTGATAAATGTGAAAAACACGCAAAAAACTATGCTCGGACATTCGGTGGTGGAAGCAAAAAATAAATAATGAAGCCTTGTACACTTTACTGCACCTTTTTCAAAATAAAATAACCGGCAGCATTTTATCCATACTGCAAGCATTTAAATATATGACATTTCAACTTAAAGGTTTATGTAGGTAGGTATTTTGGCACGGAAACAGATTGGGCAGTTTTAAATAAGTAGGTAATGACTTTTATGTGTCGAGTTAAATATATAATGAGCTGCATCAGCAAGTGACTGTACATGAATGAGGCGGCTCGACGGATACCGATCGATACCGACTAAGTGAGGACCACGGCAACTTTCCGACGGCTGAAGTTGCGGCCACCAACTGCCACCAAATTAAACTACCTAATGTAATTGAAACTGACGTTACCGCGGAAATCACTCTTCACTTCACTACTATGCTTTTACCCAGACACAGCCCCAGTCTTAGGTCACTCAGAACTTTTAGTTTTGTTTGTTAGGGCAAATATCTTTGTACGCCTGTAATATTTTCTAATCATTTTCTCGTGTAGGTACTCATAGCTGTTTTGATTTGAATTAAAATTAAAGTCGCTTTTCGTGTCTGCCTGTGTGACCGCATTGTTCTTCGGAACTACGCAAAGAATTTGAATTCTGAGAATTTATTCCGAAAGGTTTATGTGAATAATACAAAAATATTTAACTTACATTATAATACAAAAAATCTCGATGTTTTGTGAAGTCGTAAAAACCTTGCGAAGGAGAGGCGGGTTGCTAGTTAATAATAAATAAACTGTACAGTTTCGTTAAGTTGTGTTCTGTTCCTGCCAAGAGTTCAGTGTTACGTGAAAAATGGCTTGAATATAATAGTCCTCTTAACCCCTCTGTGAGCTACTTAAATAAATTGTGACTGTGTCGTGCAACATTGTTGAAATTAAGTTATGTGAGCACAGAGTTAGTATATCCACGATGTTTGTGTGTGTCGGGCTCATACAATTAGACTAACATCATTATGGTGCGAAGTCACGGAAACCGCATAATATTGTGTGAGGGGGACAAAGTGGATCGTGATTCTTCGTGAACGCTCGCTTTTGTCAACGTAGACATAGATTAATGCGACTCCAGATGAACTTCTCTAACAAAATGTGAACCGAACTATCATTTTTACAGCGAAAAATGTATTCTTTAAACCGGATAGGCAATAAATTATGCGAACAGTGTCACAACAAAGGTATTGTTTTAAAACTGGTGTAGCTGTATGCTTTAATGTTGTGTAAAAGCGAGCTGAAACTTCCAGCATTTTCCGTAAATATTACACCATTGGAAGTAGGTTATCGCGATAAACTATTTTTTATTGTCATTTGACCTAAAAAACGTTCACCGCAATCAGTGTAAAACAAAAATAAAGTATAGGTAATTAAGTTTCCATGAATATCGTAGTAAACTGAAGCTAGCTACTTACATACAGGGGGAGGCGTAATTGTTAGGTGTAGCGGAGCCATTCCACTAACGAGTTAAATGAGTTAGCAATTTGCCGACGTATCTGCTTAATTGACTCCGATCATTAGTGCATCGCATGTATTTTTCAGATTTATTTGACGTATAATGTAGTCGCGCTGGTACGACATGATGTGGAAGCCACAAGTTTCGTGCAGGTTGGGGTAGAACATGGTGCACGTAGGTATATTCTCTTTTTTCAAGCCATTAGCTTTAATGTAGATATAAATTATAACAAAGTACCAAGAAAATGTGCGAACATTTTCCGATATTTCATTTCAGGAAGCGATAAACTGCTAAGTTTACCTATGAAATATTACCGTAAGAGTACTCGGAATGATTTTGTAGAGCGGTCTATATTTTACACGTGCAGCCTGTGGGTAGATTACACTCAAAAATCGTACAGCGCCCTTCGAGTGCAATATAATAATGCGTTCCGGGTATTGATGGGGCTGTTCCGCTTCTGTAGCGCATCAGGGATGTTTGCTGATGCCCGTGTCGATTGTTTCTACACTACCATGCGGAAAAGATGCGCTTCCCTGGTGCGCCAGGTGCGGGCCAGCCCCAACATTATACTGCATTGTGTTGCGAGCAGACTGGACTGTTTGTGTGTGAATCGCTGCTGCAAGCTGTTTACATCGGTTTTGAGCTTGTAGCAGGGATTCTCATACCTTTAAGGCAGTGTTAGGTTAAAAGTGTAGGTTAAGTGCATTAACATAGTTGATAAGAAAGATTGTTACTAACTTTTTGAGTCCTGTTACTTGTTAATTAAATATAAATAAATAATAAAATATATGCTAGAGCTCGGTACACTCAGATTGTACTGAATGTTTTATGTGGGCAGTGATATTGGGTAAAGAAAGCGGTTAAAAAGTAAATTGAAATTTAACTATTGGGTAATGCACTTTCATGATAACGTTAACGTGTGTTGTTTACGTGGTTTATTTTTTAATTTTTCTGATTACGTACGGTACCTACTGCTGTCTTTTTGCATGCAAGTGTTTCTGTGACAAATAAACTTATTTTTCTTTTTATTCTTTCATAACTGAATATCAGGTTGGCGTTTATTTGATTACATACAATGATTGTATGATAACTAGTATTACAACAGTCCTCTTGATTCAATATTTTCTTTGGAATAAGCGTACGCTTTGCGCTAAGTTTTGCCTGTCGCATGACGTCAACACTGAAATGTTTCGTTTCTTTGCTGAAAATATATTTCCATCTACGAGGGAGACTCCAACAGCAAATAAGTAATATTTAAAAAGCCTAGAAACAAAGATCTTGAATTTTGAATACAAAGATTTCACATAAATATTTGTGAAGAGAATACTCGCCTTCATGAATAAAACATGGAGCGCAGATTAAAAGCGATAAAACTAGCGCCTGAAAAAGGTACGTATACTATTTGAAAATTAACTTTGGCGAGCGATTCCAGAACGCTTTGGACATTGCATGAAATTGGATGGTTTAATTCTCGTTTGAAATGGTCATGTTTCGATCGCGTCTGCTTCCTATTGCAGAATAATCCTGCCTAACGAACTTATTACTTCAATAAAAGGCTATTAGGCTGAGCAGGCTGATTTCACGCTAGTTTCCTGAAAATTTTCGAACGGGACTCCCAATTGCTCGAGCCTCCGATGAATTTCCGGCGGCCGGCTCCATATTTCCGGGAAATGACGAAGCGTTCATATGTGCCGTATATCGAGGTGGGGCCTGATCGGGACCTGCCTATATTAATGGGGACCTTCGCCATCCGTTCAGCATAGTAAATGATGACGATGAATATTTCTTGTAACCAACACTGTCATCAATAATGATGATGTTCTGACGACTTGCGTAGACTTGTGCTTTAGTTTTATGATGACAATCAATCATAGTGAAATTATTCATATTAGTGTAGATTCCGCATTCTTCAAGGTCGAACTGTATAGTTGGTTAGGTCGGTTAGTTGGTTTTCGAATTATGAATATTCAAAATGATGGGCGAATTTTGGTAACGACAGAAATTCAAAGAAGTGACTTTGTTTTCAGATGGAAGATTTATTATTTACGAACGCACAACGGTTTCTTTGCTAAAATAAAAGTTCTAAATATGTACTGTTGTTGCTTTATGGTAGATGTTTGACCTGTCTTGTAAATCACTTACAACCTTTATCTCAGAAATAAGAGTGTTCGCTATAATTTTATGAACTTGTTTAAAAGTATTTTACGATAGCAATATCTGTAACTTATTTGTTTTGAAAACTTGCGCGAGCTCGGTGCTGTAAACATGTCAACACGCCACTTTTTATTCCACCAATAAAACAAGTAGCTACCTACCTATCATCTATTTTCGTGTGAAAGCCGCCCGACATTTAGATTATAAACATGTTACACAACGGATTTATTTAATAATATATTGCGTTTATGAAGTATCAAGCTTAGTGTATAAATAACTACTGCATTCATTCCTCTAGATTCAACAATGTTTATTTCTTTAAACAGTCGCGGGGGCTGTAATAAAATGTCTTTTGAAGTACTTAAGAGCGGTTTGCGTCTATTTCAATCACGATTTACAGTCATGTAGTACCTACTCACATGTCTTCCACAATTCGTGTCATAAACATTACCGCTCGGCGCCGGCGCTATCATTTCTCACAGTTTCAGAACTACATAAAACTACCTTGTATAAACTTAAGAGATAACATGAGTATGACACTATTACGCAGCACCGACCGGCTTCCTTTAACTTCGTCTTCAAGTAATTGCATTTATTTTGTGTGTTTAGTATCTACACGAGGGGAATGTTTGCGTTCATTCAATTTGCAGCGCGAAGCCCCTGAGGGCGGGTAATCCCTGGCTTAGGCCTGTTGCGTCCTGCTTTTGATACTCCTCCTCGCATGACGCCGGCTCTCATCGAATTGTTTTTACTAATGTATGTGGCTTTGTCTGGTCCGCAGCTCATCGTTCGTCGGATTAGTGACTTCATGTGGCTAGCTGCTTTGAACTCAGGCTTTGTCTCCAACTGTCGTGACGGTACCGATTGTTTAAAACCGCTCAAGGAATAACTTAGGAAACATATTACCTACCTACCTTGCTACCAGTAACATTATTTTTTGTTCAAGACTAGCTAGAAACCTTTCAAAAAAAGTTGCATGCAAATCAATATTTCATACACACCGCGACAACTATGGCTGCATTCAAAAATGTACGATACATTTTCATAATAAGTGCGTGTAACTCCTCAGTTGAGCCCCCTGCGACCCAGAAAACGGGAGTTGCACTTTAATATAGCACAGTATGACGGTACTGAAGCGAATGTCGGATTCTCTATTCTTGGCCTTGTCTGTCAAGATTTATGTGTTGTGCCCCTTTAGGTTTTTGCAATATCCCGTGGTAGGTACACACCGCCGATTTGTTTTCTTTTCGGCTCAGATTTTACGACTGTATTTTTATTTCAAATGAGAGTGTTGAATTGGAGTTGATGAAAGATGTTCTTTATAGACTGATCTTTGGGAACGGTCTGTTATTATGAGATGTTTTTGTTGCTCGTAATTTTGTTCAGATTACGTTGCTTTTGTTAACTCTCGACATCTTTCATTGGCATCTGGCTTTGAAAAAGGTGTTAATAAACGCGACTTTTATATTCGTATTTATCGTGGGAAAATAGCAGCGTGCAATAAAATATAACCCAGTAAACTAAAAGTATCTGTGTGTATCTGAGTATCTGTGTCAAGTTCATTTACAGGGAAAGCTGTCTGCAGGGTATTTCCAATAACTTATAAACAGCGACGGGAATTACTCATTTGTAGTGAGGTAGGTCACGGTTACTCTGAAACGGGCTGCATTCAGCTGACCCGACATACGTATGGAGATGGATTTTATTACAATATTCTAGGAACTGTTTACCTGCTCTTTCAAAGGAATATTCCGCAGTTAGTGGTGTTTTGGTGAAAGAAATGAATATTGGTAGGCAGTTGATCGATATGATATTAATACTTTATCAGAGAATATCCATGATTGACCTTGACTTCAATCATTGTGTATTTGTTTATCATCAATATGAGTCTTGTCTCATTGTCTTGTAATGACAGCCATAACCTGGCGAGCTGTATAATCGTTCAATAAAAGGATAAACTCCTCTTTATCGGGCCATTATTGATGGTGACTGTTTACTCATGGGATTGATGTTGTCATTTTTCAAACATGTTGTGGGTGCGTCATGGTATCCGAATGAGATGAATGATATGAAATTATCGTGAGTGATTTCAAATAACCAGTATTTTATATCGCTCACGATCACATTCTCTTTATTTTTGTTAGGCCCAATTTCGATAAAACAATAATGGAAACATTTTTGTACCTACAGAAGATAGGTATTTAGTTTATTCAGAAAAAATAATTATTAGTTGATTGTAGAAAAAGCAAGCCTTTGGGGCAGTTTTCTTTTCAAGCCATGTGCCATATATTTAAACGTAGGTAGGACATAATATATTCATAAGTAACACGTTAATACTTTTTTGGTAAGAGTATTTCTTAAAATAGATACTCAACAGAAAGCACCTAATTTCGAAGAGGGCCGAAAGACGAGTTTATCTCAGATGGGGTAATTTCTCTTGGAGCCGTTTGTTCCAGAATTAAGTGGTTCTGAACGTGGTCGGGTCTTGTCTTATCCCGGATGTGTTGCTCGATACTATCTCTTGTGTTCACGTACATAAGGAAGTGTATGTAAATCTATATCAAAGTTATTTGTAGAAAGTGTTTTCGGACTGCTGGAAGCTGCTTTAGTTTATAATTATGTATCTACCGTAGGTACGCTAGAGCTTTGTAATTAATGCATTTGAGTAAATAAATATGTAAATATATCTATGATCGAAAACTCTCTTAAGTAAGAATGGTGTCGAAGATGTACCTGTAAAGGCCATACAACTCACCGCCACGCTACGGATAGTCCAGGGATTGACCAGGCATCATTACCGTGATAAGAGATTGGAAGACGATCGCTATTATAATTATCTTTCGGTGAATAATAGGTTTAACCTATAATTTTAGAATTCTAAACATTTATCAAGTTGCCCATTCATTGAAAAATAACGTATTTCCGCAAGCTATAAATGCTGCCGGTCTCGTTAATAGATACCTGCCCCCGGAAACGGCGGACATTACCCAGATTAATGTCTTTCCTGATAAGTGTTTAGCACTCGCTTAAAATGACAAAACATTGCGTGCTTTCTAGAATTTAACCGCCCTTTATTCCAAGAGTAAACTTGATATACAGCTATTCGTGGTGAATTTACCCCATTGCCGAAGTTCGTTAGGTATAATTGGCATCCGTCAAAAAGCAAACCGGAAGTCGTTGGCAGTTCCACAAAGGTCGACACTTGGCATTGAAACGCAAATAAGAGAGATATTGAACCAAACTAGAGCCAAATGTGGCCATAAATTTTTGAACGAGCGTCACTGCTCTATATTTAAACAGTTTGTAAACTTTGTCGGCGTGCGAATTGAAGCTTCGGTTGGAAAAATGGCCATCTAGAAATATTCCTACAAAAATAAATAAATTAGGTTTTTTTTTCAAAAAAAAAAAATGCCATGGGTTCCGAGTTCTCATCGAGTATTTCGGGACATCGCCCAGTGGTTGGTCGACTCTTCACGTGAACAGAGGGCTGTCCAATTTCTAGGTCAAAGAATCAGCATCGCCATCCAACGTGGCAATGCTGCCAGCCTTTTGGGCACTTTTCCCACTGACAGCGATGCGGAAGAATTTTTTGACACCCTATGAGCTCTTCCTTTATATTTAATTTTTTCCCTTTGTACATAATGTTAGAATTAGATTGTATATTTTATTTAAAGCTGTAAAATAAATAAATAATACTTTATTTCACACAAAGTCCATAATTTTGTTAGTATTACTAGGTACTACCTACTATTTGTTTTTTTGTTTTGTTTTTGTTAATAATAGGTACTCTCCACATACAGTTTGGAACAGCCGTAAAATGAAAGTTGACTGTATACCTATCTACCTATATCTACTTATAAGGTATGTAGGTATACATTCACTTGCTGGATTCCTAAGTACACGAGGACGAACAAAGACCTTTCTTGAAAATATATGAGACAACTTGGAATGACATTTTAAATGAAACACTCGGTGGAATTGACAGGCCAAGGGAAAAGCGTCAATTTAATTTTGTGGAATTTTGATGAAAGCACATTTTGATACAATTTTACGGGAACGGTTAAATAAAAAACTTTTTAACAATAACATGGAATTTTGAATTTTCGGTGTACTTTATCGCGTTACATATCAGTGAATACATGTGTTCTCTTGTTATAATTAAATTTAATGTGCTGTTTCTGGACAACGCAATAATACAGGGCGTCCCACGGATATGCCACATGGAGGGAAAGTACCTTGAATATTGTAGATGGAACATTTTACTAAAAGAAGACATTATTTGAATTTAAAAAACAATTTAAACTGCATTCATAGATATTTAAATAATTACATGGTTGAACCGGGAATCGAACCCGTTACATGAGAAAAATAATCATCCTGTAGCTTTATCATACCGATCGAAAGGCTTCATCATAAGGATTATTTTTTGCTAAATAACTTAGTGTCGCAAATAAAAGGAAGACCATGAATTTTAACTGTATATGTTACACATAAGTAGGTACATACATAAATATCCCTTACACGTACAGTACATCAATTGCCTTCTTTCCGTGGGGGTAGGCAGAAACTACAGAAAACCTGCTACAATCATATTTAAATATTATTTTACTCCCTAACAATATTTAACTAAATTTTTTTGGTTATTAGGTACCATTGCTGTCTCGACTGTGTTTAAAAGCTTCTCAAACATGTCAAAAAAGCAAAAATCAAAATCTAACCCAACCGTCTAGGCCGAGACAAAGCTGTGATTATCAGCCATTCTATGAATATTCGTACTTATAAAATACAGCGGAATCACAATTTCCCACAAAAGATAGCCGGGCAAGCATAAAAGATCTTATTTGGGCGTGGAGCCCCTGGCCATAATCCACAGGGTGCCGGATCTAGGCCGCACTCAAGGGCCGCATTATCACGGTATTATGCTGATGCGTGTCTGAATTCTCAACGGGCCCGTGACGTCACATTTATGCCAGATTTATGTCAATAATCGTACTTCAGAAGCGGGTTTTATTAAAGCTACGTCTGTGTTTTGTCCTGTCAATACAGGCCACCTATTTGTCATTTCGGCATAAAAGCCTCGTTTATTAATTGTTAGTAACGCTAGTAATCCTTACGTTTGAACCATTAGCTATAAAGGACAGGCAAAATAGTGCCGTCATAAAAAAAAATTGGATTCCTAATGCCCAGGGGTATCCGAAAATTTATTTTATTCTGTTTTTAGTATTTGTTGTTATAGAGGCAACAGAAATACATAATTTGTGAAAATTTCAACTGTCTAACTATCACGGTTCATGAAATACAGCCTGGTGACAGACGGATAGACAGACAGACAGACGGATGGACAGCACAGTCTTAGTAATAGGGTCCCGGTTTACCCTTTGGGTACGGAACTCTAAAAATGAGTAAAGTATTCTGCCTCCGAAAGTATGAGTGACTTTGATGTTTGTTTTTCTTATCTTTAGTGTTATGCATTAAGTTTTCTGCGAGAATTGTTTTATGTGAGGGTATAACTTAATTTTATCATGATGGGTTTTCAAGTAGATGTTAAATTAAAACTAAAAGGTAGGTAAGGTAAAATCTTCAATGTTTGCTATAACTTTTAACGATAGTTGTAACATTGAAACTGAAAAGATGTCTGACATTCAGTGCCCTTTATAATTTTATTAAAATATTTCAGCGCGCTCAATGGACCTGCAGAATGTCTTTCTTGTCGAAAGGGCGTCGCGTGGACTTTGAACCCCTTCCAAGTTCATTTAACCTGTATGTCAGAAACAGTGTCTTGCTCATCTTTTAAGTCTTAACTACTAAGTATCTTTTGTGTTTTTTGGTTCGAGGGATAGGATCACTTTCAGTGCTTCAAAAGAGCGAAAGTTACGTCTCGGGGGCGTCTCTATCAGAAAGTCACGCGTCGTTGGCTTCGTCGCACTTTTGTTCAGTGACTCGCTTGACACTTAGGGAAACGAACACTGAGGTCGCGGCCCATCTACTTTATACGACAACGGTATTTTTGTTTTGATCGTTTATGGCTCGACGAACAAAATTAATTAAAGATGAAATTGAAATGCAATGTCTGAGAAAGTTTTGGTGGGCGTGAAAAGTAATTTAACCAATTTTCATTTAAAACGCGCTCGGTAGTAACTGAAGCGTGCGAAAAATTGCTAGGAGCATGGAAACATTCTCACAAGCTTTCGAGTCATCCCCGAGAAAAAAATAGAATCCAAGTAAGAATGGGTCAGGAGAATGATGTTAAACGCGACATAAAAGTTTTCTCGGTCAAGTTAGCTGTTCCAAGTTAAAAGTGCTGTAAGCAGGGCCGTTATCTAATAAAGCTTTCACAACTTCCTTTTTACGATTCATCTGGGACGACACAGTTATGTACTGTAATCGTTACAGCCTCTCTGCTACTATAAAACGTAATAAACGTCTCACGGGAGCTCTCGATTTTAAGGTAGGTATATTTCGTAGGTATGCATTCTTATTGGTTTGCCTTCAAAGTTAATGATGGAAGACAATAGTTAGTTAAATGTCAATACAGATTACAAACTCAAAACTCAAACTCAAAGCATTTATTTCAATTAAACCATTCACAGGCACTTTTGAATTGTCAAGGAGTCGGTCAGTCAGAAATATGAAGCTAGTTGCCCATTCCAAAGCGTAGTAGGTACCTATGGAGAAGAACGGGCAAGAAACTCCATGGACACTCTTTTAAATCAAAATATTGTTACAATATGCCCAACATTTACCCAACTATTATCTCTTAATGAGAACAACGGCAGACAAAGTTGGAGGTACGAAATACCGACCAAATTGACTAGCTACATTTACAAAACCAGAAATATGAACGGCATGTGATTGCAGGAATTTAGTAGAACTTTCACACAATTACAACGGCTGAGCAATTTCTAAAATTGCTGAAACTTTGTCTATGAAATGTGCTGTCATCATCTGCCTAGCCTTTTCCCAACCATCTTGGGGTCGGCTTCCAGCCTAACCGGATGCAGCTGAATACCAGTATTTGAAAAGTACTGTATGTGTTATTATTTAGTTTCATAAAGGTGGTAAAGCACACATTTAAGCCATGAAGTTGGTATTTCCATTTTAACAACATTGTGTATTGTGCTTTGAAAGCATTATTGCTACCACAACTACTTGTATTTTCAAATAAAATCTTGCTGTAGAAGAACATTGTTTAAGTAAAGGAATTTTTCTTCATTTCTCTGCAATAAGTTCCGGAACAGAATGTAATTTATTTATTAATCAACTACAATTAAAAATCATTGTCATTTTTTTAATGTCATTTAAAAAAAAAAAAAAATTTCGTTTTTCTTACACATAAATTATATTTTTAAATATTAGAATAAAAAAATCTAAAAACATTTAAACATATTATTTTTTTTTTTAATTTTAATTTAATTAAAAATGTATTATTAATGTATACAAATTCGCAATGATTGAATTGTAAATGTTCTGTGAATATTTTGTGGCGGATGTGGTCAAACAAAGAAAAGAGCTTTTCTTTTCATGTAGAGAATGTAGACCATCTGTAAGTACAACTTGTTTTTAAGAGAACAATTACGATTTTTTTTCTCCTAAATGTTCCATTTATCAAAGGCGCCAAGTAGGTACCTGTCATGTTGTACTTCAACTTCAAGACCCTTTGAATATTCCGTCTGGCGAGGAATTGTTTTCCTTTTTTAACTTATTTGTGTAATATTACAACGTTGATTCACAAAGCTTTGGTGGAATTTTGTCAAGTAATCTTTCAGAGTCACTTTATACTTGTATCAGGCGTCGTGTTGGTGGTTCTATAATGATGAGATGCGACGTTTTAAAAGTGGACTTATCAGTTGGGTTTTGATTAAAGTGCTGTCATTGTGGGGAATAATATTGAAGTAAACCCATAAATTGGTCGTGAGTTCGTGAACTTATAATAAAGTGCTTGGAACACTGCTGCGGCTGGAACAACAAGGTCGATTTTGATAGATATTTTGATAGATATTTTGATAGATATTTTGTTCGATTTGACTGCCTCGTTAGTCTAGTGGTCACAAGCTGCAATCAAGCTGTCTGCCCTGCTGAGCATGAGGTCCTAGGTTCGATTCCCAAGTCGGGCAAAGTTTAATTGGGTTTTTCTATCTGGAATTTCTCAGTATCAGCCTGGAGACTGGATTTGTGCCCGGTTGATGGCAATTGGTTCGCCCCCCATTACATGGGACTTAAACATAGCTGACGAAATGTGGGTGGTATAG
Organism: Lithophane leautieri; assembly: GCA_949152455.1. Lineage (NCBI taxonomy): Eukaryota > Metazoa > Arthropoda > Insecta > Lepidoptera > Noctuidae > Lithophane > Lithophane leautieri. The sequence goes on from OX424459.1 coordinate 11,728,483, forward strand.
AGGTACACCTCTGCCTTCCACTTCGGGGCATACAGTCGTAATGTTATGTTATAATAATTATAAGAAACCAGATTTATAAAGGTCTGTTTATCGATGCGAAAGGAATTTTTAATGAATACCTACAATGTCTTAATTTTATAAGCGAAGGAATTTGAATTAATAGTCCGAGAATAAAAAGGAAATTGACTAAAAGAAAATTGCGGTTTCTTTTATCTACCGTAAAAAAGAGGTAACGGTTGCATAAATGTGCGTACCGTATGTACTTATGTATGATCAATGATGTTTGAGTTTTTTCTTTTAGGTAAACGTGTACCTTTTGTATTGTGCGCTGTATCTAATATTGTAATAGGTAGATGTTTACATGTGTATTGGCATTGTAAGATCGTTTCGTTTTGTATGAAATTGGACGATGGTTTATTAGTGAGCTAATGTTAAATCTGTACTGATGTCTTTGCCATGTGATAATAAAACCAATTCGCAATAAAACATCAGTTAACATTCGCCTGTTGTTGACTTCTAAGCCAGTTATTGCTTTAACTTGCCTTAGAACACAACTGGCAAAATTATCTCTGAGCATGAACACAATAAATAATGTATGTTTCTGTAGTTCGCCCCCTTTCACAATTCAGGTGAAGGACGAGGACAAAGAACTTTCATTAAAAAGCTTGACGTGATAAGAAATTAACGACGCTATTAATATTTGATATCAGTAACCGACTATCCGTCATGAATAAAGGAGTAAAAGTTACATTTTGCGGGATGACTTTACGACTGTTGCGTGTTAGTTTAGGTTAACTGTAAAAGTTGGTGGGTACCTGTGTAATTGTTGCAGTAGGTACCCGTAAATTTGTCGGAATTTACGATCTTTGTGCCTACTTACAGCTCAGAAAGCGATAAACGTGAACTGAAAATGTATGTACTGTGTAGCAGAACATCTCTAAAAATGTAACGTTCAGTAGGTTACTGTAATAAACACGAGCGGGTACTGAAAGTGGAAAATATTATCTTTGAAATTGCTTTAGGTGAGGGTTCATTGAATCAGAAAGTTCCTGTCCTCATGCAAGAATAGTGGCTACAAATGTTCGGTTTATAAATGAGATATTTTATCATCCACTGCAAAAATCTTTAAAAATAGAAAACGTTGGTTCTAAATTGTAAAAAATACCTATATCTATATATACTTTTTTAATCTTTATAAAATCAGTGGTTCTTTTTTGCAAAGCTACAATATTTGAGAGGTAAGTTCAGTTAACATATTCGAAACTCTTTAGTTTTAATTTACACTAAAGATTTGTATTTTAATAAATGAATAAAATCAAAAACTACTGGACTGATTTTAAAATTTCTTTCACCTGTAGAACACTATATTATCACTCAGTAACATAGGCTATAATTTATAAAGATATCGCGCGGGTGAAGCCGCTGTAGGAAGCTAGTGCTTAATAAATCCCGTTCACTCTCGATTGTTTTAAATCTGACATGAAAAAATAGTACAATCTCACAAATTGAGATAATTCCTTTATTCATTTTCTCACATGGAGGTTGGAATTGCCTCCGTTATCGCACTCCTATCTAAAAGGGCATACTAATATTAGGTCTTTACCTATGAAATTGCCGTTCTGCAGTACTGGCCATTTCAAATCAAAATAATTTTTGTTTGGCTAAGAATTCTAATTTCAAATTAATTTTATTTTAAAAACATGGATTTTTTTTTCCAAAAGTAGTCATTTCTTTATTGATTAGTGTTACATTTTCATCGCATTTCAACCTTTTTCGTCATCATGGATACGTTAAAAATTCGAGTAATTATGGAATATGAGTACCGTCGTGGCAGCAACGCGGCACAAGCGGCACGCAACATCAACGACGTTTACGGAGCTAACACTACAAACCAACGCACCACCTGTTATTGGTTTGCTCGCTTCCGTTCTGGAAATTTCGACCTGAAAAATGAACCTCGCGGTCGTCCGAAGACTTTGGTCGACAATGACGAATTAAAGGCGATTGTGGAAGCTGATGATACACAATCTACCGCTGAATTAGCAGCAGCTTTCGACGTTAGCGTCAAAACAATATTGGTCCATTTGCGTCAAATTGGCAAGGTAAAAAAGCTTGACAAATGGGTGCCCCACGAACTCAATGATCGCCAGCGCGAAGTACGCGTCGAGACGTGCCTTGCACTGCTCAACAGACACACAAATGAAGGAATTTTGAACCGCATTGTTACCTGCGATGAAAAATGGATTCTGTTTGACAACCGCAAGCGCTCAGCAAGTTGGTTGGATCCTGGTTCAGCACCTAAACAATGCCCTAAACGAAAACTTACCCCTAGAAAACTGATGGTCACTGTTTGGTGGTCTAGCGCCGGTGTGATTCATCACAGCTTCTTACCAAACGGGGTGAGCATTACTGCAGATGTGTACTGTGAAGAACTGAACACAATGATGGAGAAGCTGGCGCATCTCCAACCAGCATTGGTCAATCGCTCGTCTCCGCTGCTCCTGCACGACAACGCGCGACCTCATACTGCACAGCAGACGGTCTCCAAGTTGCAAGAACTGGGGTTGGAAGCTCTCCGTCATCCGCCCTACTCACCAGACCTTGCGCCTACAGACTACTACTTTTTCCAGAATTTGGATAACTTCTTGGCGGGAAAAAAATTCAATACCCGAGAGGCAGTACAAAATGCCTTTGAAGAATTTGTTGCCTCCCGTCCAGCTGATTTCTTTAAGAAGGGCATCAATAAACTGCCACTGCGATGGCAAAGATGCATTGATTGCATGGGTGATTACTTCGATGAATACAAATAAAAAATTCATGAAAAAAATTCGTTTAAATTTTTTCATACAAAACGGCAATTTCATAGGTAAAGACCTATTATTATGGCATCATACGTCAGTGACGGGACGGAATAAAAAGTCGCTTAGCTGCCATTCGTTCAATGCCGTAGTCTGTACACAGATGCGTTTAATAACAAGTATATAAACCAAAAACAAGTATACATATGAACCAAAAACAAGTATATGAACCAAAAACGAGCGGTGTTTGTCAAAACACATCGTAAATATTTACTTTAATACTCGTTAAGTATGTACTCCCGTCAACGCTTATAGCTGCATCAGTTTCAGTTTATTTTTATCTAAACGGGACACGGTTTCGTATATTCGAGTGAGCGCTCCGGATATTTGAATATCCGTTTTTAGGTTGAGTTCGTTACGTTAACCTGTTTGAATTTTTATTATTCTTCTTCTTAATTATTGAAGAAAGGTAACTCTCGGTTATTAAGGAAAGGAGCCTCTTCAAAAAAAAAAAGGTTTTTGAAGCCATTCTCACTTTCCTGTCGTCACCATTTTCAATTTCCTTATGTTATGCTATGTAACTTTTTTAATCGTGCAAATAATTCGTAAAAATAACTGCTCGATTCGCCTTCCTAACTATAATAATATTATAAATGCGAAAGCGAGTTTGTTTGTTTGTTACGCTTTCATCTTGGATCGCAAAAGAAGTCAACAGCTAACGTAACTGTGCCCTTGATAGTTCAAAAGCTATTCCCCTAATTATGTCGATGGATCCGAAAATAACAATGATAGCTGTGATTGTGAACCATTTCGGTAAACAAAAGCTGGGCACAGCATTAGGACTACTATCCATTAGCTTAGTAGTATGGGAGTGGCCGGCGAAGGTCACAGTCGACACCTGTTATTTATTAGATTTGTGTCGATCCCGGATAATCTCGTTACAGCTGACCCTCTGCGCGCCCTTGGCAAACCCAACGAACGAGCGACATTTTTTGGTTAGTGAAAAATGTTCACTTGACGGCCCCGTTACAATTTTGATGGCGCTCCTATCCCAACGGTAAGTAATTACATGGGCGTTCATCTGTAACGTTTCAGGGGCTCTGATATTATCTCATTCCAGTAACGTTTCATAACTTAGAGTTGGAGGGGGATGAAATATTTCCAGTATTGTATGGAATAACGTCAAAGATCTGGCGGAAAACTCAAAAAATATTATGAAAACTATTGATTTCAGAAACAATATCACTACCTAACTATATTAATCTGAAATCAGCGAGTCTGAAACGAACTGGCACTTAAAGCAAATTATTAACGAATTTAACGGTTATGATAAGGGTAGATTGAATTACAAATACAATAGCATTCATGATTGATGACTTTCGTGATATCAATTTGAACTGAATACAATGTCCGCGGTTTGGGTTAAGAGATGATATTGGAATCGTTCATGTGGAATGCTAAAGCCATTATTCAATGGGAAATACAACTGTATGTTTTGTAATCCGCGGCGTTTTCGGTGTAGGAAGGTAGGTAATGCGGTCGGTGGATTTCACCCTCGTCTTAAAAACCACCAGAACAATTTAAACAAACGAGGTGTTGAGCTATTTGTTTGGACTAAAGGTGTCAAACAAGATGGAGTGCGGTTAGCTGAGTTCTGGAGAGTTTCAGACATGGTAAACCTCTCATAAAACAATTTGTTACCAATCAATATTATGAATGCAATAAAAATAATAATAAAATAATAATATAAATAATAATAATATTATTATACAGACACAATCATAGCAATGGAACCAACGGATTTATATAAATATTTAGGGTATAAGCAACTCAAAGGACTAGATCATTCAGCAATTAAATACACATTAAACTCAGAATACAAAAGAAGAGTGGTCGCAGTATGTAAAACCCAACTCTCCGGAAAACATTTAATTAAAGCGTTGAACACATACGCAATCCCGATACTAACATACTCATTTGGAGTGATCAAATGGTCCAAAACTGACATACAACAAATAGAGAGAACAACACGCACCACACTCACTAAACACAATAACCTACACCCTAAATCTGCAATAGAAAGACTGACCATCAAACGGCAATACGGAGGGAGAGGCCTTATAGATGTCCATCATCTTTGGCAGAAACAGATAGCCAAACTAAGAACATTCTTCCATTATAAATCACACACAAGCAACATTCATAAAGCCGTAGTTATAAACGACATCAGCTACACCCCACTTAACCTACACGAACAGATAGATACACAACACACTAGTAATGAAGATCCACATAAGCAAAAGATAGAAGACTGGAAAAAGAAAGTATTGCATGGACGGCATCCCCATGACCTAGAACAATCTCATGTAGATACAATAGCATCAAATAAATGGCTTAAAATTGGTAACTTATTTCCGGAAACCGAGGGTTTTATTATTGCAATACAGGATCAAATCATAAATACTAAAAACTACAGGAAATTCATTATAAAAGACCCCACAATAACAAACGATAAATGTCGCAAATGTCACAGCCAACCAGAGACCATACAACACATAACAGGGGCATGCACAACACTCACGCAAACAGACTATACACACAGACACAATCAGGTAGCAAACGTCATCCATCAAAAACTAGCACTGAAATATAAACTCATACAATACACAAACACTCCCTATTATAAGTACATACCACAAACAGTTTTAGAAAATACCACACACAAACTCTACTACGATCGTGCCATACTAACCGACAGAACCGTTCACTATAATAGACCAGATATAACCCTTCAAGATAAAGTTAATAAAGTCACATACCTCATAGATATTGCAGTCCCCAATACACATAATTTACAAAAAACAATAGGAGAGAAAATTAGTAAATATGCTGAATTGAAAGAAGAAGTGACCAGAATTTGGAGACAGGAAAAAGTCTATGTAGTACCCATTGTTGTCTCCACGACGGGTGTTATACCCAATCACCTCCACCACAGCCTTAAACTAATAGACCTAAAAGACTCAATTTACATAACACTGCAAAAAGCCGCCATTTTAAACACCTGCAGAATAGTTAGAAAGTTCATGCAAATTGAGGAAAATGAAATCAATACAAACACTTCCTAAAAAAAAAACCACCTACACACACACACACGCTACTTTGACTTGGCCTGGCCCGTTAATTTAGCTTAAACTAGCCAAAGAGCTAAGAAACAAACATTGTTTACCAAAAATAATATTATTAGGCAATTCTATGGAACACAGTAACCTCGTCCAATTTACTTACCTACTGTTGATCGGATGTTTTGACAAAACACTCACAAAATGAGGTTTTAGTGGCATATAAATAATTTATAAGCCGTAAAAGTGACCATAGAAAAGATAGAATAAAAAAAAATGTGATTTATATAGTTTTTTATCTAGTTGTGTGCCGGGGGGGCCAACTGAAGACTTTGATATGCTTCATCGGTGGCATGATCTTTTTTTTAGTGCACTAGTTTTACAAAAATCTGAATCCGTAAACTACGGTCAAGTCAGAGCACTAAAGCGAATGTCAAAGAAAATGACACGCTTTACTATACGGCAAGCTACTAAACTGATCGGTGTTCCCGTAAGCTGAAGGGCAGAGGGACAGGGGTGGCCATTGTTTGCATCTTTTGTTTGTTGCCATGTTGGATCCGGTAATAACGTTCAAGCATTAAAATTCGGGTCAGGTTGTTGACACAAATTTATGAGGGCTGTTAGAAAGGGTAGCCTTGATTCTCCGCATTATCATTACGGAATTATGAACATAATGCGTTTATCGGATTAAAATACCTACTGTATTGAGTACGGATAACTCTTCCTTTACGTAGATTACGACGGATTGCTTACAAAATTCAATCTGGACGTGACTCTGGAGAAAAGTAGTACCTACTCAACTTGCATAATTATATATTATTTGAATAAATCTGGGCGTATAAAGATAGATTCATTATTCAGGAATAATTGGCGTCCCCGTCACCAGGGACAGGGACAATGGGAGGGTCCAGACCCGAGTGAAATGTAGCAATGGACATAAATCCACTTTTTGCCTCTGCTTGATTCAATCCCCTACCTTATACGAACTATTTCTTAACATTTAACTGTGTATATATCCATTCAGGCGAATATATATGGTGGCCCCTTATATACACAATAGAGATATCGGAGAGATTTATAGGTCACGCAAGCCTTGATTAAAACCCTGAATGGTTGTATACGACCGTGGATTTAATCCCACCACCTTCCATTTGTATATTTTACGTTATTAAATTTATTTATATCTGAAATTATGCATTTTCGCAGCTTTCTAAAGCTCTCGGGATTTTTGTGCTTAAAGCACTTGACATATTTTCACAAATAATTATTATAATTTACCAGCATTTAATTAAAGGTTTGTTTATCGTACATAGCCAAGTAACTTGACGCCTCAAGTTTAGTTGCGGTGTTTGCCTAGCTTAAACACATTAGCAAGTTGATTGTATATCTAAGTTTAAGTTTAGTGTTGGCGTGGGGTGACGTCATTATTAAAGGACTTAGCTTTAATTAAATAGCGAAGAAACTATTTTGGCAAAATGGCACCAGCCGTACGAAAACTATCGGAAAAGTTGTTAAATTTTCATGAAAATTTATGTGCTCTCTTTTCGAAGTTAATAAAACACTAATTTAATTTGAATTTTATAAAAGCTTCACCGTATTGCCTCTGTTTAAATTAAACGGTTTCAACATTGTAAAGTTTATTAAAGTACCTATATATATTATAATATTACATAACTACTTAAAAAAAAGATTTATATGGACTAGTTATTGGAATGGAAAATACCGATAACGGTGATATTTAAGTAGGTACTTAGATAGGTAACTAGGTACCGTACCGAGATTTGTAGTAAATAATGAGTTATCGAGTTTATGGGTTAAATCGTTCGTGGGGAAACTGTAACTATCTTGATATCTACCGATAAAACTTTTTGATCAAACTTTATTCAGTGATAAAATATTTCGCTTACTTGACATTAAAATGTACTCAAAACAATCGTGAACGAAACAATATTCTTGGATCTAAAACAGTCAGCGCGACCATCAAATCAAATTGACACTGTTTTTCTATCAGCCTTACTGGGTAAGGGTAAGTCGCAAGTAGATGATGGAAAAGTCCGCGACGATAGAGCGTATGGAAATCTAAGCAATAAAGCACATGTAGGCCAAATAGACTGCCGGGATTTCCATACATTCTATCGTCGCGGACAATTTGTATGTAGAACGGCGGCAGTGTGTCTATCATCTGCTCAGCGCCTTAGTATCTCAACACTAGACTGACCTGCCGCTCTTGCTTCCTTGCAGGCGAGCACCATGCTGTGCCGCACGTCCGGGTTGTCATCGGCGATGGTCTCCCCGACGGCCACGAACCGTTCGACGGCGCAGCAGACGGCGGCGCCGACCCGCTGCACGGCCGCCCCGCCGGACGCCTCGCCACGCGACGCCACCAGACTGCTGATCTGTGACACCGGGGCATTATTATTAATGTGTTATTGGTAGAGGTTTGTAGCACATCTACGATCGACGTAAATCTATTATAGACAGTAATTGTACAAGTAACTCTTACCTCGGTAAGGTAAGGTACCTATAAAATAAAATGATCGCCGTAATAGAATGACAACAGGCAATAATCCTAGGTTAAGGCAATAATTCTAGTTTACTTTATGACAATGAGATAAGAGTTACATTGCAATAACTTACTAGTAGTTTTACGTCATTCAAATTAGATCGCTTTATTGAGCTCTGCTGTCAGTTGTATGCAAAAATTTCCTGATTTTGAGGCTCCTTCGATCCTATATAAAGAGATATCGTTTTGGATGGCTTCGCTTTAGACACCTACTCTAACATGGTTTCTACCTACTGGCCGTATAGGCATGGACCACGAATCCATAGTGTAACTGGGGTAAACTATGCATTGGAGTTGGGAAAAACGCGAATGGTGCTCGTTAGCAATTGATAAAGCGTGATATTCGCAAAGTCCAAAAAATAATCTAAAATATTTAAATACATTTTTGCACATAAATAATACATATGCGGTATCTCCTGATTTTGATTATATGTAAGTTAAAACTTTTTCCCACAATAACAACTTAATGATCTCCTAAAACAGGGCTTCCTCTCTCCTACCCTTTTGCTGTGCCCTACAGGGTCCATAATGATCTAAATTATATAGTTACCACCTAAGTACACATTATGGTAAAGCAATAAAGATATTGAGTATTGAGACAACAAAAAGGCACAAGAAGTACTTAACTTCTGATCAAAAGGTAACACCGTCTAGGATACGTAGAAGGTTTGCTTCCCGTCAGGTGTCACGTTAAGTTTGTCCTAATGGCAGAATGTAATTGTCCGAGTTTCATAGGTACCGATAACATGTTTTGGCAGCACTCAACGCCACAGGACGTCGTGGCAGACGTGATACTGCTTGTTTAAGTACATAACGATTTTATGGAAGCGTACGACTATTTTCATGATCGCTTAGCGAAAAACAACACAATGTGTTATACTGACTATCTTATAAATGCGGAGTTGTTTCTGTAATTTAGTTTGGTAACGGTTACGACATCATGGCCTGGACTTTACGAAAAACTGTACAATTATTTAATAAATTTTTCGTATCAATTAGAAAAGTTAGACAATCAAAATAGGACTATGCACGAAACTTACTGAATTGGTTCACAATAACTTGTAAGTTTGCGACTTTTCGTGGGATCAAAGGTATTTTAAGGAGCCCATGACTGAATTAGAACATGAAGAGTTGTGTGAAAAGCTAAAATTAAAAAAAAAAAACTTGTCACAGTTGATTATAACAACAAACATTATAACATATGTCGTTTACAGTTCCTCTAAATAAGAAGCTAATGAGAAACCGTACTAAAAGTCAGACACATTGAATAAAGAAAAGTAACCACGCAACTTCTTGAATTGCCACGCGTCGCCGCAGCCACAATGCGGTGGAAAGCTCCCAGGATATAAAAATTACATAATATATACCCTATATAATAGAGGGTAAACAATATTTTTGCCTGTATAACATGCGGCCGTCTGAAAATAATGTGAGGTTATGTGTTATAGTACTTTTTTGCCTAAATAATCTCTCTCTCTATACTCAACTCTTTAATCAATGGCTAGACAAGATTTAGATAAATTTCACAAACGATATGAGGAGATCGTGTTGCCTTATTTACCAACCCTGAGTATTCCGACTAAGCATACTTACACGCCATTAGACCCTAGGATGAAATGAACAAAAGAAATAAGAAGCATCTACTCAGAGATACCTGTCTGTATATTCATAACACAATAATGACAGTCATACACATAATACAGGTAAATGAACCTTTGACCATCCTCCCAAAGGACGGCTAATCCGTTCATTGTCCGTTATAACCTTAGTTATAACCCTCGAATAAAGGAGAAGGGTGACTATTTAGATTCGACGCTGTATGCTTCCTTTGATCCCTCTGAAGCCCTGAAACTTCAATTCCAATATTATTTTGCCCTTTCTCACAATTGTAGAAAACGGTATAACTACCTACTATGAAACTTTGATAATATCGCTGCAATTTTACAAATAACCGTTGTTTGTGTGAGAAATTTCACGTGAGGATACCGCATTATTAATGGAGGGAAGAGCTACACGTAAGTACGGTTTTCTTTGTGTTGTGTCGGAGAAATAGCCGACTATCGACTGCAGGTAAATTGTGAATTACAGGAATACTTTGTTAATGCGAAAAATACTGATCGAATGGAAGGTTTAAATCTAGGGATGAAAAAAAGTTCCAGAAGATTTATCGTCAATGCGAGAAAAAGCTTTAAGAAAGAGTCTATAGTAGGAACAATGGTAACGCAATCAGAATACCTGACGGATCTTCCAAATCCAGTTAAATACGACCGGAATCGAGGGAACGGAAAATTTTCTTTGCATTCAGCGACGTGAAAGATATTTAATATAGCACATCAATGGGGGCTTTCATTTACCTTCCTTATTTTGGTTCATTCTTTTTAATCCAACCATGGACTACTGTATCTGGTGGAGAACATTACACAATGTCCAGCCAACGCTTGATGTAAAAGGCACAAAGACAATTGAACGTTACGACTTGCTTCTTTTATTTAAGTATATTTTTGTCCTAAGCATGCAATCCCCCAAATAAAGTCATCGATTTATTGGAGTTTTAGATTCGACTAGTGCTTATTTTACAACATCTGATATCGAGGGCAATTTGTGAATCGTAAAATGCCTAGCAAACTAATTTGCATAATTAAAAGCCCAGGACAGGGTATTTGGCAGTGTCTGGCATCGAAGGTTATAATACCTCAGAGTCCTCGGATATTTAAAACCTTTACGCAATGCTTCTTACTTGAAAAGAGTTGTTGGGTAACTTAAAATGTTATATCGTCTTCAAAATTGCTTTTGTGGATATCACAGAATCATAGTTCTGGCTGCAGAGAGGATTTATAGTGACGTTGAACTGTGACGCTCCGTCTTTGTTAGCAAGTGACTGCTGTGTGTCACAAGATAATTTAAACAAGTACAATCTCAACTTTAGTCACTAGCGTTACGTAAGCAACTGAAAACTTATTGAAATCAATGTGTTCCCGCTGTAGATTCCTCCCGCCAAGGTTAATCGGATCAGAAGCGAACGGATTGTTATTCCGCAGATAAAGACGCCTCTTTAAAGAAAAGTTTACTGTGCTCACAAATATTTACACAAGCCTCACTGACCCGCTTGCGGCACTATTCATTATGGCTATAATTAAAAATACTGAGCCCGTTCTAGATTCAATTGAAAGTTTGATGCACAAGTTCACAGAACTATTTAAAATAATTTGTTATATAGGCACGTAGTCGGTTTGGTTTTAATTTTTGTCATGGTTTGAACGCAAAGTTTTGGCAGGAGGAGGAGGCACCTTGGCCTTCATTGTTCAAAATGAAAACAATATAATCTTTCCGAGAAAACATAAACCACAACAAATAAATAGATATATGTGTATTTATGTAAGAATTGCGCAATAGTTCAATATTAATCATATTTTGGAAGATGGTCTGATTGTCTTGGCCGGGACGCGGGGCGAGCCCGCGCGGTGCGAGCTCCGCTCAAGGTCGTTCTTGCACGCGAGCTTCTTCGCCACCCCGCGCCCGCACTACTTGTTGCGCTCACGTATCTGCATCGCTAGGAGCAGAGCTGGTCGTGCGGGAAGCTGGCGCCCGGTACAGCGCCGAGGGTCAGCTCGGCGCCACTACGTACCTGGGGCTCCTGGCGCGCGATTTCATCGTCATCGGAGAGCGCGTCCATGTCTTGGAGCGCGTGGCGCGCGGGCGGTGGGCGCGCGCTCGGCGGCGCGTGTCCGCGGGCGCGCGCACGTGCTCGGTGGCGTGTCGTGCGGCACCGCGCCGCTCCGCCCGCGATCGCCGCGGCACTGACGGACCCGGCGCGCATCGATCGCGCTACCCCCGCCCCACGCGCCGCCACCCGCTACGAGTCCACGTGGCCGCCCGCCCCTCGTGCTTACTACCACCACAAACTTTCGGCGCGACTTTATTTATCCTATTACTTTTACCTTACATCGATAAACTCTACAAAACGCACGCACCTATTAGTTAATATTATTATTGAAAAGTTACAGCAAGTTTTGACCAGGTACCAAAACTTATTTATTCAAAACAGCCGCCAGCGGCCAGACCCTCAGCACGGCTGCGCGGGCCGACGCAACAGATTGTTGTCGTGGGCGGGAAATTCTAATAGCGGACGTCAAGCCGGCGACGCAATAGAAATTACAGCTTCTACGAAAATAAAAGTACGGTTTTAGTCGCGTACGTAAAAGCGAGAAATTATCGTCGATGTTCTCGTCGAGAGCGACGTCAGAGGGGCGCCGACGACGCGAGCCGTCGCCGCCGCGAGACGTCACGAGCTCGTCGCGCGGAGAGAGCCGGCGGCGACTCCGCACGCGAGCTGGCGCTGGTGCATACCTGCTTGATGAGGGGGAGCAGGGTTCTCTCGATGGAGCGCGTTTTTATCTGTGAGAGATCAACGTCGGGCAGGCCGGTGGCCGCCATGGCTGGCGCGGGCGACTGCGCGTGTGCGCGCGCACGACGCACCGCGCCGCCATTGGCGGAGCGCGCGGCGTCACGTGTGCCCCCCGCCGCCGCCCGCCGGACTGATTAGTTTTACACATACTCTTGCGGGCTTTTAAAACTACGGCTTTACGTATTTTACTTTGTTTTGATTTCGAGCGCCAATTATATTCATCCACGTGCACGATTCACTTACATTTTATAACATGTTCGCACGAAAAGCAAGGATTGCACTTAGTAGGTATTTTCATATGGAAATTCATCAGGAAATAAATGAAAATCGTTTATTGATGCACAAACTTTATTTTAATAACGTTGACCACCCATAGGTTTAGACGACTAATTAACTTATTATTAATCATTGGCACATTATCACAAAGGTTGTCAATGATTTATCTATAATTTTAAATACTTATAACATTTCAATAGTTTTACTCTCTGTAACTGTGATGGCAATCTTGAGTAATTTTTAATCATAATCACTTTTCCGGTGAGATCCTACTTTCGATATACATAATGTGTAAACACAAGTAGATTATATGATATAATAATACTGATAAATATTACAAGACAAATCTGATTATTATAATAACTTCATACATTTCTACAAAATTACCGTAGCGAAGTCATAGTAAGATCATAATAGCTTATCAACTAAAATTTACTTTTAAAGCTTTGGTCATTGCTTAATATAGTGAAGACTCGAAGAGTACTTGAAACAAAATGATACGTGTATACAGGGTGGCATGCCATCGACGCGCAAACGTTAATCATGAATTCAGCACATGATTCTAGAAAAGTGCAATACCTACGCGGTCAAAATGTATGGAAAACCTAAGGGGGTTCAGTATAATGTACTGAATCCATGGTGACAAGTTGCGCTTCAATGACCTTGCGACCCTGTATGGAACACGTTACTTCTGATTGGTGAATCGATTTTCGAATGATTCGAGAGACTCCGAAGTAATTTCAACAGTAACTGTAATTTGAATAATTAAGTCTGACATTGATTTATTTCCTTATAAGATTGAAGTACTTGGCCCTTTATGCTATCAAACCTACAGAAGTGACTTCCAAGATTACTTACAATGTAATAAATTGGTGTTAATTAGGGATTCATTTACCTAACGTTTTAATAATTTAGAACAAGGCTAAGTTAATAAATATTATCAAAAGGACCACTCAGAAAAACAGTTTCAATCAATATTCAAATATTTCTGTGGTATACCTATACTTGAATGAACATTTATAATTAAGATATATTTCTGAAAACATTCAAAATGTACACATGAGTATTTCAGTAAGGAATATGATTGAAAACTTAAATAATATAGAACTATATTAACCTTTTCTAAATAGTTTAAACGATGTTTCCTATTAGGACGGCTACATAAACAAACTCCATAGATTTTAGGTTTATAGACTAATAAATTTTAAGTGCTCTTAAATATTACTAAATTATGGCTGTGAGGCAAGCACAATCAGCAATGTTCAAAATAGCCGGCAACAATGTAGCCGCGATACTAGCTGCGTGATCCTAACGCAAGGAGGAGGTAAGGAAAATGTTGAGAATAACCAAAAATCTTACTTGAAGGCTTACACTTGCATTGTCCCTAATGACTTACTTTTATTAAAACTACGGACAATCGGACATCGATTCGGATACTCGACTATCTTAAACAATATGTTGTCAACAAGCTATGCGAAACTTTGTTGACTGTACCAGTCAAACTATCTGGGAAGTTGAGAACACCTTATCTCTAAGAGGTAGAGGTGGAACTCGCTTGCTCATAACTTTCCAAGTTCCGATCTATGAATTGTAGAAGACGCCCATACTGATCTGCGGCCGACGTTTGCACAAAGCTTGCTTGGAGCTGGTGCTGTCTTGTGAACTGTCCGACATCCACGGACTTTGTCCTGAGGAGTTTCGGACTTTTCTTTTGCGAAGACTCTCTGTAGGTCCTAGAGTGGGTCGTAGTAACTGTTTGAACCTGAAGGGGCCCTCCGTGTAGTCGTCGTCGGAGCTGAATACGGGCGTGGCGAGTATTTCAGGCGAGTTCCGGAGTATCTTCCGCAAGTCGGACTCAGGGTCGTAGGTAGGGTTGTACGCTGGCCGCGGTGGAGGATCCGATTTTTGTGATTTTCGCACAAGCTCGTTGATTTTATTGCTGTAGGGAGAAATAATTGAAATTAGGACTCATACTCCGTATAAATTAATGCGATGGTATCAAGTGGATGCGATTTCGTTGAGGCTAGATGTATAAACATATTATTCGGTTCTGAAAACGAGCACAGAGTTTGAGTGATTACCGCACCTAACCGAAACCGCACCACCACTATCATATGAGTGATTTTATTGGTATGAATCTACACTAAGTACGTTTATGAAGAGAAATCGATCGTTACTATTACCTACTATATAGGTGCTGATTGTGAGGCCATGCCACTATGTATGAGATGGATGGATTATACTCTGTATGGTCTTTGGTAAGGAATATCGTTGTAGATCTATTTTCTCGAAAATTCTACGTTATAACAAAATCTCTAGCGCTCTAACAAAAAGCAGAAACCATCCATACCCTTCGTTTCTGCTGTCCACAATAAGTGACGCATGTGACAGAAATACAGAATGAAAGCGATTAGTTTCGTTCAGGGCCAGAACTTAGTGTCATCTATTTCCCTGTACTCCCTGGGATCCCGAGGGTTCCTGTAATCCCTCTGGTCCCTGAGATCCATAGGGTCCTTGTGATCCCTGTGGTCCCTGAAGCATCGTTCGTACCTGACTAGTCCGCCGCACTGCCGACTGCATGGCAAATTATTTTGCCAGTTGTTTCCGTGTACATGCCTGTCGTCCTGGTATGCGTGACCGTTGCTTGTGGGTTGGTATCTGTGAGGAAATGGAAATGTGAGTACCTATATTTATTTAGGTTACGTGTGTGATCAAAGCTTGAATGACATCATTATAATTCAGGAAAAGATCAAATAACATTTATGAATATTAAAATTTCGCTTTGGGGCGTTTACTCGAATTTTACTCGTAAATATACAAGAAAAATAATGATGGAAAAGAGGCCTCGAAATCACAGACTGCTTAATTTTACGGAAAGCTGTTCTTTATATTTTTCTTCTGTTATACAGTTACTTACTAAACTTGTTTTTGAGCAATTTTCCTATTTAATCCACACAGTCCGTTTCAAAAAGCTTTAGTGCCGGTGAAAATAGTTGTACAATAGTTACAAGAACAAAGTACATTCGCAAACATCGTTGACTTTTATTGTTTACAAAAAACCCATGAGAGTTAAGGCTCTTACATACTGGGGCGATTCGTCGCGCGACGCGACGTGCCGCCGCATTGTTCGCCGTGAGAATTGTTTTGCTAAAATTCGCGTCGCGAGACGAATCGCCCCAGTATGTAAGAGCCTTTACTTTTTGTTAAGTTGGCTTTCCACCATCTGAAAACACTAAAATTCAATTACACAATCGTTTTATGATGACAATAAAACAAGATTATGGCAGGATGAAAACGAACGGACAAAATATTGTATCTTTTTTACTGTTACAAATGTACAAATGACTATAGTGGAAGTCAACAAACCTGGGGTTTTTGATCTCAATATCTTTCTTACAAATCAACGGTTGGTCCCAAGGCCTAGCGGGACTCTCGAGAAACTCGGGCGACGGACTGCAGCAGTTCCATAAGAGTAAGCATGAACAATAGCATATAAATGATATAGTAGGATACACGTTCGCCAATTAATGAGAAAAAAAATGGAGGACAAACGGTGGCTTTACTCAACTGTGCAGATAAATAGTTTACATTTTAAAACGGAAAAATCTCTTACAGTTTTGGCAATTGGTATACGTTATTTAAGAACGCAAATATTTTTTAGACAGCTTTGTTCATCTATCTATACACTTGATGGATAATTAAAGAAAAATAAACATTTATATTACACAAACTGTGTATTCTTTTTATTGCGTTTTTATTGCTAGATATCGAAGCTGAAAATTCCGATTGATATTGGGTACCTACACATTACGACCGCTTGATAGATGATAAACTGACGCAATCTTGTATTTGTCTGGTCATTCATCGCTTTCGGTTACAATAATCGAAAATAAACCAGACGGTTTTATAAGACCCAAATGATACAAACAAATAATTGGTTTCTTAATGTTTGCATTGTACACGGACAACCCTATAACACCGTAGATGAACTTCTAGGATTTGAGAAGCACGGCCCACCGGACTCAGTAGGTACTGAGGCCGTACATGAAAGTCTTTAACTTTTAACACTTCATGGTATGGCCTCATTAGCTTTAACATAGAAACGTCGGAAATCGCTGTCAAATATTTCGCTGTTGATGCTTGACATGTTTTAGTAACCTGGACAGTCTGCTGGCGTCTCGCTCCAGCTGCGTGGGCTGTCCGCGCACGATGGCCGGCACCAGCGTGAAGCCGGGCGGCTGGCGGTACTCGTCCGCTCGCTGTACTTCTACCAGTCTGATCCCAGGTTTGTTGCGACGCAGATTCTTATGCACCTCTTGATTCTTGTCGTGCACCTGGTAGATAAAGATTTGGTGAAAATACTTGGAAAAAGTAGGCAAGTGATGCATGCAGGGGTGCATTTCATTGAGAAGTAACTTTTGCAAGCAAGTCACACAGTCAGGGTTTCAGGTTAGTCCGGCAGAGATATTAACCTCATTTTGTTGAACATCAGAGCTTTTTAGCCAAGAAACAGTGCAATGCACTTGGAATCTCAGCATCTTTTGACATTGACATTTGTTTTTTTAAATTGGTTATCACCTGGAGTCTTTGGGACCTTCATAAAAAATAACGAGATTTAGGAGAAGTGCGCAAAAAAACTAAAATCCTTACTTGGTCAGCAAAAGTGTGAAGCTGCGTGGCTCTCTCCTGCACGGAGTAGTGCTGCATGAGCAGCTGCGGAGCGGGCGGCGTGGGGAGTGCTGGGGGGGCCGGCGCACGGTGCGAGGGGGGGGGCGGTGCGCGGCCTCGCGCCCACTTGCGGCGCGCGGTGTAGCCGCGGAAGTCTGCGAAACATCTCTTTGCACTCATACTAACTTGCGTAAACTACATGCTTAGATGGTGAATTGTTGTCAGAGTCCAAAGACAACTATAACAGTTCACTGATGAACAGGCTTTATTTATATCTGTGTGGTGTACATAATAAAGAGTATCTTTTCCCAAATTGCACTACAACACTCGGTCCTTAGGCCTCTTCTTCCTAAGTTGCGCTGCAGCACCCGTTTTACTGGTTTTCGCATCGAGTCTATTCCGGCCTCCTTTTTCCTTAAAAACATAAATGGAAAGACTTTTCGCCGGTCTATCTAGCTGGAGGTTCTATACTACGCTACGAGGGCTCTGTCAAGCAGTGGACTACAATAGACTGAGTAAATTGATCGACTTGGTTCTAAGCCCTGACACAGTTCGTATATATGCCACTTTAATGTTCTTATCTAATGAATTCAATATTTTTCACTTCCTAAGATAACTTCTTCTCTCCTTCTGCATAGTTTCATAACGAATACTTACGACTTTGTATAACAACGGCAGCTTTATTAGTATCAATGTTCTCTTTGTTACCGGAGATAGTTTCATTGGTGTCGCTGTCGTCTGACGTCATCTGTCTCAAAACCTTCGCCTTCATCATAGCTTTGTTCTTGCTAGGGACACCTATAAGAGAATGTCAATCAGGTTTAGAAGTTACTGGTCAAACAAATCTTCCACAAATCTTTATACCCTGCTATATTTATTTTCTCTCCAATTTCCTGACAATTTTAAGTCTCTCTTCAACTGAAACTGTTTTACATGTTCTCTTTTCAGAGCGAATTTCCCAAGTAAATTATATGTAATGTATTGCAATTTACTTGGGAATTCTATGGCAAGAGATTATTATCAAATTTATATAGCCAGCTTTTTAAACTCACCAGCCTTATGTTGTTTCCTCTGGCTGTCCTGCTCCATCTGGAACTCTCTCGCTAGCTGTCTCTGTCTCTCCTGCAGACCCTGAAGTCGCTTGCGTGTGAGCCAGCCGCGCACGTGTCTTTGTAGAGTTAGAACTGATATCGCCATCTGTGCCTTTAGCCGTTGGTAGGTTCGTCGCGCCAACCAGCCACGGACGCATGCTTGGACTAGCACTACTTTCCTTATCTGATTATGAAATACATTTAAATTATATGTGAACATGCTGACTGATATTTGGCAATGCGTCGTCAAGTAACGTCAAGTAAAGATTTTGACAATAGTCTCAAAAGTGTCGTATGGTGTGTAAACGATTAATGGAAACGGGAGTTGTATACGTATATAAAGTCTATTTGTAATAATTTTGTCGAGTAATTTGAACATAGTGTATGGAGCAGCTGATTTTTGATGTGTAAAATCTTTGCCTCTCGTTTTCCTGCAATCTGTGGGAGGGAATTCTTGCAAAGGGACGGAAGTGTGTAACAGGAACCCGGGGAAGCGCGCGCTATTTAATTTGACCAATGAGCGCGTGCAGTGCTAGAGTTGGCCATCAGATGGTACCAATCCATTTTCTAGAGGTTGGTACTGTCAGTGAAGATGTCAGATGTTACACATCATATGCGACTACTGTAAGACTAGCTCGTTTTTTTTCACGATTTTGCATTTGGTGCCATAGTAAAAGTAGTTAGTAATGATGAGTACAGTGATTGCTTATGAGGTTTCTAGTTATTTCAATAACACCTTGTATACAAGGTGTTATTGAAATAACTATAACTCGAAAGATGATTTCACATAATCTTAAAATGATGTCTCTTAACCTGCTCCTCATAAATCCTGGAGAGCACTTCGACGTGGTAGTACTTAAGGAACACCTTAGATTTGCCAAGCGCCCAGCCGTCCATCTTCAGCCTTAACAGTAGGAGTCGGCAGGAGTCACGGTTGGGCTTCGTTTCCTCGTCGTAACTGAATGCCAGAAAGCCATACCTGATTGGAAAAATGAGAGTCACAGAAATGAGATAACATACTACGATACAAACAAATCAATATTATAGAAACAGAAAAAATACAACGAACGTGACATGACGGAAATGTTGAAATACAGAGTGGATTAAACGAAAACACTTGCC
The DNA here is from genome assembly GCA_949152455.1 of Lithophane leautieri. Classification (NCBI taxonomy): domain Eukaryota; kingdom Metazoa; phylum Arthropoda; class Insecta; order Lepidoptera; family Noctuidae; genus Lithophane; species Lithophane leautieri. The sequence goes on from OX424459.1 coordinate 11,748,525, forward strand.
TCTTCAAAAACTCTTCATACGAAAGTCGGTGGGAAAATCCAGTTTGCCTTATCCTAATGGTCTCCAAAACTCCCGTGTAACGGAGTTGTTTCAATATTTTCGCCGAATCGAAGTGCTTTGGAGAGCGGGTGTCGTTCGGTTTTAGACATCTCACGAACTGAGGAGTCCCGCTCACCATCTTCTGAAGTAGCTCCATTAGCGAGTATCTGAAGTATGTGGATACTGTCTGCTGAGCTCGGGACTGGGAAGCAAGCCCTCGACTGTTGAAACGCTCCTGAAAATATTTTCACTAAGTGGATTTCTTTCAAAGTAGGAAAAGCTTTCAGTATCGGCCGACAATTACGAGCAATTTTGTGCAAAGACAAAATTATTAGTTCTACATAACATCTATCTAGAGCTTATTACATCATATTCGGATTTACAACCAAAAAAAACTATCATTAATTTGATAAACAACAAAATAACAACTTACCCTAACATCACTACAAGTAGGACTCTCCAAGCTCCTTGAATCCAATACGTCTCCTTGCAGCGGCGAATACAAATTGCCAGTCTTAGTGATAGGACATTGGAACAGGAACCTGATGATGTCGTACTGACTCTGTCTCATGAGCTGAACTACTTCGGGAGGTAGGAAGTTGCGATTCTTCTCTAGGAAGCCGTCGGCTTGGTAGACCACGCGACCCGCGAAGTGGTGGACTGCGAAGCAAATAGCGTCGGACTTCGGACGGACGTAATATTTGCTCTTGATGTTGTTGTGGAACTTTTCTGTAAATACAGCAACTGTTACAGTACATCATGTCGTAACGAAGCAAGATCTGGATCAATTTAAGGCGTTTATTTATACATAATTATTTGAATAAATAAACGCCTCATAAATAAAAGATGTAATTAGAATCAAGTTAATTAAAGTCCTAGTAAAAATAATAGTACCAACTCACTAAAGTGCGATAGGAATAAAGTTGTTACAATTACCAATAAGAGTTCTGTCCGTGGACCTTGGGAACCGACTCTCTTCATCCAACAAAGCCAACATTCCCATTGGCCGTGACAACAACATATCTAACACCGGTCTGTTATCAGAGAACTCCACCAGATCTACTGGAACACCTTCCGCCATATACTCCTGTTGTTCCCAAGTGAAGATGTGCTGGTTGAAGTAGTATTGGATTTGTTCGTTGGCAATGTTGATGCAAAGCTGCTCGAAAGAGTTGTTGTTGAAGTTCTCAAACCCAAAGATGTCGAGTATGCCGATGGAGAGTTGTTCGTTTCTGGAAGTGGTAATAAAAAAAAAATTAAGTAATTAAAACTAAAACCCAACTACGACTAAAAAGGTATACCTAAACAAGACACCAGAGACAGACAAATTAAAAATCCGGATTCCCACGTGTTAGGACATAAATCGAACAGATTACGTGCGACTCCGGATTTTTTATTTGTGGTTATAATATATATATTTTTGAAATGTGTTCATTAAGCCCTTTCATTTGATACCCAACATGGTACGATTAAACAATTTTTTGTTTTAGTTCCTGACTTTATGTCCTCTAGAGGGCGGCATTCGACGTCACATAGCCTATAACCAGCGGACGATTAAGACGCTTCCAACGATACCTCATTTGTCAAATTGTGATGAGTGGTTTAGAAGATAGGAGGGAACAGATGACAAACTTACATACAACATACATACATACCGGTCAAAATCATAACCCTCCTTTTTTCTTCGCCGTAGTCGGGTAAAATTGACTATCACTCGCGGTGTTTGTTTATGTATTTGGAGTGCTTATTCAGTGGATTCAACATTGTTCGAAATAAAGTTCCAGTTGGTTGGATTAAAAGACACCAATAATTTATGATATTGTGATCAAAAATATTTATACATAAGGGGTCTTCTGGCCTCTGCCCTGCAGTGGGACAATACAGGCTAGTAAGATAGAAAGACAGAAGAGCGTCTTCTGACACAATTTAGTACTGATTCTGACGTAAGCGTAACCACTGATATATTTAAAGTATTTATGCAGAAGTGTCGCTGGCTACAGCGGCTTTGCTTGATAAGTGTAAAAGACTTACAAATTAGGTCTATTCTGGCACAACAAAGCATTGATTCTCTCAACGATTCTGTCGAAGGCTCTGGCGTACAGTCCCCTCGCAGTAGCGTCTCTGGCTACTGCGGCTTCAGTGGGCGAGCTGTGACGTGCGATGGTCTCTCCGCGAGCGACCACGCTGCTGCTCGTGAGGCACTCGCGGAGGTCCACTGTCTCTACGCCAAGGAGGCAGGATGCTGTGAAAATGAAGAGGAATTATAAGAATTTTGATTATTTGAAATTTATTGAATAATCGTAACCGTGAAATCGGGATAGTGATTGTACTGTGTAGTACTTAGTGAATTACTTGAGAAATATGAGCAGTGATAGCCTAGTGGTGTGACCGTCAGACTGCCAGGTCTCGAGTTCAAACCCAAGGCACGCACCTCTGACTTTTTTGATTCATGTACTTATTGTATAATTATCACTTGCTTCAAAGAAACAGTGAAGGAAAGCATCGTGAGGAAACCGGCATGCCTGAGAGATATTTCTCAACGGCATGTGAAGCCAATTCAGAGGCCCATGGGCGGCTTTAAGACTCTGGTTAGCCGCTAACCACACGAAAAGAAGAAGACTAGAGAAATGTGAGACTCCGATACTTGTATGTATTAGCGCCAGTATCCCTGGACAATCCGCCCCACTAGCATTTGTTGACTGTCTAATATTTTAAGATTAATTAAAAAGTTAGAAGATTTCTCTATTTAATATTAATAGAAGCATGTAACAAGAGCGCAGTTAATGACATTAACGTCGTCTAGTCACAAAAATAAAATAAAATATACAAAAATCTCCATAACCATCATTTAAACGGTGTCCCATTATAAAGTCATAATCTGGTCATTAGTTTACCTCTGTGCAGCGGTGCGGTGTCAATGATGGTTGCTTTGTTATCCGTGTTGTCTTCACCAGCTGTTTCACCGAACTCTATGTCACCGAGGTGCAGGATAGCCGCTAACATCTTGTAGAGGATCAGTACTTCCTCTTCTTGGAATCCGACCACCTGGAAATAAATTAATGAGGTCTATTTAAATCCTTCTCGACTATTTTTTTTCAAGGATGTAAAGATTTTTCTTGATATTGCAGTCTGAAACTCAAACTCAAAGCATTTACTTCAAATAAACCATTTACAGGCACTTTTGAATTGGTAAGGAGTCGGTGAGTCAGAAAAATGAAGCTGGTTGCCCATTCAAATGCGTTGTAGGTTGTTAATGAATATTGTAAGTCATTGGTATCAAACACCGTTACATCGATGACATCACGCCACTCTGCCATTCCGATTATGGACCCTCCTTATCGTAATTTATTACTGCATAATTATGGTGAGACCTGTAACTTTTATGTTCCCTACCTTAAAAGCTTGGTTGAGTTGTCGCCAGCGATGCACATTGTGCTCCCTGTGGGTGACGGACAGTGGCTGCAGGTAACGATGTCTCGACTTCAGTTGCTCGTCCAGATAGAACTTCCTCCAGCGACCCTCACTCTCTAGGCCATCATATAGATAGTAGAACACGTGGAAGTTGCTTTCACCCCTGAAATTTGTAAAATCGATACCTTTATTCCATTTTAATATTCGAATGTAAATACGAAAGAGAAATGAAATTGTAATGAGTAAAGCTAACAGTAATTCAAGTTTAAGCAAAGACCTTTTAAAAGATATTGTACCTCGATTAATGCAAGTAAAAAGGCCTGTCTCACAGCTGGCACGATTATGCCCACTGCCCATATCAATTAACAAGATTTTATTTTATGCTTATTGCTCATCGTACACCGACACTTGAATTTAAATTTCGGTCAATTGGCTCTTACAATTTACTCGGAACTTTTTTGCGGGTCACTGTAGAAAGTGCTACACTTGGCCAAAAACTAAATAAATATGTACTTACAAGGCTTGATGTACCACTCTAGACTGTTCAAGAAGATACACCGATATTCTTGCACCAGATATTCGGCCAACTCTCATCATAGACAAATCTAGATATTTGCCGAAACGAGAGCTGTTCGCGTTGATACCTGTGCGAGCATTGCCGAAGGCCTCCATTATTGGATTCACTTGTAAGATTTTTTCTTCCAAGTTTCGGTTTTGGGTCTAGAATGGTAAAATTACTTAGTTGAAAATAGGCTATTATAACCCGAAAAAAACAAGGTAAAAAATGTGGATATATTGCAAAGTTTATTATACCTTAATCGAGAAAAGTAATAAAAAAAAGTTCTTTATCAAAACGCTCTACATTATAATATGTTTGGTGTTTTAACTTACAGAGGTAAAGTGGTGGGCAGTCGTCGTAGAGTAAATAAAATAGTAATACTAGAAGGTATGAAAAACCTGTCGATAATACCGCAAGTTCCGTAGTAAGACAGAACTTAGACGAAGCAACAGATCATACCTTTGACAGAAACACAAGTTGTTTCAGCAAAAGGTTAGCAGATTCAGTCTTCCCGCGCCACTCTCCCAGAGATGACGATCGCTTGGTGCAGTTTTTGGTGCAGCAGCGCCTGGTGCGCCGCGTCCGCCACCGCGTAGATGTGCGGCGGGTTGTCCGAGCGACACCGACCTTGGTATATCTGTTGAGTCTAGAACAATTAAAATAATTCACATAATAATTGATAGAGAAGCAAAAAAGCTAAGTTTACCAGGATTTATGCCGCTACCGCATTGGTTATAACTCGATGAAGAGTAGATATTTG